>VWZF01001865.1:10440-39607 GCA_013396755.1 Sclerurus mexicanus
TCTGGGTGGTCTCTGGTATTCCAGAGCCGGGTAGGACCAAACCTGTCATAGGACTGGGGAGGAAAAGGACCTCCCTGAACGTGCCGGGGGATTTCCTGGGACGTGAGAGTGGCAGAGCCACTGAGGGTGTGAACTCTGTAGAAATCCAGGGAATGCTGAGAGCCAGGTGGAGCCTCAGCCCCCCCCTCAGCCAGGGGGTTTGCAGACTCACTGCCCAGTTAGGCCACGCTGGTTGGGATCACCCACATCCATCCCGTGAATGATTGTCCCATTTCTCCCACAAAGGCAATTAGACCATCAAATCTGAGCATCCCGAAGGTTTTCCCGTGAGGAAACATCCCAGTGTTTGCAGCCATCGGGGCTGGAAAACTGGAGCTTGCTCCTAAGATCAATTTCCTTGCGTTTTTTTGCTCAATCCAAACCTAGACTTGGTTTCAATACCACCCATCAAGAGCTGCCAACCCCACCAGGTGTCCTTAGAGTCCTACCCAGGCCAAGGGGAATGGATCAGCTCCTTTTCCACCCGACACTGAACACCTCTGGGAAGAGCCTCGTGGCTCCCAGGGCATGGAAAAAGGAATCTGACCCGTTTTTCCCTCTCAATTTCCAGGTGATCCACTCCAAAAACCTGCTGCGCAGTGGGACCTTGGTGGGCTCCTTCAAGATGGATGTTGGCACTGTTTATGCCCAGCCTGGTACGGGAATGCTGTTTGCTCTGCTCAGGGGTGTCTGGAGACAGTGTCCTTCCAAGGAGCCACCCATGTGCTGGTTTCCTTGGAAGATGCTTTTCCAACTTAGTGTCGGTGTCCGAGGCAGGGACAACTCGCCTGGGCTCCCTCCTGGGTCAACAGAGAGCACCCAGCACCTCTGGAGAAGGTTCCATATCCCGTCCTGAAATCATGGGATCCCAGAATGGTTTNGTGCTGGTCTCCATCACTGACCTGCTGAGGAGGGAACCCCAAGGTGCCCTCCTTGGACAAGGCATTGACGCTCCAGACACGAGCTGGGTCCTGCCCTCCATGGCTGGCATTTAATCCAAGCGGGGAATCCAAGCCTGGTGTGAATGGAAAAGAGACAGAGGTTGGTTAGAACTGCTGACCACCGAGTCCAGCCACCCCCCCAGCACTGCCAAGGCCACCACTGGCCATGTCCCCAAGTGCCACATCCTCAGGGCTTTTAAACCCCTCCAGGGATGGGGACTCCACTCCCCTTCATCTTCTCCCACTGCTTCTCTGTCTTCAGCCCGAGACCCATCTTCCTGATGGATTTTCCAGGGATTTCTGCCTGGATCCCTCACTCCTGGAGGTGTTTGCTGTGTCTGTGCCCATCCCGTCCCTGGAGGGGGAAGCCACATTCAACCCTTGTGGTGTTGGCTGTGTCCCGTTGTGATCCATGTCCCTCTTGTCCCCTGGGTTCCAGAGCACCAGTTCTACCACAAGTGGGCCATCCTGTCTGACCCCGAGGACCTCACGGCGGGGCTCAAGGGCTACCTGAAGTGTGACATCGCCGTGGTGGGCAAAGGGGACAACATCAAGACCCCACACAAGGCCAACGAGACGGATGAGGATGACATTGAAGGGTGAGGATCTGCAGGACCAGCTCCCCCCAGACTCTCCTGGGAGTGGCTTTCCACCTCCCTTCACCTCGGATCGGGATCCAAACCAGCCCCGGTGCAGACACCCACCCATGCCAGGAAACCAGAGGGGCCAATCCGGCGCTTTCCAGGGAGAAGACGCATTGTCCTGGTGCAAATCCAGGTGACCTCAGGCACAGGCCTGTCATTTCTGTCCGGTCAGGCCATCTGCTGGCTGTGGAACTCTGTCTGCCAACACCAGCCTGGTGTCAGCCAACGGGATGTCCCACTCTTTACCTGAAGCTCCTGATGGCCCTTGGATGGGGAGATGGATGGGACGGGATGGGATGGGATGGGACGGGATGGGTTGGGGTCTCATCACCCTCTGCCAAGGCACAGCAGGGAGGTTTGGATGAGGATCCCCAGGCTCCATGTGAGCAGGGCTCTTTGACTTCCCAGCATATCTCAAAGGTCATGGGACAAAAAACAGACTCAGACTCAATTCCAGCCCCAAAACCTTTCAGGCTCATTAAAATACCTCCAAGTCTTTCCAGTCTGCCCCTCAGCCCCTCCCCAGGTGGAACCACAGAATTGTTTGGGTTGGAAACAACCTCTAAGATCATCAGGTCCAACCATTAACAGTCCAGACCAGGAGCAAAATGCCAGCACAGCTCTCCTGACCTGCTGAGCACCAGGGCCTTGAGGCACCACCTGGGCTGTTTTGGACACCACCTCAACTATTTTGGGCCACCACTCCATGCTCTGGTGGTGGTATTATCCCACTTTTTCATGGAATGAAAGAATGGTTTGGGTGGGAAGGGATCTTGAAGTTCATCCAGTTCCAAAGGGACCGCCCACTAGACATGGACATCTCCAGCGGTGCCTCAGGAAGGGTTTTGTCCACAGCATTCCCCGGGGCTCATTTCTTCCCCCAGAGGAGCAAAACCACATATGGCGTAAAAAAAATGGATGGATTTCAGTTCTCCCTCAAAATAATCCCCCAGCTGCCCTTGTACCCTGAGGAGGGAAAAGGACTCTCCCAACATCCCGCTCATCCCGTTTCCACGGGGTCGGCGCTCAGAACGTGGGGCAGCCTCTCTCTGGCAGGTCTTTTTTTGAGCCCTAAAGGTTGGAAAAGCCCTCCGGGACCATCCAACCCAACCTTTAGCCTCTCCTGACAGACCCACCGGCCCCAGCAGGGGTCTCCAACCCCACCCGCCTCCATTTCAGGAATCTCCTGCTCCCCGACGGGGTCCCCGCGGAGAGGCAGTGGGCTCGGTTCTACATCAAGATCTACCGGGCGGAGGGGCTGCCCAGGATGAACACCAGCATCATGGCCAACGTCAAGAAGGCTCTCATCGGCGAGAACAAGGACCTGGTGGACCCCTACGTGCAGGTGGTGTTTGCAGGGCAGAAGGTGAGCAAGGAGGGGGCGTGAGCAGGACCAGCCTCGCAGAGGTGGCCAGGGGTGGTTTCACTTGTCCTGGCATGTTGAGATGTGTGAGATGCCACCTTGTTTTCCTTGGTTGTCCTGTAGATGCTGAGGTGTGTGTGATGCCACCTTGTTTTCTTTGGTTATCTTGGCATTTTGAGATGTGTGAGATGCCACCTTGTTTTCCTTGGTTGTCCTGTAGATGCTGAGGTGTGTGTGATGCCACCTTGTTTTCTTTGGTTATCTTGGCATTTTGAGATGTGTGAGATGCCACCTTGTTTTCCTTGGTTGTCCTGTAGATGCTGAGGTGTGTGTGATGCCACCTTGTTTTCTTTGGTTATCTTGGCATTTTGAGATGTGTGAGATGCCACCTTGTTTTCCTTGGTTGTCCTGTCACCTTGAGATGTGTGTGATGCCACCCTGTTTTCCCTGTTTCCCCTCTCTGGGATGGGTTTGCAGCTCCAAGGAAAGAACTTTCTTGCTGGGGAGAGGGGAGTCACGAGGCAGGAGGGGTGAAATTGGCAGCTCAGGTTGTGAAGGGTGGCTTGGGAGACCCGACCCTCGTCTAACATCCTTCTCCTCCTACTCCTAGGGGAAGACTTCCATCCAGAAGAGCAGCTATGAGCCCCTGTGGAACGAGCAGATCGTGTTCACTGAGATGTTCCCCCCGCTGTGCAAGAGGATAAAGATCCAGATCCGGGACTCGGACAAAGTCAATGACGTGGCTATCGGGACCCATTTCATTGATTTGAGGAAGATCTCCAACGAAGGAGACAAAGGTAAAGCTGAGGGGCAGGGACACTGGAATACCTTTTTCCCTTTGGCAGTTCCCAAAGTATCCTGGGCTTCTTCCTCACCCCTGGACACAGCTGGTTCTTGGTGCCCACCCAGAGAGACCTTGGCGCGCTGGAATGGTCTCCTGAGCTCCCTGGACCTCAGCAAACCCAGCCCTGTCACAAGCCTTCAGTCCAATACCCGACAGCAAAGACACCCAAGAGCAATTTGCCCTTCCAAAAACTGAATTGCCATTGTTGGATGAGCACTGGGGGGCTCCCCCATGCACACGAACACCGACACAGGCAGCGGTGGGAAAGCAAAGCCGGGGCTGGGAAGGGAACTACTGGGGGAGCTCCCTCCTTGATGCTCAAAGTGGGTAATTGCTCAGTGTGAGACTCAGCTCCCTCTGGGCTGTGCCCTGTCCAGTCCCATTTCTGCCTTCCCTGCAAAAATTCCCTGGAAAAACAGGGGAGAAGGAGGCTCAGGGGGGACCTTGTGGCTCTGCAAGTCCCTGCCAGGAGGGGGGAGCCGGGGGGGTCGGGCTCTGCTCCCAGGGAACAGGGACAGGAGCAGAGGGAACGGGCTCAGGTGGGACAGGGCAGGGGCAGGGGGGACATGGGGAGGAATTCCCTCCTGGAAAGGGTGGTCAGGCCTTGGCAGGGGCTGCCCAGGGAGGGTTGGAGTGCCCAGCCCTGGAGGTGCCCAAGGCAGGACTGGCCGTGGCACTCAGAGCTCTGGGCTGGGGCACAGGGTGGGGACAGGGCACAGGGTGGGCTCTCCGTGATCTTGGAGGGCTTTTCCAACCCAAACGAATGATCCTGGGAGACCTGTCTCCATGGGTGGTTACAGCCATGGACACACACGAGCACATCCCAGCCCGTGTCGCCACTCACAGACCCGGGAAGTGCTGCCAACCCAAGAGCTGGCACCGAGCCGTGCGCCTCTCCTGGCACATCCCCCTCCTTCCACGCTCGTTCCGTGCCCTGCAGGCTTCCTGCCCACCTTCGGCCCCGCCTGGGTGAACATGTACGGCTCCACTCGGAACTACACCCTGATGGACGAGCACCAGGAGCTGAACGAGGGGCTGGGGGAAGGCGTCTCCTTCCGGGCCAGGCTGCTCATGGCTCTGGCCGTGGAGATCCTGGACACCACCAACCCGGAGATCAACAGCTCCACCGAGGTGCAGGTGGAGCAGGCCACGGCTGTGGCTGATGTGAGTGCTCCCCACGGCTGCCAGGGCTGGGGGCTGAGGCTTTGGCCTCCCAACATGAGGATTTCTGTTAGTGCTGTCCCAATGTTCTGGATCCCACCGCGCNCAGCAGTTTGGGGGGCTCGTCTTTGGCCTCCCAAAAATGAGGATTTCAGTTAGCGCTGTCCCAATGTTCTGGATCCCACCGCGCAATGGAAGTGACTCCTGTGAGGATTTCAGGGTCTGGGATGATTCCAGTGCGCACATCCCTTAGGAATTCTGGGCACAAGGAATGTCTGAGCGGGATTGTTTATCTGGCACTGCCTTCTCAGAGAAGCTGTGGCTGCCCCTGGATCCCTGGGAGTGCCCAAGGCCAGGTTGGACGGGGCTTGGAGGAACCAGGGATAGTGGGAGGTGTCCCAGCCCGTGGCAGGGGTTGGAATGGGATGAGCTTTAAGATCCTTTCCATCCCAAGCCATTCCATGATTTCTGTGATCTCCTAAACTTTGAGATGCTGGGAGATAGACAAGGACAATGAGCCGTCTTCCAGTGCCAGTTGACCGACTCCCATCCTGATGGGTTCCAAACAAAAGCCAAGAACTTCCTCAATTTCCCAGCCAGAGGGAATGAAACCACCTGGAAGCAAAGCCATTCCCATTCCAAAGGGGCATCCAGGCAGATGGATTTGGGTGGTTTAATTAATTCAGGCTGTGAATGAATTCCTGAATGTCCCTTGGACCATCCCTCACCTGCAAGGGGTGACTGATCCCAACACAGTTAAAGCTTATTTTTAATTAAAAGGTATTAAAATGAAACCCTTAATTAAACCCCCTCTGCAATGAGCCCAGAGATGGGCGAGGAAACCCTCGTGGTGCCCGTCGATCCTGAGCAGTAGCAGCTCCCCCTGAGGGTGCTCAGAGGTGCCAGGGGTTGCCCCCCTGTCCCTCCGCCTGACCCTGATCCCTGGGCCTCCTTTCTCCCGCAGAACTGCACTGGGAAGATGGAGGAATTCTTCCTCTTTGGAGCCTTCCTGGAAGCCACCATGATCGACAGGAAGATTGGGGACAAACCCATCAACTTCGAGGTCACCATAGGTTGGCTGGTTTTTCAGGGAGGGTCGTTTTGCAGCGTGGCTGGTGTGAAGAGCAGGATCCAACGCTGGGAGAGGGGTTTCTTCCCAGTTTTCCACACCGACCCATGCAGGGCTCTCCGTCTGGGGAGCAGGGGATGGGACCCCACACAGCTTGTTTTGTGCCTGCTGGGCGCTCTCGTCCTGATTTTGTGCCCTGGAGAATGACCACCAAGGGGAGGGAGGGTATTCCCAAGGTTTGAGAGGGGACACCAGCGGGGCACTAACTTGTGGCTCCTGGACATGCTTTCAGAGAGCTGAATCCCACCAAATTCCACCGCCCCCGTGATTCCTGAAGAGCAAACTTCTCCCAACTCGAGTTAAATCCCAGGGATTGAGCCCAGCTGGAGTTACAACCCTGTGAATTTATTCTGCCATTTTTATTTTTTTTTTCCTTGAGGTAACTATGGCAACCAGGTGGATGGTGTGACCAAACCCATCCTGAGGAGGAAGAAAGAGGGAGGGGATGGGGATGAGGAGGAGTCGGAGCTGCTCCAGAACTCCAGCGAGGATGAAGGTGATGAGGATGGAGAGCTGGTCTCTGTCTCTTCATCTCCGCCCATGAAGCCCCTGGTCACAGACAGGTCAGTGCGTCCACCTGGGCACCGAGGTGGCAGTCCTGAGCATTCCTGTGGATTCTCTGGTGTCCAATATAGGGTGAATTCACCTCCCAGGATACCCTACAAAGCTCATCCTTCACCACATGCATGGGCCCCCAAACTCCAGGCTCTCTGATCCCTTTGTTGCTCTTCCCTTGTGGAAAAGAGGGATGGAGTAACCCAGGGGATCAAAAAAATCCTTGGTGGGCACTGAAAAGCACAAGTTTGCTCATCTGTGTGGAAGTTTGGGGCATTTAGTGTGTCCAGGGAAGGGAAGGGAGCTGGGAAGGGGCTGGAGCAGCAGGAGGGGCTGAGGGAGCTGGGGGGGCTGAGCCTGGAGAAAAGGAGGCTCAGGGGGGACCTTGTGGCTCTGCAAGTCCCTGCCAGGAGGGGGGAGCCGGGGGGGTCGGGCTCTGCTCCCAGGGAACAGGGACAGGAGCAGAGGGAACGGGCTCAGGTGGGACAGGGCAGGGGCAGGGGGGACATGGGGAGGAATTCCTGCATGGAAAGGGCTGTCCAGCCCTGGCACAGCTGCCCAGGGCAGGGGTGGAGTCCCCATCCCTGGAGGGATTGAAATCCCTGTGGATGTGGCACTTGGGGACATTGGTTTGTGGTGGCCTTGGCAGTGCTGGAGGATCCTGGATAGAAAAATCAGTCTGGAAAAATCTCTTGCAAACACACCAGGCAGGAGATTGGGGTAAAATACTTAAATGCTCTCACTCCCCCTGGTTTGCAGCGCCTCTTTTTTGGTCCCTCTGTCCCCGTTGCTTGCAGACAGTGGCAGCCACCCCCTGGTGTCTGATGGAATCAGGCCATGGAAAACTGCCCTGCTCTGGCTCTTTGGGTGCCCAGCTGGTTGTCAGGGGACAAATCGTTCCTGTGTTCTCTGCAGCTATAAAATGATGGCAATTTTACGTGTCTGCTCTCCAAATTGCTGCGTGATGTGCTGGTGGCAGCGGCCCTAAAACACGGACAGGATCCAGGCAGCTGCGAGTGGGATGCTGGGGGTGTTTTCCAGCCCCACTCCAGGCAGGATCTGCACACGGGGGATGGCTGGGCTGGGAGTCACACACAGCCTGGCGCGGAATACAAAGGACCGGGATTAAGCGAAGCTAATTGGATTTAAACTGACGAGAGACGCTTAAAGTGGGGTTTAATCGTGTTTTACCAGTAGATTGGTGTTAATAGAATTATCTGGCTTAATGCAGCTGGGAGATTAAACCCGCCACGCTGAACTGAAGGTGCCTGCACCGAATAAGTGTCTCCTTGGGGTTCCCTCCCCGGCTCCCCAGCTCCTTGTCCGGGTGAATCCCGGAGGGAGATGAGAAGCGCCGATGGGTTTGGGTCTGTCCCCGGGCTCTCTTTCCCTGCTCACCCAAGTATCTCCAGCCCCTGGATGCCGGGAGCCGCATCCCAGACCGCGGGGCTCTGCTGACACCTCCTGGCTGGAGACATCCCGGTGGCCGCGGCAGGAGGAGCGGGAGCGGGTTTTTGGCTCTGGTTATCCCCAGTGCCGCAGGATGGGCAGGGGCGGATCCCAGCCCGTGGCATCCAAAGGGATGAGCCATCCTTCGGCCTCATCCTCCCTTTGGCTGTGCCAGCATCATCCCAAGGCCAGGCTGGACAGGGCTTGGAGCAACGGGTCTAGTGGAAGGTTTCAGAATCCCAGAGTGGTTTGGGTTGGAGGGACCTTAAAGCTCATCCAGTTCTACCCCCTGCCCTGGGCAGGGACACCTTCCACCAGCCCAGGTTCATCCTGGCCTTGGACAATTCCAGGGATGGGGCAGCCACAGCTTCTCTGGGAATTCCATCCCAGCTGCTCCCCACCCTCACAGGGAGGAATTTTCCCCCAACATCTCTTTGGAGCTTCCCCTCTTTTTAAACCATTTCCTGCAGAGGTTTCCCAGAGTTAATTGCCAGTTCCGTCTCTCTCTGCTGAATTAAAAGGTCCTTCAGGTTACAAACCTTCTCCTTGTGCTGGTATTTACTGTCAGTGTTGAAATGAACCCCAAAGTATCCCAGAATCCCGGAATGGTTTGGTTTGGGAAGGGACCTTAAAGCCCATCCAGTCCCACCCCCTGCCATGGGCAGGGACACCTTCCACCAGCCCAGGTTGCTCCAAGCCCCGTCCAGCCTGGCCTTGGACACTCCCAGGGAAGGGCAATCCCTGGATATTGCACTCCCCATCCTGGCACTGGGAATGGTGCCAGGAGGGGCTGAGTGTCTATTCTTCAGGGTGCCACTCGCCTCAGCCCCTCCTGTATCCCCCCTTCCCATCACGGCTTTGCCTCCCTGGGAGAGGAGTGGGATGGGCTGTTCCTGGCCCGGGACTTCATCCCATGGAGCATCTCTGCTGCCTTCTCTTGCAGGAACTACTTCCACCTGCCCTACTTCGAGAAGAAGCCCTGCATTTACATCAAGAGCTGGTGGCAGGACCAGCGGCGCCGGCTCTACAACGCCAACATCATGGACAAGATCGCGGACAAGCTGGTCAGCACGGCCGGGGCGGGCAGGGAGGGACACGGCTGGGACACAGGGGTGGCACGGGGCACAATCCACGCTCCCTGTGCACCCCCACCTGGTCACAAAGCGGGGACAAACCGTGCAGGGACCCGCTGCAAACCTGGGCCAGGAAGGGGGAGGTCTGAGGTTTCCCAAGTCCAATGGCCAAATCCCCGGAGATCTTTGAGGCTTTTGTGGGTCACACTCCGGTGTCCCCAGGGACAGAGGTGGGGAGGCTTTGTCACCTGGGCTGGAGGGGTGAACACCTGCATGGCAGAGCCTGGAGAAGAGAATGCTCTAGGGAGACCAGAGAGCCTCTTCCAGTGCCTAAAGGGGCTCTGGAAGAGCTGGAGAGGGACTGGGGACAACGGATGGAGGGACAGGACACAAGGAATGGCTTCCCACTGGCCATCAGCAGGGATGGGTGGGATATTGGGAAGGAATCCTTCCCTGGAGGGTGGGCAGGCCCTGGCACAGGGTGCCCAGAGAAGCTGTGGCTGCCCCTGGATCCCTGGGAGTGTCCAAGGCCAGGTTGGACAGGGCTTGGAGCAACCTGGGCTGGTGGGAGGTGTCCCTGCCCATGGCAGGGGGTGGAATTGAATAAACTCCCTTCCCATCCAAGAAATTCTATCATTTTATGATTAACGGCCCCAGTGAATTCCCAAGGAGCCTTTGGGAGAGCTCTGCACTGGCAGGGTCAGGGCAGGACCTGCAAAGGGTTACCCTGGCAGGTCCATCCAGCGTGGTTTGGACCTCGCCCACCTCCTCTCAGGGAGGGCAGAGGAGCCATTCCCATCACCCAGAGCCAGGGCCAGAGCTGATCCCCGAGGGCTCAGCTCTGGAGAGGCAGCAGGTGTTGTCCTGTGTGAGGGGTTGGCCCTCAGGGGTTCCCTGCGCCCCCCACCCCACCCCTCAGTGCTCCCCGTTGGTGCCGCAGGAGGAGGGACTCAATGACGTGCAGGAGATGATCAAGACGGAGAAGCCGCACCCGGAGCGCCGGCTCCGAGGGGTCCTGGAGGAGCTGAGCAGTGGCTGCCTGTGAGTGCCAGAGGGGCAGGTGGCACAGGGCAGGTCCCCACTCCCCGTGAGTGCAGACCCAACCTGCTGTGTCCTCGGGATGATGGGACACCGTTCCCTTCCACCATTCCTTGGACACCATTCCCTGACACTGTTCCCTTCCACCATTCCCTTCCACAATTCCTTGGACACCATTCCTTGGACACCATTCCCTGACACTGTTCCCTTCCACCATTCCCTTCCACAATTCCTTGGACACCATTCCTTGGACACCATTCCCTGACACTGTTCCCTTCCACCGTTCCCTGGACACCCTTCCCTGACACCATTCCCTGACACCGTTCCTGCACACCGTTCCCTGCACCCCATTCCCTGGACACCCTTCCCTGAACACCATTCCCTTCCACCGTTCCCGGACACCATTCCCTTCCACTGTTCCTGGACACCATTCCCTTCTACCATTCCCTGATGCTGGCACAGAGCTGGATCAGCCCCCTTCAGGCTGGAGCAGGGCTGAGGTGGCACCCACTGCCCCCCAAATCCCGCAGCAGGGGTGACAACCTCGGTCCTGTGGCCCCCACACATCTGACAGCACCTACCCCTCGTTCCTGGCGCTGAGTCCGGGGTGCAAAGAGGCCGCTTGGCCACGGTTGAGTTGCAGACCTGGGGGGACAGGGATGTTTCTGTCCCCTGCTGATGGCAGAGATCTCCCTGGGAGAGCCCACAGGTTCCCATGGGAATCACATCCCGACCTTTCCCACCAGGCGCTTCGTGACCTTGGCTGACAAGGACCAGCATCACTCGTCCCGCACGAGGCTGGACCGGGAGAGGCTCAAATCCTGCATGAGGGAGCTGGTGAGTGGGATCCAGGGCCTGAAGGGGCTCCAGGAGAGCTGGAGAGGGACCTGGGACAAGGCATGGAGGGACAGGACACAGGGAATGGCTTCCCAGTGCCAGAGGGCAGGGATGGATGGGATATTGGGAAGGGATTGTCGACTGGGAAGGTGGGGAGGCACAGGGTGCCCAGAGGAGCTGTGGGAGCAGTGGACAGGGAGGAGGATTCGTGAGCAGGGGCTGGACCTTCTCATTGCCGTGGAGCTCTTTGGTCCACAGCTGTTTTCTGGGTTCTGTGGGTGGGGGCTTTGGGGGTTAACTCTGAAAAGAGGCACCAGGGACCACGTGGGTCTCACACAGGTCCCGGGGGCACCTGGGTCTGTGCTGCTGCCTCCTCTCCACCACACCCTGCCTTGGAAAGAAACTGGGATCTCAGAGGAGCTGCATCACCACCAACAGCTGGGGGGGCCAGGAGGGGCTCACTTAGGGGAATCCTGCTCCAGGGACAGATGCCTGGGGCTGCTGGCCCAGCTCCTTGAGGAGGAGTTGGATGGGCAGAAGAGGTGGCTCGTGCAGCTGGATGGACACCAGCTTCAGGAGCCAGCTGCATCCTGCAAAGCCATGAATTAAACATGGGGAAGCCTCCACATGTCCTTTGTGAAGGGCCAGGAGCTGGGACATGGCAGGGACAGCAGCAGGGGGGACACCAGGCTTGAAACCACCCGAAAATGCCCCAAGCACAGGTGCCACCTCTGTGCCCTGTGCACCTTCTCCTGGGACAGGTGTCTCTGCACCCTCAGGGCCCCTCTCGTGCCAAGGCTGACCAACACAAGGTGTCTGCAGGATGTGGTGGGATTAAGGCACTTCCCTCCTCCCCACCCCTTCCCAAACATCCCGGTGCTGCTCCCTTCTCCGTGCTCAGTTCTGATGTCCTGGGCTCCCCTTTGCCCCCAGGAGAACATGGGACAGCAGGCCACGGTGCTGCGCTCGCAGGTGAAGAGGAACACCATGAAGGACAAGCTGAAGCTGGTGCAGAACTTCCTGCAGAAGCTCCGGTTCCTGGCGGACGAGGTGGGACCCTCAGCATGGTGTGAGCGGGATCAGCCCAGGGGGGATGGACCCCTCTGCAAAGCTGGTGGCACGGGTCTAGCGCAGGGAGTCGCTCCATGACCCCGGGGCTCTGCTGGCTTGGAATGAGTCAACACTGAGAGATCTTGAAGAGATTCCCAGCAGGGGCAGAGCTGGGTCCTCCTGCAGCAGAGCTGGAGGTGCCTCTGGCAGCCCCAGCCATGGAGAGGCCCTGCAATTCCCTTGGGAGCAGCCACTGGGAGGTGGTGCATGGAATCATGGAATGGTTTGNGTGGTTCTTTCCACAGTCCAGGACTGGCTCAGCCATGGGAATTATTTGCCCTCCCTGGAGCTGCAGCTCCAGTTCCACCTCCTGCTCCCGTTTCCCATGGAAGGTTCCCAGCTCCCCATCCTCAGTTGCAGCCAGGCCTTCCTTGGCCCTGATTCACCCCAGCAGAACATTAACCAGCCTGTTCGGTGTGGTGGGACCTGTCCAGACTGGGGGTCTCTTCACAGGAAGGGATTCAGGTGCAGCCCCTGCCCCACAGCCCCCATGGACAGTGAATGGAGACAAAAGGAAAATCTTTACTCTTCTACCCCAAAACTTGCATTTTTTTAAAACTAGAACAAACATAAATCTGAGTTTCTTTTCCTGCTGGGCTTCGCCCTGCTGAGATCAGCTCTGGGCAGCTTTTTTTGAGTGGGGGTCCCGAAACCATTCCAGTGCCCCCAGTGTGGGAATGGGCACGTTCACCTCCCATGCCATCTGCTGGATTTGCCTCCAGAAGGTCTCCAGCCCTGCTGGTGCCTCAGGGGTGGGAGCTGGGACGCTGACAGGGCCCTTTGCTGGTGTTCCCAGCCCCAGCACACCATTCCTGACGTCTTCATCTGGATGATGAGCAACAACAAGCGCATCGCCTACGCCCGCATCCCGTCCAAGGATCTCCTCTACTCCATCGTGGACGAGGAGGTGGGCAAGGACTGTGCCAAGGTGAAGACAGTCTTCCTCAAGGTACGGATCTGCCTTCCCTGGGGGAGCTGCAGCCGAGGGCAGGGAGCTGGAGGAGGGGCAGACCGGGGGGGTGGGAGATGGAGGTGAAAGAGTTGCGTATCCAGTTTTCCTGGGGCTGGAGTGTTGTCCAAATCCGATCCCTGCTCTACTGGCGGGGGTGGGAATCTGCTGCTCAGGAGTGTGAACCTCTGGTCTTACCCAACCCACTGAGAAACATTTGGAAGGAGGGAGGTGCTTGATCCATTTGCCACGAAAGGGGATTTCTGGCTTGGAAAGAGGCAGCCAGTGTGGTGGGAAGAAGATAATTCCCAAGCCAGAATAGCGTCGGGATCCAAAAGGATGAGGTTTTGAGGGGCAGCAATAAAAGCAATGAGCCAAAGGAGCAGGATGTTGCCAGAGGGGGTTTATCCATGTCTCAGGGCTTCCCAATATCCATGCAAACCCTTCCTTCCCTCGTGCCCAGCTGCCTGGGAAGAGGGGCTTTGGCCCCGCTGGCTGGACAGTCCAGGCCAAGATGGAGATTTACTTGTGGCTCGGCCTCAACAAGCAGCGCAAAGACTTCCTGAGCGGCCTCCCCTGTGGCTTCGAGGAGAAGAAGACCCCCCGAGGGCAAAACCTGCCCTCCTTTCCTCCCATCAGCCTCCTGTACACCAGTAAGGACTTCCCACGGGATGGGGCATGGAGAGGGTGGGGGCAGCCTGGGTGGACACCCCTTGGCCTGAGGGCTTCCAGGAGATAAGGGGCAAATAATTCCAGTCGTCCCAGCCTGAGGTCTCCCCCTGCTCCCATGGGAAGCCGGGGTGTGGGAATTGTGCCCCCTCGTCCGTGTCATTCTGCACGTGGTGAGCAGGACGCTGAGGAAATCCATATCCGTGTGGGACCCGTGCTTTGGGTCGATATCCTTCAGCCCTGAGCCAAACCAGGAGACCCCACTGAGACCCCTGAGCCCCCAGTCCGGAGGCTGAGCCCTGAGCTGGGCTCCAGGAGGTCCTGTCAACCCATCCCACTCGCCGTCTCTTGCAGAGAAACAGGTTTTCCAGCTGCGAGCCCACATGTACCAAGCCAGGAGTTTGTTTGCAGCCGACAGCAGTGGCCTCTCAGACCCCTTTGCACGAGTGTTCTTCATCTCCCAGAGCCAGTGCACCGAGGTATCCCACCCTGGCAGCGAGGGGTGGGGAGGGACCGAGGGCTGGGCTCTGACGCTGCGTGTCCCATCCTGCTCCCCTGGCACAGGTCCCGGGAGCCAAGGATTGGGTGGATTGTGGGGTGTCCCGTGGTGGGAAAGCAACCGTGGCCCTGGGAATTGTCTGTTTCCAGGAGACCCTTCCCAGCATGTGCCCTGCATCTCCATCCCCGTGGCTGTGATTCCCTGCCTCGTTTGGAGAAGCAGGACCACGCTGAAGTGATTTTTTTTGGTCTTCCCTTCCCAGCCTGAGGCTGCCAAGCTTTAGGAAGCCTGGTGGACACTGGGAATAATTCATCTCTGCTTGTCTGCTCTTGGGGTGGTTTCCCCAGGAGAAGCCCTGGGGGTCGCCCAGGGATCCAAAAAAAGTGCAGCAGCCCCTTCTGCCAGCCTTGGACAGGACTGGGGTCCCTCCCTGGAGCAGTAAGGATCTCTCCCACCTTTCCAGGTCCTCAATGAGACCCTTTGCCCCACCTGGGACCAGCTGCTGGTGTTTGACAACGTGGAGCTGTACGGGGAGGCTCATGAGATGCGGGACGACCCCCCCATCATTGTCATTGAGATCTACGACCAGGACACGGTGGTGAGAAACCCCCACCCAGACGGGGGTGGTTTGGGTGCCGGGGTCACTCCTGAGTCAGAGGTTAGGTGGGTGCTGCAGAGGATGTGAGGGGCCTTTTCCCTTGGAGAGGATTCAGGGATTCTTGGAAAATGGTCACACCCCCCACATCTCCCATGGATGTGCAGCCTCTGCCCCTCACAGGTCTCAGATTTCACTTGGTGTGTCTCATTTTTGGAGAAAGAAGCAAGAGCTTCAGTGGGGCTGGGGCCAAGGAGATGTCACCTGAGCCCTTCCCTTCGGGAGAGCTGCTCATCCCTGGCCTCCCTGCTGTCCCTTGGGAACCTCCTTCAAGGAGTCAGGACTGAAAGTTCTCACTGAGCTTTGGTGTCCCGAGCCTGTTCTGACCACATTGGGGGGACCTGTGGGGTTAGTTTTGGAATTCTGGTGTCAAATCAACAACCCCAAGGGCTCTTTCCACCCACGCAGGGCAAGGCTGACTTCATGGGGCGCACCTTCGCCAAGCCGGTGGTGAAGATGTCGGACGAGCAGTACAGCCCCCCACGCTTCCCCCCCCAGCTGGAGTACTACCAGATCTACAGGGGCAACTCCACGGCAGGAGACCTGCTGGCTGCCTTCGAGCTGCTCCAGGTGCCCCCGGGCAAAGGGGTGCGGCGGGAGGGGGCAGGGAGGCAGCCGTGCTCATGGAGAGTGGAACAACTGGGAGTAACTGGGCAGGAGCTGCCCCCTCGCTGGGTTCGCGGTGCCAAACCCTTCTGGTGTCTCTGGGATGTGTGAACCGCTTGTTCTTCACATCAAAGACACCTGGAACCGCTCCAGGCCAGGTTGGATGGGGCTTGGAGGAACCTGGGATAGTGGAAGGTGTTCCTGCCCATGGCAGGGGGTGGGAATTAAATCCCTGTAGGAAAGTACCGAAAGGACTCCAGGAGAGCTGGAGAGGGACTGGGGACAAGGGATGGAGGGACAGGACACAGGGAATGGCTTCCCAGTGCCAGAGGGCAGGGAGAGATGGGATATGGGGAAGGGATTCCAACTGGGAGGGTGGGGAGGGGCTGAGATGGAATTCCCAGAGAAGCTGTGGCTGCCCCTGGATCCCTGGAGTGTCCAAGGCCAGGCTGGACAGGGTTTGGAGCAACCTGGGCTGGTGGGAGGTGTCAGGGCAGAAGCTGAATAAGCTTTAATGTCCCTTCCCACCCAACCCATTCTGGCGTCCCATGATTCTGTGAGGTGGGATTGGAACAAGATGAGCTTTGAGGTCCTTTCTAACCCAAACCATTCCGTGACTCCACAATTCTGTGAGATGGACGAAAAGCTGCTTCCCAGCAGATCCTGATCCAGGCTCCATCTCTTCCAGATCGGCCCCGGGGGCAAGTCTGACCTGCCCCCAATTGATGGCCCCACGGACATGGACAGGGGCCCCATCCTGCCGGTGCCTCTGGGGATCCGCCCGGTGCTGAGCAGATACAGAGTGGAGGTAAAGGGTCCTGGAGCACCCAGGGTCAGCCTTCAGCCTCCTGCGGGGCAGCAGAGCCTGGCCATGGCTGGTGGAAGGGCTGCAGGGACCTTTGTTAGAGGCACAAAGCCCAGGTGTCTGCACTGCGAGGGGCTTTGGGCACTGGTCAGACTGGGAAATGCAGCATTCCCAAAAAAAACACGGAGATAGGTCACTCATTGCCATCTGAAACACAGGCAGAGCAGGGAGGGAATGGCACCTGGGCTGGAGAGCAGCACAGGGCACGTCAGAGGTGTGAACGGAGATGGATCATCTCCACGTCCAAAGTGGGCACAGAGCTCACGGATTCTGCACCCACCAAGCTCGGGCAGCAAGGATGGGATGTCTCCTGTGTGTCTGTAGGTACCTGAAGGGGGATTTGTACCAAAAATAGGGTGTCCAGCAGGGCCAGGGCAGTGCCCGTCCCTGTGCTGGCACTGCTGGGGCACCTCCAGTGCTGGGGCAGTTCTGGGACCCTCAGACAGGAGACCCCGAGGGGCTGGNGGATCAGGAGGTGGAAAAATCCTTGTTTAGGGGAATTTGTGCTCGTGGTGGCAGCCCGTTATCCCAAGCAGGGAGGAGCAGTTTCCCCAGTGGCAGAGATGTGACTGTGACACGGAGATGCCAGTGCTGAGCCGAGAGCCACGGACGGGCAGAGCCGCTCGTGGAGTCCCAGGGCAGGGAAAGGCCAGAGGGGGAGAAGGGCTGGAGAACGGGTGCCGAGAGCAGTGGATGTTGTGCTGCTGCCCATCAGCCATGGGGGGGATTATGTGGGGGTTCAGAGTCCGTGCTGCACCCCGAGTCACACGGAGGGGGAGACACCTCGGGGGTCCCGCTGTCCAGGAGATGACATTGGCAGTGGGACCCCTCTCCATGGAGAACCAGCTCCCAGGGACGGTCCCTCTCATGCTCACATCCTTCCTCCTCCTCCTCCTGCCCCAGGTCTTGTTCTGGGGGCTCAGGGACCTGAAGAGAGTGAACCTGGCCCAGGTGGACCGGCCCCGTGTGGACATCGAGTGCGCCGGGAAGGGCGTCCAGTCCGCCCTCATCCAGAACTACAAGAAAAACCCCAACTTCAGCACCTTGGTCAAGTGGTTCGAAGTGGTGAGTGGCTGCTCCTCCGCACTCCGAGCCCTCAGCTGGAACCAGGAGTTTCTGGAGCCCTGTGCTCCGAGCCCTTTCCTGAAGTTTCCCCCAGCAATGGATGGCATGGGCAGCATTCCAGCTGGGAGCCCCTTCTCTGAGGGCCCCCCAGCCCTGTGTTGCTGGAGCAGCTCCAGACATTTTTTCCAGCATGATGCCTGTTCTGGTCCCTGGTGATCTTCCCAACCACAGTCAGAGACATCCTTCATCCCACTCCCCATCCCAACCACCATCAGAGACATCCCCCATCCCACTCCCCATCCCAACCACCATCTCAGACATCCTTCATCCCACTCCCCATCCCAACCACCATCCCAGACATCCCCTATCCCAACCACCATCCCAGGCATCCCCCGTCCCACTCCCAGCCCTTGATATCCCTCCTGCCTTCGCCCCCCAGGACCTCCCGGAGAACGAGCTGCTCCACCCTCCCCTGAACATCCGGGTGGTCGATTGCCGTGCGTTCGGGCGCTACACCCTGGTGGGGTCCCACGCCGTCAGCTCCCTCAGGAAGTTCATCTACCGCCCTCCAGACAAGAAAGCCCAGCACTGGAACATGACAGGTGCCAGGGCTGGGACTGGGGTGGCTCATCCACGGGACGTGCACAGAGAAGAGGGAGTGGGATGGGTGGGGGGCTGTGAAGGCCATGAGATGCTGCTCCTGCTTCTGCTTTCCCCCAGCTGCAAATGACTTCAGTATTAATTGCTTTTTTTTATTAAATTCACATTGTTCTGTCTTTTCTATGGCAAAAAAAGGTATCTCTCGCCCATGAGAACCTTCTGCCTGAATGACTGGAGGTGTCTGCGGTGCAGTTATGTGCATGTGCATCTTTTGGGCTTCTGGTTTTGCTAAAAACACATCTCTGGGTCCATGTCACCTCTGAGTGCTGAGGGAGCCCAACAGGGTTTCCAGTTCTGCGCTGGAAGCGATGAGAGAAGGGAAAAATCGTTCCTTTCAATGAGTTTCTCCTTGATGTCCACGAATAGGCGGGACACCAAGCTCGTGGCAAAAGCCAAGGGATGTGTGTGGGAGCCTGAAGATGGAATCACACCCGTCAGAGAGCAGGGTCCCCTTGCTCTGCAGATGATCAACATCAGCATTTGCTGACCTGAACCATCGAGGTGTAGCCAAAAAATCGACTTTTTAATAAGTTGATGTGCTTCTAACTGGAATATCTTCTCATTTAACTCCCACCAAGCGTTAATGAGGCCCTGAATTAGCGATCTCCCTTTGTTCCCTGGAGGTGCCGCTTGACCAGCCCAAACTCACGCTGTCAGTGTCTCACAGCGGACCTGGCTCACCCTCAGCCGGCTGCTCTGACCGTCCACCAGAGCAAAGCAGCTCCGTTTGGATGTTCTCCTCCCACCCTCCTGCACTGAAAGGGCACTAAACCATCAACTTCGTGTTTGCTTTGGGATTGCCTTTTAATCCACTTAGAAGATCCACTTCAGGATCACCCAGGTCCTGAAGAACAAACGAGCAAAACCAGCCCTCAGCTGGAGCCCAGAGTTTCTACAGCCCAAGTCACACCTCCGAGCCCTTGGCTACACCTCCATAATTTCCCATTAATTTTTAAAATTAAGTGGATTCGTTATTTCCCCCTTAATTTCAATTTTTAAAATTTAATTAATTTAAAAATAAATCCCCTGAAAGTAATTTCTATTTTTATCTATCAGTTCATTTCCCCTTAATTACTTTCCCCCTGAGTTTTGGGCCTCATCCCGTGCTCCTCCTGACACCTGTGGGACAGGAGAGGCTGGTTTGTGCCTGCAGCTTCAGGACTCACCTGCCCAGAGGTCCCTCAGGACCACGAGGTGAGCTGGCCCCACTCAGGGCTCTGTCCCTGCTGCTGTTGAGTGAACACTGGAGAGCTGCAGGTCCAGGCGCCCCTTGACCCCGGCCATGCCCAGTGAAGACCACCACAAACCATCTCCCGCCCAGCACAGCACCTGAGGGCTTGGAGAGCCACAGCAACTGCTCCTGTGCTCCCGGCTTCGGGAGGGGAGGCTCTCCTGGTGGGAAGAGAGGGTGGGATCCTCAAGGGATGCGTCTGGTTCCATCCACCTTGACCAGTGGTCGTGTCTGTGCCAGCTGATGCCTTCAGGGCAATCATCTTCTCTGCTGCTTCTCCTCTGGGCGTTTTCTCGTTCACTTGTGCTCTCCTTTTGCTCTAGAAGGGTTTTTGATGGTGCTGATGGGTCCGTGCTCGTTCCCACTGCTGCTCTTCTCTGATCTCCTGCCTGAATCCCGCAGGATCTCACCTGAGCTCTCAGTTTCTCCTCTACACTGTCCTTCTCCCTTTTCCTTTCTCCTTCTCTGTCTCCTGTCCAGCCAAACAGCTCAACGGGTACCTGGCCATGACCAGCAGGACCCGCCGCTCTCACCCCACAGGGGAGATCGTGGTCAATGTGGAGCCTGAGGTCCCCATCAAGAAGATGGAGACGATGGTGAAGCTGGAAGCTGTGAGTATCCCCCTCCCAGCACAGGTTTAGCACCTGTTCCCTCATGGAATTCCCGATCTCCGAGGGATCCCACTGTGAAGACCTGGCACTGTATGGGTTGGGCAGGCAGCGTGTCCCAGGGCAGAGGGGTCTGTCACACACTGAATGTGCCCAGGGCCACTTTTCTGGCCACAACAGGAATGTCAAATCCTTCTCACAGCCCTCTGCTCCACAAAAACAAACGGAATCCTGCAAAGATGCTGCAGGGCTGGAGCCCCTCTGCTCTGGAGCCAGGCTGGGAGAGCTGGGGGGGTCACCTGGAGAAGGGAAGGATCCAGGGACACCTGAGAGCCCCTGGCAGAGCCTGAAGGGGCTCCAGGAGAGCTGGGGAGGGACTGGGGACAAGGGCTGGAGGGACAGGACACAGGGAATGGCTTCCCACTGCCAGAGGGCAGGGATTCCAGCTGGGAGGGTGGGGAGGGGCTGGGCTGGAATTCCCAGAGAAGCTGTGGCTGGAAGTGTCCAAGGCCAGGTTGGACGGGGCTTGGAGCAACCTGGGCTGGTGGAAGGTGTCCCTGTCCATGGCAGGGAGGTTGCAACTAAATGATCTTGAAGGTTCCTTCCCACCCAAACCATCCTGGAATGAGATGATTTGTGCTCAGCTCAGGATGTGTCTCTAACCTGCTCTCCCTCTCCCTGTTCCCTTCCGCCCTGGATGGCAGAACTCGGATGCAGTGGTGAAGCTGGACGTGGTAAGTGATGGATCTTCCCTGCATCCCTTCTCCCAGCCCCCTGCTCCCTGTCCAGCCCTTCTGTGCCAGTTTCAATGGACCATCCATTGCATCCTCACGCCCCGAGCCGGGCAGGGACCAGCACCCCTCTGTGCCAAGGCAGGGACACAGCAGCATTTTCTCCTCTAGGGATGTGGTAGTGGCCTTGTAGCTGCAGTTTGGGAAGCTCTTCCAGGGCAGGACTTCTCATCCCAGCTGTGCCAGGAGGAGCAGGACACACAGGACCCTGTGGGAGGGTTGGTGGGTATTCCCACCACAACCAGATACCAGCTGGGAAAGGTGTCCTTGCACCACCAAGGGGACCCAGAGGGCCTTGCTGGGCAGGGCTGCTGGGCTCTGGCCATGTGAGGTTCAGGAGCTGCAGCCTGAGGAATGCATGGATCAATGGGATGATGGAAAGGAGGGGTTCTCCTGGGATTGTCCCATCCTTGGAAGTGTTCTGGGCCAGGCTGGCTGGGGCTTGGAGCAGCCTGGTCTGGTAGGAAGTGTCCCTGGTGGAATGAGATGAGCTTTAATATCCCTTCCAACCCAAACCATTCCACGACTCTGTGACTCCAACACTGTGTCTTCGGAGCCTTGGTGATCTTCCTTTGCTGCTTTGTGCCTCTGTGTCTGTTGGGGGGGAAAGTTAGAGACACCAGGCAGCCTGGAAGGTTCTGCCTTCTCAGGTGCTTCTCCCACCACCTTTGTACTTCAGGAGATGTTTCCCTTCCACCTGATCCCTCCCCTTGTGTGTCTTTGCTCCCCTCATCCCTGCAGACTGAGGAAGAGAAGGAGAAAAAGAAGAAGAAGAAGAAAGGAGGAGGAGGAGGAGGAGAGGAAGCAGAAGAGGAGGAGCCTGATGAGAGCATGTTGGACTGGTGGTCCAAGTATTTCGCTTCGATTGAGACCATGAAGGAGGTGGGTGAAGAGCAGGGCAGGGCTGGGCTGTGTCTGGGGGGAGAGGAAAACGGCGTTCCCTGTGTGTGAGGTGTCACCTTTTCCCAGCTCCTCCCAAAGGAAGCATCCCTTGCTCACCATGACTGTCACAGAGTCGTGTAGGCTGGAAAAGCCCTCCAAGGTCACCTAGTCCAGCTGCCCAGGCCACCACTGACCCTTGTCCCCAAGTGCCACATCCACAGGGTGGATTTTAAGCCCCCCCAGGAATGGGGACTCCACCCCTGCCCCAGGCAGCCTTTCCATGAGGGAATCATTCCTGATATCCAGTGGCTCCGTTTCTCCCCCAGCAACTCCGGCAGCAGGAAGCAGCCGCAGCAGAAGCAGAGGAGAAGGAAGAGCTGGAGATTGGAGAGGGTAAGCAGGTGGTGAGGGAGGGAACACAGCAGGGAAAGGTGGGACCAGGATTCCTCTTGGTGCTCGGACATCCGATATGGATCCTGCAGCAAACCAGGGTGTTGTATTTCCCCAGGAAGGGTCAGTTCTGGGGGGTGTTTCACCCCTTGTCTGCTGGCCTAGTGAAGGAGAACAGACACCTTTAGGGCAAGTCCTCTCACCTAATTCGTCCCAAGCATAAGATGAGTTGTGCCCCGAAGGTGTTCTTCCCTGGAGGAAGCCGCGCTCTGGAGCTCAGTGGGGCTGTTGCCTGTGTCTGAACCCGGGCGAGACTAATTCTGTACCAAACATCATGTTGACCAGGAATTCTGGGGAGTTGGCACCGCTTGGTCAGGGGTGACCTTGTCTCCTTTCCAGTCCCACCAGTGGGGCTCAGAGAGTTCCCCTGGGGCCGTCCAGCCGTGCTCTCCGTATGTTCCGTGTCCCCGTGACAGCGGATCGTTGGCGTGCCCGGGTGATCTGAAATCCTTTAGCTGAGGAAAACACCGAGCCTGGTTTCTCGTGAAGGACTAACTGTCGTGTCACAGGAAAGATGAGGTTGGGTCCTGCTGAGCTTGGGCACAGCTCTGAGCAGGTTCTCCCTGGGTTTGCTCTCGAAGCTGGGGAGGGTCCTCTGTCCCCCACTGTTTTTTTCCTGTCTCCTGAGAGGGATCCATTTCCCTTGGCTCTCCCATTCCTTCCTCCTTTCCTCTTCCCTGCGAGGGCTTTGCCGTCTGTGTGTCCCCTCTGGTGTTGCCCAGCCCCCATGAAAGCTGGCAGAGGGACAGGGGTTGGACAGGGTGGGGAGAAGTTTCCTTCGAATCCACCTTTACAGCCTGGTCCCAGCTGTCGGTGGCTGGTGGTTGATCTGAGTGGAGACCTTAATGGCCTTTGATTGCAGCTGGTCATGGGCTCAACCCCCTTCTGGTGCTGTCCCCTCTGAATTCCCAGGCTGGGGTTTCTTTCCTCAGGCTGCATCCCCCAGGAAAGGTCTCCAGCAGAGGGAAGGGAAGGACATGCTGTGGGCAGAATTAGGTCTTTTCACCACTCCATCCATGTTTTTTAGTCCTCCAAGGGATTTCTGCTTCTGGAAGTTTCCTGCACAGAGATCTCTGGGCTCCTGGAGGTGCTGTGGCCTGGCCAGAGCCAAGGAAGGACAGGACAGGGCTGGGCTGGGAGCTGCAGGCAGTGGCACCTGCCAGCTTTCATGCTCCTCCTGTTTGTCCCAGTGCCCCCTCCCTGTGTCCTCCACCCTCCTCACCCTCATCTCCCTCTCCTCCTCCCCAATGCTCCCTTTGGACTCAGAAACCAAACTTGGTGACTCTTCCATGAAAGGCTCCAAGGCTCAGGCCAAGCACAAGGACAAGTCCAAGGCACCCAAGGACGACAAGAAGAAGAAGCAGCAGTTGCCCCCTGAGCTCCCTGAGAAGAAGAACAAGCAGAAGATTGACGAGCTGAAGGTCCGTGTGTCGGGGGAGGAGGGTGGGTGGATGCCTACACTGCTTCCAGGGAAGAGCCTAGTCCTAGGAGAGATGTGCCTTGGGACATCCCACCTGGGGATGTGTCCCGGGACAAGGCTTGCCGGCTTGGGTTGGAGGAGTCAGAGGTCACAGGCTTGCTAGAAAAGGGCTTGCCCTGGGATAGGCTCATCCTTGGGGCAGTTTGGATGTGTCCTGGCTGGAGGGGAGAGTTTTCCAGCCTGGATTCACGGCAGGGCTGGGCTCTGGTCCAGTGATCCCAAGGGTCTATTAAGATTCATGGAGCCTGTGATTCTGGGGTTCAGGAGGAGCCTGGAACTGGATCAGATTGGAAATCTTGGCCTCGTCAGTTCGGCCGAGATTCCTTTATAATGTTATCAGTTTGGGGAGGTGATTGTGGCATCAAGGTCCAACCCATATCCCTGGAGACCCTTCCCCTTCCTAGAGAACTGGGCACTGGGAGCTGAAATTCCATATTCACAAAATCCCAGAATCCCTGAGGTTGAAAAGCCCTCCCAGCCCACAGAGCCCACCCTGTGCCCTGTCCCCACCCTGTCCCCCAGCCCAGAGCACTCAGTGCCACGGCCAGTCCTGCCTTGGGCACCTCCAGGCCTGGGCACTCCAACCCTCCCTGGGCAGCCCCTGCCAAGGCCTGACCAGCCTTCCCAGGAGGGAATTCCTCCCCATGTCCCCCCTGCCCCTGCCCTGTCCCACCTGAGCCCGTTCCCTCGTGTCCTGTCGGTTGTTCCAAGCTGAGTACTCACTGTAGCTTTTCCTCACCATTTTTTCTTTTTAAAACACAAGTTCCCTTCCTTTAACTTCCTGTCATCTCAGGTCTTCAACAAAGAGCTGGAATCAGAGTTTGACAACTTTGAGGACTGGCTGCACACCTTCAACCTGCTCCGGGGCAAGATCGGGGACAATGACGACAACGCCACGGAGGAGGAGCGGATTGTGGGGAGGTTCAAGGTGGGTTCTTGTCCCAGCACCAGGTCAGGAGCAGGGATGTTGGCTGGGACCTCTGTTCTGGGATGGGTCTGCTTTCTCCGGAGCCCCTGGGGCAGCAGGACTCACATCAGGCGTGCCCCCCTCGCCCCAGGGCTCCATGTGTGTGTACAAGGTGCCACTCCCCGAGGACATCACCAAGGAGGCGGGATACGACCCCACCTTTGGCATGTTCCAGGGGATCCCCAGCAATGACCCCATCAACGTGCTGGTCCGAGTCTACATCGTGCGGGTGAGTGGGGCTGTGGGCTGGGACAGGCTGATCCCCCCTCCCTGCCCTGCTGCACCCCCAGGAGCTGCTCCCGTTGCCCTGGGGACATTGGGATTTTAGGATTCAGCTCTCGGTGTGTCAGGACTCAGGAGGCAGCTTGGGGACTGAAGCAGCTCATTGATGGTGGAATCATAGAGTGGTTTGGGTTTGGAAGGGGACCTTGAAGAGCATCTCATTCCAACGCCCCTGCCGTGGGCAGGGACACCTTCCCTAGACCAGGTTGTCCAGGTCGGTGGGGAGCTCAGTGGTGTCCCCATGTCTGTGTGCTCCAAGCACTGGGAACAAGGCAGATCCCAGCCCCTGCCAGGCCCAGAGAGCTCCCTCTGGCATGTCTGGATCGGTGTGTCCATCCTAGTGCTGAACTCCAGGGAATAGTTTGGATCAGCCCGGACTGGGAGGGTCTAATTCCTTGCATAGCCATGACAGCACCCCAGTGATGCTTCAGAATGGGGTGGAAATGGGAGAGAAGGGGAGAAAAGGAGCAGAATGGGAGCTGGAAGGATCTAGATCTGGCTGGAGGACACGGCCCCTCTTTGAACACCCACTCCATAACTATCGGGCTGGTCCAGCAAATGCACGCTGTCTCTTTACATGTGGAATGTGCTCTGGGAAATGTCATTTCCTGGCCCCTAAACAAGCCAGCCCTGTGTCCCCAGGCACGGGGTGCTGTAGCCAGGCCCTCGGGAGGCATCTCCATCCTGCTGGAAGCACCTGGGCTGCTCTTTGCCACCACCTTGTCCCGGTGTCTTACAAATGGAACCTACTTCTGGCTGCATTTCTCACTAGCCTGATTCTCCAGCTAGTGCTGCATCCCGCTGGGACAGCAAGTGTCCTGTCCATCTCCAACAGGTGGAGACACCAGCCTGGCCAACACCAAAACCAGCCAGGACTGGGTGGATGTGTCCTCTCGTGGGCATCTGCTGGTGTTTGTCGTGGTGGGGGTGGGACCGGAGGGTTTGGGGGTCCTCACTCCCTTCTTGGGGAGAACCCAGTGTAGAGGGTGGAGAGAGCAGAAGGGGAAGGGGGCAGTTTTCTGGGCACCTTGGTCAGGTTGTTGCTTGGGAGTTTCTTTAGAATGTGCTTCTTGGCAGTGATGAAGGCGATGCCCAGGGAGATGCGGTGACGTCTCTGAGGGGGCACAGCCAGGCTCACCCTCTCCCCACACGGGGACAGGGGTTGGCATAGAGCAGGAATATCCCCAGTTTCATCCAGGATGCTCTGTCTGGGGGCACTGGAGCGGCCAGGCAAGGCCAGGTGTTCTCAGGGGTGGAAAAGGGGGCCACCCCTGAACTCCTGCCTGCCACGGACAGCACTGACCCACCTCATGTGTTCTGCCCAGGCCACGGACCTGCACCCGGCTGACATCAATGGCAAAGCAGACCCCTACATTGCCATCAAGCTGGGGAAGACGGACATCAAGGACAAGGAGAACTACATCTCCAAGCAGCTGAACCCCGTCTTTGGGAAGTGAGTTGTGCCAGCCTTGTTACCTTGTCTGAGCTAAGCCCGAGCCAGGCTCCGAGTCATGCAGGGGGTGTCACAGACTTAATCCAGCCCTTGGACCTGCACCTGAGCTGTCCCACAGCTGCTGCTTGAGCTGGAAAGATGGGATGGATCCCCCAGAACTCCCCTGAGAAGCAGTGGGGGCATCATCCTTCCACGATGTCCTTCTTTGCCAGCGTGTCGTCAATATAGTGCTGGCAGTTAAAGAGATGTCCACGTCTGACTGAGATTAAATCTCTGCTTTAGGAATCATTAGACCTAAATCTGAGTGAGAGTAGGACACACAAACTTAATTTCAGGGCAGCTGAGACATCCAGGACAGGCCACCCCTGTCCAGGGCTGCTGGGTCTGGCACAGCCCACGCAGAGGTTTAGTTAAAGAACCCACCTCACCCACGGGTCGGTCCTGGGTGGCTGCCAGACCCTTCAGCAGCTTTTCCCCGCTTCCCCCTGTCCCAGATCCTTCGACATCGAGGCCACCTTCCCCATGGAGTCCATGCTGACCGTGGCTGTGTACGACTGGGACTTGGTGGGGACCGACGACCTCATCGGGGAGACCAAGATTGACCTGGAGAACCGCTACTACAGCAAGCACCGGGCGACCTGCGGGGTGTCACAGACCTACTCCATGTACAGCCAGAGCCCCCCTGCCCTCCTTCCCCCTGTATCCTGCTCTGCCTCACCTTCCAGAGCCCCCCCTGCCCAGCCTTCCTCCTGCACCCCCCTCTGCCCCACCTCCCATGCAGAGCCTGGAGGACTCTCACACCTTTATTTCCTGCTAATCAGAGAAGGATTTGGGTTGGGGAGGAGCTTTTAAGGCCACCCAGTCGAAACCCCCTGCCGTGGGCAGGGGGTCTGTGCTGTTCCATCACTGACGGGTTTGAGAGCAGCACAGCAGGGAGGGGAAGGGGTGTCGGGAGCCCAGGACGGGAGGCACTGGGGGGACTGGGAAGAGGGGTGAGGGCAGAGCTGCAATAGCAGCAGGGCCAATGGGGTGATGCCCAATGGCAGGAATCGAGTGGGACGCGCTGGAAATCTCAGGGCTGACTCAAGGTGTTTGCGAAGGGCACAGTGGGGGCAAGAGGGTCCCAGTCTGCTCTGAAGTTTCACGTTTGCTGCCCCAAATCCTTTCCCTGGGAATCCCGGGTCCTTCACAGCACAGAGTGTTTTGCTGGGAAAGGAGACAACATGGCTTTTCCCTCCCAATGTCGCCTCACTGACGTCGCCCTCCTGTCCCTAGACACGGCTACAACGCCTGGCGGGACCCCATGAAACCCTCCCAAATCCTGTCCAAGCTGTGCAAGGAGGGGAAGGTGGATGGGCCGCACTTCGGGCCGGGAGGAAGAGTGAAAGTTGCCAACAGGGTCTTCACCGGCCCCACGGAGATTGAGGATGAAAATGGTAGGACTCACTCCATGGGGTGAGGGGAGCGGGGTCTGGGGTGTTCCCTCGTCATCCAGGGTTGGAATCAGGGAATAGTTTGAACACAGGATGATTTGGGTTGCAAGGGGCCTTTCAAGGTAGTCCAGTGCAACCCCCCTGAGACAGAGTTAGGGGCCCCACCACCCCAGCCCTGCAGTCACCACCTTAAGTGTGACCAGTTCAGAATCGCTCATGGCCATCCATGGCCCTGCATCACCAAAGCTGCCTCTGGAATCCTCTCCTCCTGGCAGGCTGTGTCCAAAGGGTAAGGAAGACACCTGACCCTGGCTTTTCTGGGATTTGGGAAGCTGTTCTCCAGGGGTGGGAGAAGGGGGTTGCACCCAATACTCACGTGTGCCCAAAAAAAGGGGGCAGGTCAGGAGGGCAGTGTGGTCAATGGCCATGGAATTTGTTCAGACTGGGATGGGGATTTGGAACCTTCTGTAGGGATAGAGACAGGAGGAGACAAGTCAGGAAGTGTTGTCTGAAGGACAACCTGTACACAAGGAAAGGGAGAGGACTGGGCAGTTCTTCACCACTGGAACAAAGCCCACCCTGGCATTTCCAGGGTTTGGGAAGCTGTTCTCCATGGCACTGCACCCCCAAAGTGTGGGAGACAGGGGTTGTGCCCAACACACTCACGTGTGCCCAAAAGAGAGGGAGGCGGGTCAGGACGGGTGAAGAAGAAGAGAAGAACATGTCAGTGGACACGGAATTGGTTCATACTGGGAAAGCAGAAACTGGATGGGGAGCTGGACCTCCTGTGGGGATAGAGCGAGGAGAAGGAGAGGGGTCGGGAAGCGCTGGCGGAAGGACAAACTGCACACAAGGAACCGGAGAGCACTGTGCAGCTCGGCAGGGGTGGAGGCACGGGGTGCCTCGCCGCCTCTGGTGTCCCTGTGCCCAGGTCTCCAGGCTCTGCCGTGCCCCCCCAGGCCAGAAGAAGCCGACGGACGAGCACCTGGCCCTGACGGTGCTGCGGCACTGGGAGGACATCCCGCGCGCCGGCTGCCAGCTGGTCCCCGAGCACGTGGAGACGCGGCCGCTGCTCAACCCCGACAAGCCGGGCATCGAGCAGGTCCTGGGGGCCCGGGGGAGAAGGGGCAGGGCGGGGAGGCCACCCCAGAGCAGCAATTGGGCATCCGCACCCCTGTGCGGTCCCCCCTCGGCCCCGTCAGACTCGGCCGCCTCCTGCTCCAGCTGCACCCATTTCGTGCCCCAAAGGCCCTCGGTCCCCTGGCTCCTCGTCCTGTGCACCTTGGGATCGCACCACACCTTGGGGCGCTTCTGCAGGGGGTGGAGAAGGTCTCATGGCACGGGAGAACCTTGTCCTGCCCCACATCTGGAGGGTGTTCAGAACTGCAGGTCCTGCCCCACATCTGGAGGGTGTTCAGCACTGCAGGTCCTGCCCCACA
>VWZF01001867.1:0-79721 GCA_013396755.1 Sclerurus mexicanus
GGTGTCTCGTACCCCGACATCTCTTGACTGAACATGCAAAGGAAATCTTGAGTTAATTGCTATATTAAGAAATAAAGCTGTTGTGATGTCTTAAAAGCTGATCTTAATTTCAACTTTAGGTATTGTAATTCCTTATACAGGTATATCAATTGCTTTAGCCTGGTCTTCAGCTTGGAAAGAGATCAAGGTTTCCCTAGAAAGTTAAGTGAAAAAAAAAGGTGTTCTGAAAAGTGCTTCTTCATTACTTGCTTATCTAGTTTTCACAGGGTCTGACCAAAGTCTGAAGATGTACACTAATCACTGCAAAAAGTTAATCCAACACTTTGACATATCAAGTGATGATTTGACTCCTCTTGGAACTCATAGGTGATGGATTTGCTTCTTCTAAAACAGCAGCTGTTTTAGTTATGTGTTACCAATTAGGAAGTCATTTTCCCATATATTGAGCCTGTAGAACATATGGTATACTGAGGTGCCCATAATGACACTCATACTCAGCCTCACCCCTGATTGCTCCTTAGGGAACATAAAACTCTGCTAAATACAGCGTGTAGTCCCTGAAATAGACCCACACATGGCCCAGTCATCACTACTACAGGAGTGAACCCCCACTGGTATGGCCTCCAGCTATGCCTCCAAAATCACCCTCCTCTGGTGAGAGGGCTATAAACTCACAAAAACTTTAAAATTTCAATTATATTTAATTTTATAATGAACTTTTATTTCACAGTGCATGGCTTTTTGCTCTCTGTGTTTTCCTATTCTAAACTCCAGATAGGAAGATTTTTTTGAACTTTGTTGCTGTATATCCCATCCTGCACTAAGGGGTGTGATAAGGGAGAAAGAAGGTGTTTGCATTTTCAAGTCAGTCCACAGGTCTGAAGTGGAAATGTGTAATGTTTGTGTTGTACAGCGGCATCTTGTCCATTCCCTGAGTGCCTTAGAGGGCCAGACAAACAGCCAGACGACAGTGACGTTACACCACAATGTGGTAAAAACAGATCAAAGGGAAGATCTCAGCCACACGCTATGGAGAAGAGCAAGAGTCTTGGAGAGACTTGTTCTGCCTAAGCCAGGAGAAGAATAGGTTTCTGCTACTCAGTGCTGAAAAGCACTAGGTGCACTCTTCTTATGCATTCCCCGTAAAACTGAAAGCTGCTAGAAGCTGGTTGAAGAGGAGGAGCTTGTCTGCTCCACGGGCTCGGGAGAGCCTTCAGACCAGCTGGTGGAGAATCTGCAACCTGCCAGCACCTGAGTGAGGGCTGCCCACAGACGCCTCAGAAGCCCGTCTTGCTCACAGACAGATATTTTGCCACCTGACTCAAAACAAATCTCTGCTCAGAGCATGCTTTTTAACAGCCAGCTTTCATCACTGCTTCCAGATACCATCTTCCTTCTTTGCAGCCTGGAGAAGGATGGTGGTCTGGGTGATTTCCAGAGGAGTAACTGTTAGTAGTGCTGGGAGCAGCTTCCCTGCATTCCGATGTGATGGTAATGAAACAAAATCAGTGTTGCCAAGTATCACATCTTTTTTTCATGTATCCTGTAACACATAGTGTTCTCTAAAGCTTCAGTTCAGAATATCATCACAGGAAAAAGCCACCTTGTCTTTAATTCAATTGGTTGTAACTGCTTAGATATGTAACTGCTTAGATATGCCAGGGAAAAGTAACTAACAAGCAAAATTTAAAACACTTAAAAAGTTCAGTGTATGTTGATGTTAATTTGGTTTGTGTACTTTGGTAGAGTAATGAAATTAATAGTATTTATAGATAATCATAGCAACTGTCAATGGAGCAAAGTTTATAAGAAAGAAGTTATGTTGTTGGGTATGGCTTCTTATTCTGCTATTTTAACTCTAGCTACATCAATTTTTAGGCTTTTAAATTATTTTAGATTTTAAATAACATTATTTAACTTAGTTTTAGCAAAAAAGTTTTCAATATTCTTTTAATTCATCTTCAGGCTCTGACGCTTTAAAAAGCACTGATACATGGATATACACTATGGAACTTATTCTTTAAAATAAAGTGTGCTGGGATGGCAAAGAAGGCCAGTGAGGATAGCAAGGAACATCCCATTCTGGGGGGTGGAACTGTAACAAAAACCAGGTGTTGGCTGTCTCATGTACCATCAGTATGGAAGTGAGAAATTTCTTATCACTACTCTCAGATAGTTACCTGAAATTTACCTCTTGCAAATTCAGCTACAAAATGCAGAATTCTAATGTTGTCTGTGCATATGTCCTGTGCAGGGCCAGGAGTAGGACTCAATGATCCTTGTAGGTCCTTTCCAACTCGGCATATTCTGTGATTCTGGTTACAAGAAGATTATACCTCGGGCAGATGCATCAGTCATTCAAATTAATAAAGAGCAGCAGGAAAGATACAGTAACAGTAGCTTCTTACTGCAGAGTTAACACACATAGCTCTCACAGAGTTCGTGGTATAGTGAATACATAGGTGAAGCAGGGAGACCTTCCCTTTTTTGGTGTGGGGTTTTTCTTTCTTTTTTTTTCCCTCCATCCTTGGAAGGAAATGTTCTAAAAAGTGAACTACTCACAGAAAGAAACTATGTGCATTATCAGGAGGGGTAACCACTGGGCTGTACCAGATGGAAACTCCTATCTCTGTGTGTCTATTGAAGGATGACTTGGTGAATTTCTTGTCTGTTCTATGTTATCAAAACATTTATAAATTACTTTTAAACTTAGGTTGAAATATGAACATCTGGGAGTTCCTGTCTTTGACAGAAGCATGTTTAAGAGACTACTGGACATATTCTGGTGTATGAAGTCTCACATATATAAACTTTGATGCTGCTCCTTCCCCAAATCATCTGCACCTTAAGCACACTCTATTTTTAAAGGTGCAACTAATAAGACCTGTTTACGGTATGCTGGCTCTGTCTCCCATAATCTCTTCATTAATTTTGGAATAAAAGCTCTGAAAATTAGCAATATCCTCAGTATAGTTCATTGGGGCACCAACCGACTGCTGCATTACAAATTATTATTAATAAATCATTGCAAAAATTCAAAGATCTTAATTGCATCAGAATAATGGATCTGCTATAGGGAGAATGCACAAGGGGCAGAATTGCACTGCAGGATTGGCAACTGTTTGCCTTTAATATTAATAGATTAATTAGAGAGTGCATTTGAGACCTGATTGCCTGGAAAAATTCTCTTCCCAAACTGATGCAGTGAACTCAACAAGATGAAACTTTGGTTGTCAATGGTTACTTTGTAGATCTCTGAAGAAATTTATTTTTATAATAACTTACAAAATATTGGCACCATCATTACATGTTCAAATGTGATTAAGAGTTCAGTGAGTGTGATATTTTAAAACATGTTCAAGATGTTTAATGTTAATGCTCTTGAAATAAATCTTATGTCTTCCTAAGGTAAAGATTTCCTTTGGTCTTTCAACACCCATGTTATCCCACGAGACATACGAGCCCTATGGATTTTTTAAAAAGATTTTTTTGTTAGTGGTTGGAATTGCCCCAATCTGAGCAAAAGTTTCAACAGTATCAGCTGGTCTATGGAGAATTGCCTGGATGAAAAACAACATAACAAAGCAAACACGACTCTAAAACGCACAGTGGTACAGTACTGAATCAGTGCAGCCGGGAGTGTGAGCTGCCACTCAGGCTCACTGGTGATGCACTATCAGCGTTGGAGGGATGTGTTTGAAAATAACTACCTGAGACTGCAAAACACAACACTGGTACCCTCTACCAAGTACTGACGCTGCTGTAAGAGCCATGGCAAACCTAGTGAAAGCAGCATCCCTGGCTAACCTGTTGCAGAATATGCAGCCACAGTTTAGAGCTATAGGGAGCTCTGTGTGTCTGGATGGATAAGTTATAAGACTAAAATCTTTGATTTCCAACAGTTTCTTCCTGCAGCAAGTGAAATATCACACAGGAGTAGATTATTGACCAAAGAAACAAAGAGCAATGAGTTTAACTCATTTCAAAACAATTCCAGGTGAGACAGTAGGTTAAATTCCATAATGGCAATGACCCAATAAGGCAGCAGGATGCAGAGGATGCAGCCAGGGCACCTCTGGAGCTGCAGAGCTCCAAGCCCAGATGCTGCGAACAGCAAAGACAGAGCCGATCCTGCAGTGGGGGAGAAGAAGGGGAGCAGATCAGATGTCAAGATTGTTCCTAGTTTTCCATATCTGTTATTTCCTTGTTCTGCGCTCTACAGTTTGTTTCCATTTTATATGTTCACCTCAACTATATGCTGCATTTAAGCTTAAGCAGTGTCCTATGTCTGTCTAGTTATTTGGTCCAGCAACATGAATTGGATTATGCAATTGGGAAGCAGCATTTGATACTGCAAAATGAAACAAAAAGTACAAAATCATAGCACTACACTGACATGAATTTCTTTGCAGATTGAAATTCTTAGCCTCTAGCCCTAAGGAACTTGCTCTCTTCCATTTCAGATACTGTCAGAGCTCTCATACCTTATAGTTAATTAATAATAAGCTGTTACATACAGTAAGAAAAAACTATCAGGAGTTGATTTAATTCAATATGATGCAAACTTGTCTTAGAAATATTCCTAAAAGGCATAATATGAAGGCATGATACTTGAATAGCAAAACTGCCAGAGACAGACTCTATAGCAACAGGCAGCTGATGATCCGCCTTCCCCAGCTGTTAAGCTGCTGTTTTGCTAACAAAGAGTCTGCTAACCTCACTCTTCAGACAAGATTTTATTAGAAATGAACCAGGCTAAGTGAAAGTGGAAACACCTATGCAGGTGTTTCAACAGTAATTAAAAGATTACTGAATTTTATTTCTGATCTTCAAATCAGAATTTTAATTAACTTTAATTAACTTAAGGACAGCAAGAAAAGATGAGGGGGAAAAAATAACAAGACAACTAAAGCTGCTGTGTTCTCAGAAAGAACAATCATATTGCCTTCATGATTTCAGGGGCTACTTGCAGAAGTCTTTGCAAATGGAGAAAAAGTGTAGATCTCCATTTCAAATGCATGCAAGTAATTTATGTTCAGCAATGGGTTGTCCAGCTCAAGTTCCTGGGCCAGAACTACTGAGGTTATTTAGTTCATTTGAAATCAATGGATCTAGAGCTGCCGGAGATCTTTATACATCTTTGTGTAAGTTTTGTGGCTTGCAATGGCCTCATAGCTAGAGAAAAGAGGAAATACTACTTTAGTTACAGACATCCTCAGTGGCTTTGAACAGATGTTTCTAGCAAGGGTATGTACCATCTCCACTTTAAAAAACCAGTATTTTTTCCTGTGGCTTTCCTATGTGCTGTGAAGGAAAACTCTGGTGGTAGAGTTTTGACAGTCTCAGTCTCCACAGCAGATATTGTGGCTGCAGAAAAGACACCCTTTCACTGCAGGATGAAACAAGAAACACTCCAAACACTGAAGAACAATAAACCAACCCAGTCTGAAATAACCAATTACTAGCATCTAGGGTGCTAAACAAGGCAGTGGGAAATCCCCAGTGTACTTCACGTAGAGCAGGGAAGGGAACCATAGTTTCTATGCTTTGGTTACAAATTGTGGGGGAAAAAAATCTTCCTTTCCAGTTAAAAATTCCATCTAAAACCTGAAAAATCTTTTCCAAAGAAACTATATACTTTCCCTCCAAGTGCTTTTTATGACAAACCCAAGTTTTTAAACAAAATTGTGTGGTCAAAGCATTCCAGTCAGCTCTAGCACTCAGCTGGTGTGCAAGAGAGCCCACCTACACAGAGCCCTGGAGAGGAGCCCAAGAGGAGAGTCCCACCACCAGCAGAGTGTCACTGGAGTTTTGGGACCCCTTTGCTTTCTCACTTGTGTTATTTTATGGGAAGTAGTGCCAAAAACAAAGTGCAAAGATCTAATGCAGCGAAACACAAGGAAACAGGATCAGAGACAAGGTGTCCAGTGTGTGCCTTGCCCTAATACAGCAAAAGACACAAAATAACTAGGTTATTTTACATTATCTACTGGATTTTTGGCTAGGTAACGAGTAAAGAAGGATTAACCAGTACCTCCATCTGTCTCTAAGGGATGCTGAGCCACAAGTGTCTTATACTCCCTCTAATGTTACACTTGAGTGACAGTCCATCAGCATTTAAGTTCACTAATGTGATGTTGAGAGTGAAATCTCTGTGTTTTCATTGTGTAAATGGAAACTCCTCCATATGACATCCAAACATTGGCTACTAAGGCTGTTATTAGCCTTCAACTCTCTTGGGCACCACTATGATAAGTACGTGGCATAAATGTCTAGATTGATAAAATGAGATATTAACAAACTGCTAAGGTAAGATCAATCCTGAAATCACAGCATGGTAAGCCAAGGCAAAAGGCAATTCAATTTCTAATATACACTATAACAAGAATGATATTTTTCTTTACCTTGCCACCTACTGATTTTTGTCTTAGACGAAGGTTGAAATTTCTAGTTGTTGTGGAACCACCTTTTCCTTCTGTTTGTACAATATCCAGGACAGGGACATCGACGTTGTAATGTGTCCTAGTTAGGCAAGACTGCTGCCACAAGAATGATATCATTTATATAGTCAGTCTTCCCAAGAAGGAGGATTATACTGGTTATCAGGCTGCATGAAGGGAGTAATGAAATTGTACCTGCTGTTCCTATATTGCGTAAAATGTCTAAAATGGCCATTATTTTCTTATTTAATATACATGTAATGTTACACATGTAATAATATTCCAGATCATTCCAAAAGCAGTGAGATCCTATATTAATTTTGCTTGTGATCATAGCACTAGCAGCAGTGCTTCTTAATCATTTGAATATGCAATTAAGAAAATGGCATGCAACTTCAAATTGGCAATGCGTAGGATAAAACATGTCTTTGCCCTGAAGGGACTGAGTTAAGCTTCCTTAAAGCAACATCTTTCAAGGCTGCCCAAGACTTTCTTTTTCCATTTCTCTCATTCTTCATGTTAATATAACTGCACACCAAGCCGTATGGGTAGCATAAACCTTTTCAAATATCTGGTGTGCTCTTCCTGCAGAGCTGAGAAAAAGAAACTGGAAAAAGTCAAATGATGATGCTAGTCCTTTGCTTTCCACAGAACCAAGCCCAGGCTTTGGTTCTGCAGTCAAAGCTCTTACCAAACTGAGGGTAGAGCAAAGGGTTAGATTTCATTTTTAAGTCTCTGTTTCCTTACACTCTCAACTTCACTAGTCTGCTTTCACTAACACTCAAATTTAAACAAAAAATTAAAAAAACCCTGAAGTCTCTGCCAACCAATAATAATGAATGTCAGTATTTTGATACATGAAGCAGCTGGTATCTCCTACTAATATTTCAATTAGTAATATGAATGCTAGTTATAAATATTTCTGTGCACTTTGGAAATCTACAGTTGGAAGTCTTGGCTGGAGAAGAATTGGAATTGCTAGCATTTCATGACATAGCCTGAATACCTCTTGAAGCAGTAAGTGGGCAGGATGCTATACAGATACTACACAGGCATGTGTTCATATTGCAAACAGGATCCCAGCTCTGGCTGTAGATAAGATTTGGTATCGATTCCCATTTTAGCCCCTCTTTTGGTTGCTTATAACTTTGCAAAGCTGTAAGTGCTCATATGTGCTGTGTCTGAATTTCTGTTTGGAGAATAAATTTGTTTTTGCAGAACTCAGCCAAAATCTGTTTGCAGAAAAGCTGGTGCTCTCAAACAAGTTAATGCATTTGAGGGGCTGACAACTTTCAGTGCCCCAAGCAGGAGCATGAGGGAGCCAGAAAGCTCTATTTATATGTGTCAAACTTTTGCCCAAATTGCAATTTGAAAATTCACTTGGCATAGGATCAGTTGAGATTTATTCAAATTTAAGTTTTTTATGCCCTGGCAATTTCATAATATGCAAACTCCGGTATGTATGAGTAAACTGGGAGCCTGCAGGCAGGTGAAAACTGAGATGAAGGGAAGAGGTGAAGGAACAAAAATGGGGCTAAATGGGAAAGGGTGCAATTTACTGATAAGGTATGAACTAGATCCTGAAAAGATCCAAAGTCAGTAGGCATGTGGAAGACTGAACTCCAGGAGGGAAAGGAGAGAGCCTGAAACTGGAGACTGGGGTTGTCTGGAGGAAGCGACCAAAGTGATCACACTTGCTGAGAAGCGTCCCCTTCGACCCTGTTGTCCTCCATATCATGAGTTAAATATACAGCATAGCAATGGCACAGGGGTCTTTAGCCATCCTAGAGAAGCAATGGCCTTGTAGTACTGAAATAGTTTTCTTGTTTGGATATTCTTTTTCCTTTCAGTTAGAGACCTCTATAGTATTTCACTTTATCCTAAAAATAGAATTAGAAGAAGAAATCACTCTTGCTGTTGCCTTTCTCTTCCCAGCAATCCCCACCTCTGATGGGAAACGCTGCTCCCTCTTCCCTGTTCCTGTACTTTCTTTCCCCCCTGCTAGATTTGCAGTCTGGCCATGTAAAGGAGCATGTGACTTTTTATATCCTGAAAACTAATGCAGAGGTGTTAGAAATACTGTCATAATTGTTTGAAGAAGACTGCTAGCCTTTCCAGAAGGAGAGGGGAACAGCAGGAGGGTTCCTTTAATGTAAGTTTAATTATAATGGCCAAGTAGCTCAGCGCCATCAGAGCATAAGTTACAGCTCCTTGTTTATGATACACCTGCCAGGAGAAATTTCAGATTCTTTAAGATATGTGTCTAATAACTGGTGTCAGTCCCTAAAGGCACAGGCCTTCTGCTCCATATCCTTTTCCACTCTAACTTGATCATTTTTTATTGAACTATGAAAACACATAACAACAAATCCTCTAAAATTAATAACTTATACAATGAAGTAAGATTAATGAAATTCTTTATAAAACAGCTTAATCAGTGACAAGGCTAAATGCTGCAGTTCACAAGTTCTGAACTTGGAAATTCACAAAATAAATCACTTCTGTTTACTCATGCTGAGTTTATGCAATTCAGATGGTAACAGTAACCTTCAATGGATGTGCAAAGATTCAGTGGAAGAAGAACAAAGCCAACAGATGGTACTGCGTGTAATTCTTTAGCAGTGTTCACTAACTTTTTTTTTTGTTTGTCATTAAATTATCTAATTTTGCATGGCCATTTGTGAATGCATCAACAATACTCAATTTAGTAGTGGCACACTGTTTTTTTCATGCCCATGAGTAGCATGTCTAAAATTTTCAAGGCCAGTTTTAGCACAGCTATAATAGCTTGAATGGAGCCTCAAAATATTTTATATCTGGAAGCTGGGTGTTTTTTTTTCCTTTCCGCTTTTTCAGTGACTACCAAGACTATTGCAGAAACACCTCCCAGGCATGTTATTGTAGAATGTCTGGTGGGTGTACAATGGTCTTCAGCTGTGACTGTTGCTGTAGGAGTGCTGGGCAGCAGTTTTGGACTGTATTATTGACTGCGTGCCAGCCTTCAAATCTGGTGTAAACTGCAATGCCTTTTGTCAGTGGTACTATTCCCTTCAGTATCACTTGCAGGATTAGGTACTATGTGCCCAAAATTACACAAATTGTGCATTGCTACACAGCTGAGTGTAAGTGCTCTGGAACTACGCCCTGAGATCCTGTGGTAGGCTTTGCTTAGTTTTAACACTCCTCTAAATCACAAGGAACATCTTCTACCAAGATACCAGTGGTGTAAATCACAGCTTAAAAGACAACCAGAAACAGGATCAGACAAAACTCTTGAAAACAAATTACAGTTTTATAGTAGTTTAATTATAGTTCTGAGAAAGAAAAGAGGAGGTTGGAAGTGGATGATTCCTCCCGCAGACATTTTCTGGTAACACTATGTCTCCTGGAGACCACAGCACACAACGAAATCCAGGGGAGAGCTGTAAACTGGTTGCTTTTCCCTGCTTTCCTGTTCATCAGCACTTGCTGTGTTCTCCAGTACCATTTTCTCAGGTTCAAAAATAAATTGTTGTCTTCAAATATAGAAATTAAATTTTACCTATGGACTTCTTCTTCAGAGGTCACTGATGGAGCTGTAATGCCTCCTGAACAGTAAGAAAATATATACAAAACTTCGGGTCTTTTGTCTTCAGTTTTGTTCTGCCGGACAATTCTGATATCTACTTCCACACATGCTCCCTTGAATTCTGCTTTTCTCTTGCAGATAGTGTACTCCTCTGCTACATCCTTGACACTTTCTCCTGTTGGAATAAAACACTGAGTTTTCATGCTACTGCTCTTATTTCGGCACTGCAATAGTAGCATACTTGTTATCAAAGTGAGACATTCCTGGGGCAATATATTTAAACACAAATTAACATTTTTGGACATCTAAAAGAAATACTTAATTTCCAGGAGGGCAGAGGTAAAAAGAAGTGAGTTTGAGCCTTCCTGGATATCAGGCCATTACTTTTATTTAGATATTTAAACCTTTAAAAAGATCCTAACTTTGGATGTATCCAGTTGGTAGCACTGGCCCCACATCTTTTTCCTGAAGTTGGAGAGATGTGGAAGATGAAATGAGGATACTCAGAGGATGGGAAAGAGAAATGTACATCTCTCTGTCATTCTGGTGATGCAACCATTGCCGTTCTCTACCCATTGGTATCACGACTATATCACAAATACACTTTGTTGTCTGTTCCCCAGGAAAAGAAATCCTAACATCAGCCATGAGGCCATACAACTCAGCTGCCACTGGCCCATGTGGGAGGAGAAGAAGAAGCCCAAGGAAAAATACAGACATTTTGAACAAGTCAGCAGATCTACAGTTGCAAACCTGAAGAGCACTTTGTTACCCTTCTAACCCAAGTAGCATTTTGGAATATTAAACCGGAATTTATTGATACAAACAGCCATTTGGGAAAAGAAACAGATGATTGTGTGCTAAATGTCACAAAAATCCTGAAGTTTTTCTCTGATGGCGTTTAGCAATCTGAGCCCTCTCTACTTAAATTCAGACTGCCATTTAGCAGGGCTAGCCCTGGGCTCTGCCTGAGTCATACGACAGTGTTGCAGCATTCCAGTGCCAGTGGCAGGGGAACAGGGGCCAACTGGACCCTTCTGGGGTGATGCAGCCCATGCTGCTACAAGTCTGAAAGGACTGCTGGGAAGAAGCAGCCTTCAACAGACCTGGGTCCAAGACACCTCTTTGGGACCCATGACACCTCTTTGGGACCCACTAACCCACCTGGCACAGAGCCACCAGAGATGCTTGAACCTCATCCGAGTAGGCAATGGAAAGTGTGTGAATATATTCCTCTGATTAGTACTTCTGGACCCATTCTGTGCTAGAGGTGAAAAACCAGGTGTTGGAGCTGAACATGGTGAGAGTGGGACAGCAGCTGCAGACCCAATGGGAGACAGTGCCTGGTGCCCCAAGGGGTTTGGCAGAGGTCGCTACAGCCCTCCCAAACATTCCCTGGCTTTTTGACAAGGCTTACAGGATGAGGAAGTGAAAATCTGAGGAGTGGTTGGAGGAATAGGGGGAAGAAGTGAGAGGTGTAGAGAAAGCAATGATTACAGTGATGGGGGAGCATCAACAGGAGCAGAAATCAGAGCAAAGCCTGTACAGAGGAGGAGTTGGAGGGGAAGGAGGATTGCAGTGGAGAGTTAGAGGAGAAAAGCAAAGGAGTGGTCTGACTGCCTGCATGTCTCTCGTGGTGAACAACAGTGAAGCTTAATAAGACATCTTAGTTATTACAGGAGCATGAGTTTAAGGATAAAAACGTGCCATTTTACACTGGTAATAAATTAACCTGGGCAGCTGGCATTGCTGTGCTGTCTTCGAGGGTGGAGAGTGCAGGAAAATATCAGAGCCTGCAGTGCTGAGGTTCCACTGGAACTGAGGCACCTCAACTGTGCCTGCACTCTCAATATCTTACTCATTTGGAAAGTAGTAATGAGAAGACATTTACTGAAAGGCTGATATTAAAAATAACAACTACCAGTTTTATAAACATTGACTTGTACCAGTTAATAACCGTGCCAGAAAAATGGAAGGTATTTTTAACAGCCAGCTCCTCAGTCTGAAAGCCCTGACATGTGAATAAGCTACTCCTACAATAACAAGTAACCAGAAAGTGATGGCTAAACTTAAAATTGCACCAGTGTGGCTTTAGATCAGCTTAAAATAAATTTAATTAAATCAAGCAAAACCTCTGTTTCTTCCAATTTATCCAAAGGTCCTATAGACTTAATCTGAACTGTTTTGAAACCATATGAACTTTCCTTAAATACAGTTAAGAAATGCCTGTGGGTCAGCTGGGTCTCTGTCTCCCAGTGGCAGGAGATCACAAATGAACCTATGAGGTGCTCATGACCAGAGTTAAATTGGGTAAATGGGAATGTTTTTCCTTATTAAGTCTGTGTGCTTATCTGGGCTGGGAAGAAGGTCCTCAGGACCTGAAAATGAGGTGGTGTGGTAATGGTGCAGAGATTTGCACGTGTCTGACGCCTCTTTTCATATACCGACAGCTTCTGGGTGGCAGCCGTATTAAAAATAGACAGATCTTTTGCATAGTAAAAAAGTAGTAACAGAGCTGAAGAAAATTGTCTTTTTTTTTTTCATTTTGTTAACTTTTCTACACATAGCATCTTCTGTGACTGTTTAAGTCTGTGAGCAAAACCAAACTCTCCTTATTAAAAATATGTGTATTTCTGAAGGGATACACATATCCAACATAACCTTAATTATGATGCTTCTAATTAACCAATCTGCTTCACAATAAAAGATCTAGCTGTCATCAAAATCAACACATTTCTGTTATTAATAGATTAAGGAAAGAATGTTAATTCTCCAAGATCCATTTCATTTGGTCTCATTACTTCACAAGCCAGATGGTTGCAGGGCCAGACCTGTCAGCAGGCACCAGGAGGAAGAACACACTTGCCGAGTGGCAAGCTGCAACACACACAGCATCTGAAAACCTGCACTCTGGGGCAGCTGCTTACAGTTCCTGGGAATTATTCTGCAGAGAGCAGAAGAAATCATGAATTGCTTTAATTGGGTATTATTTTTCTCACCTCTCCCCCTACGGCAGGCAACATCGTCTCCAAAATAGCGGTGCAGAGTGCCTCCAGCTGTGAAGGAGGTAGCTCTCTGTTCATTTTAGGTAGCCAGCTAATTGCCTTTTTCCTTCTGGTGTTGGGTTTTATGATCTCTTCTGAATTGGCTGAGGTGATGCCAAGTTGGAAGAGATGATGCCATCTATGTCCAATTTGCTAGAGTCTTTCTTCCTGCAGTATAAGTCTGAGGACTAAGAGAAAAGCACTTTGTCTTGCTGACCAGTCAAAATGTGCAGTGCATTCCCAGGCTAACGTGGCAGTCAAACCCAGAAAGAGAAGTTCACCTTCATTTACAGCCCAGGTAAAATGGTTCTCCTGCTGAAATTTTAAGAGGGTTTTTTTTTCTCCTCTTGGAAATGAATTAAAGAATTTGAGGTTTTGAAAGATAATCACCACTAAAACTTCAGGGGGAAAAAAAGAATCCCATCTGTTTTTTGTAAAATCTCTCCAAGATTTTTATTTTTAATCAGAAAAACAAGAAAAATTTCAATGCAACCTGAAAGTAAAATTTGAGAAAGATTTTTTCAGATTCTCTTTAGTCCCCTCGAAGCAGTATAGGGAAGTTCGGAACCATGCAAGGCCGGGTCAGATTACCTTTCCATAATGAGGCAGATCCAAACATACTGAGGCCTTTCTGGAAATATGTTCTTGAAACATTCCATTGGGAATTCTGCCACCTCTGAGTAGCCTGTAACAGTACTTTGCTATTGTTAGAATTAGCAAAGTCAAACCTAAACCTTCTTTGCTGCAAAATAAGCCAAAGTCGTCTTATCCTTCCCCATGCTGAACAGTTGATTACTTGCTCTGTAGCATCCATTTTGTGTAAGACTGTTAATGTTTCCCCACCTTAAATGTAATTTTCTGTGTATTAAAAGGATGTCTTACAACAAGATCCAGTTTACTAAGTTTCTTTCCATTCTTGTTCCTCTGTCTGTACTCAGTGGTGTTTTGTGCTCTTCTCAGCTTACCAGTGTATCCATGATTGATTTTTTTTAACTTGTTCGCAGCTGAAAAGCAAAACTAATTTGAAGTAAGCTTGGCTGCTTTTCTTTAAAAAAAAATATTGAAAAATTATGAACATTTTCCACAAAAGTAATTTTCCTCTTTTTTATAGAAAATGGCCTTAGATTAAAACATTTTACTATCCACTATCTCATCAACTCCCTAAGTGTAAATGTAGATATGGTAATATTTTTGCAAAACGTTGCAGTGAAAAGGCTCTGAATGGAAGCAGGGCACAAATATACTACATCATGAGGAGCCCTGTGAAGAAAATGTATCTGTCCTGGTCTACCTTTTGCTGCCTCTTGTTTTGCTGTGGGGAGGCCAAGCTGCAGTTTCCTTGCCCATTTGGGATGGGATGAGCAGGATTATGCAGGCAGAGGCAGCAGCCACAGCAGCTGCTGCAACCTGGTGAACTGGTAACTGTAAAACTAATGGCAGACAGAGATTAAAAATGATCTGCTGGCTCTAATTATAGAGTTGGGTTGTAGAGTTTAAATATAACAGGCTTTCACACAAACTCATGTGTATGATAGCCACGTGTAATTAGATATTGTAGAAGACCTAGACTGATAGTAATGGAGGCCATTTTAGAAAGGCCAGCTAAAATTACCCAGAAAATTAATTGGCAGATGAAGAACAGAGGTATTAATGGGGAATTTATCAGAAAAAAACATCTTGTCCTTCATCTGAATAATCCTGAGGGAGGGTAAACAAATAGCAATATCAAAATGGTAATCTGCCTAGATAAAGGTAACAAATCCCATAGGTTTTAGGAAACAAAATGATCTCCAGCTGCTACTACACATAGTGAAAAAGAACTATTTATGTCATTTTGTACAAAAAGGCACTGCTCCTGCAACTTTGTTTTGGCCTCCACCAATCTGTGTTTTCTCATCAAAGCAGGAGATATCAAGTTTAAGGCCTCAACTTCTACGTTTGCTAAAATTGAATTTATTTCACTTATATACTTAATTGGTGAAGAGTCTGTGTACAGAGAGAGGATGGTTGAGCAAATGCAAGAAAGGCCAGACTTTTCCTGCACTTCCCAGTCTTTGCCACAGGGTCATAAGTCTGGAAGGTTCCCTAGTGCTCATACGGTCTGCTCATCATCCTCAAGGCAAAATCAGTGATAACCACAACCCTTCTGAGAAAAGCTATTTTAATCTCTTTAATCTGTTCTTGAAGAACTCCAATGGTGGAGGTGTTGCAGATTTCCTTGCCAATAAATTCTTGTCCATTTTTTAGTACACATATATGGGATACATATTTTAACATGTTATAAAACTTTCTTACAGCAATTGAAGTCCATTATTTCTTGTCCTATTTACACCTGCATGGACTTTTCCCATCCTCACTGCAGTTGTGCTAAGGACTGTTATCATTAATTCTCTCATTCTCTTGTTAAAACAACCCCTGTTCATTTTTTCTTGTCCTATCCATCCCTTTTTCTAGAGCTTGATCATCCCTGACACTCAGCTTGTGATCCATGTCAAACATCAGCTCGAACCTGTTCTTCTTAGGGATGCATTTATCTAAAGTGCAAGGCATGGTCGTGAGGCTAGTTCAGTCAAAGCTTTTGTCTGTAAAGATCTGAGGTACGTCCAACATCAGGGTAAACCAAATTTCTCCCCTGAAGCAAGTTGCTTGTCCTCTAAATGCCTCATTTTCTTAAAATTTAATAGCTTTATTTGCCTTTGCTCCTACATGGTAAGCTAAGAAGAAAACCATTAACAAAGGCAGAATATCTGTTGCTCCACCATTCTGCTGACTCTTCTTGTGTGAGAGGAAAGAGGAATTCAGGGATGGACAGTGACAGATGTGAGTCAGGGTGCTGAATTAGCCTTATTTTTTCTCTCTTCCACGGGGTTTGCAGCCACTTAGTATCACCTCCCAAACAAAAATCATTTAGTGGGATATCTCAAGTGCAGCATCCTTGTTTAGAAGTAACAATAATGAAAAGGTCTGCATTTAAGATTCTCAATTTTGAAAGGGATTATTTTAACTGAGGGAACTAACTAAAGATGTCAGAATAACTGAAAGCATCAGAACTGGCACGCAAGAGCAGGTTCAGATTTCCCTGCATCTCAGAGGCAGAAATGTTCAAAACATGTATACCAGCCTAGAGGTAAAGAGCTCAGAAAGAACAGCTGCAGACCTGAAGAGAAATACCAGGGCTAAGAAATAAGACTATAAGCAAAGGAAGAAAGAAGTGCTCCATACACAAAACTAAGATATTGGAAAGTATCAAAATAGAACAAGACTCTCCAAAAAATGAAACTGAGTGTTGCGTTAAACGTATAGAAATTCGACAGAAAATAAACCACCTTGCTTTTCAACTGGTCCTCAGAGATCAGAGGGGCTGGGTGTGATTTGGCTTAATTTCTAATTGTAGCTAATTCAGCACAGTAAGTCTGGTCAAGTTCAGTAGGAAGAACTTTCATAAGCACTGACTCACAAATAACGCAATTTAACAATTCAGCAAGGTCTGGTTGCGTTCAATAAGGACTTGAACTATCTGGGTTCACGAATAGCACAGTTTATTGAAGGAACAGGAAAGCAGGTTCAGGATTGCTGGTGATAAATGCACCAGTTACAGAGTGTTAACACATCATGACAGAAAGTATAGCAACAGGCATCCTATTAGTACTATACATATATATATATATATATATATATAAAGAATGTTCCCGGGTCTGCTCCAACACAGTTAGAGGTGCAAAGCTCACCTAAAGATATCGTTTCAGGAGAGAAGGAGAGACACAGTCCATCCTGTGTGATCCTGTGCAGCCAGAGGTGTTTTCCCCTCCGACTTTTTCTGCCCTGAAGCTCCCTTTCATGCAATACATTTTTGTCTCTTCCCAATGGGATGGAACAATGGCATGTTGTAGGTGGGGTTTAGTGACTTAGGTCATGCATGCATTCTTGTTCTTCCTCATTTGCATTTTAAGGGGTGTGAAAGCTAATATGTAAATGGAGCTTAATGAGGGTCTCGGTTACTATCAGTTAGCATTTATAGTTCACAAAAAAGGTAGATTAAACACTCTGGTCCTCCTCCACATACTGAAATGGTGGTAAAGGTTCCAGAGAGTCTCTATACACATTCTTATTCCCTAATGGACCAGATTTACATCGAGGCTTGTGTTTCAGGTTGAAGGAGGAGTGAGGCAAATGGGTGGTACAGAGGTGTGGGTGCTCTTTTGTGCCTCATCAAAATAACATCAGGCTGTGAGGTCTCCACTCGACATCCTTCAGTTGTTAGACCTTGCTTGAGCCAGGTGCAAGCAAATCAGGAGCCCAGCTCATGTTTCCCTCAACCAGTCCCATCAATTCTTCAATGGCTTAAAGCAACACTGTACAGTTCTGACCATTTACCACACTGAGTTAGATCTCCCAAAGAAACTGGGGGGGTTGGGGGGGGGAGAGTAAAGGATTCATATAATTAAAAATAAAAGGAGTTAGCTGCTATGCATTGAGAGTAGGACAAAGTGATTAAAGATACACTAGGTATGGCCTAAATATTGATATCATTCCTCAGCTTTCAGTAATGATATACTAAAGTCCTTTCCAACATTTAAAAAAAAAAAAATCATAGAAAAAGATTTTTGAAAAGCTCATAAAATCAGGATTATATCAGAGGACTGGAGACTAGCAAATAAGATATCTATTTTTAGGAAACAAAGGACAGAAGAAATGTAATCCCAGCAATGTCACTACAGTTCATGGTAATCCCAGAACACTGGATGCCTGATGGTTTTGAAACCAAAGTATGAGAAGGGTGTTATTGAAGACTCACAGGTAAACAGATGAGGACTTATCAGGTCAGGAGAGAGAAATTAAGGGGCACTATGTCTTCCATCCCAGCATCACTGGCCCATGTTACACAGGTGGTGCAGTTGCCGGCAGGGTGATGGGCAGTGGTGGAAGGGCTCTCATGTAGCTGTACAAAGGCACCATTCAGGGCACTGCTGTTTCCAGTCATGTAACAGGAAAGAGATAGGATAAAAATCAGCATAAGATTTCCCATTTTTTTCTGATACCCTGAAAGCATCTACTGTCAGAATAACCCAGTATCTTCCCTTGACAACTTGTTTTTCCATGGCAGGTGGCAGTGATATCTGTGCAGGAGCAACGACCGAACACGCGGCAGATATGGAGAAAGACTACTGGGGAGACAGCTAGGAATTAAAAGCCTGAGACCTGAGACATTTGATTTGCAAAGTCAATTCAACATGCAGGCTGGCATGATCCCTCTCTACAGATGCAACATGGAAGGAAGGAATCGGGAAAAAGAGCTGTTCAAGTTAACAGACATATTAGTCTATGAAGAATATTGAGCTGGGGGCAAACTTAGGCTGGACACTAGTGGGGTCTCCTGACCTAAGAAAAATTATGTTCTTGAATTGCCTTCCTGCAGAAAAACCGGGAACAGAAAAAAAATGCGTAAGTCGTTCTAAGATGAAACAAGATAATTTTATGAAAATAATTACATGATATGAATGACTGAGACAGCAGCAAGAAGGACTTTATAATTAAGCGGGACATTTCCAGCCCTTCTCTCCTGTTTCTGTGTGGATCAACATTCACTTTGTGTATTAATCAAACATTTTAAATTCTAATAGCAAACAGGATGAGAACAGTGTAATGTCTAAATAATTCTGAGGGTTCTCATAAACAGCCCAAGGCTTTTCCACAGAAAACTATGAAGAAAAATTAATCTGGTCACCTTTCCCCTCCTTTAGGCTACTGGATAGTCATGAAATGTGCACCTTTGATACTTAATATACATATTTCAAGTGCAGCCCATATGTGATTTGCAAGTTAGTAATTAAGAGTAGCAGCCTGACATCTCTAAAATGCAGTGCTAAGTCTCCATAGCTGTGCAAGTGTGCTCCAGCTTGTGGCCTGCAGATCCAACCCTCTGGCATCTAGAATGGAGAGGCTCCTGGAGCTCAGTGTGACTCCCTCCTTTCCTGCTTGTATGACTTTCCTACTAAGTGTACTGCCTGGATATGGCTGGAGGGTGCATGTGAATACAGAGGTTAGGGAGCAGCTGTGTGTTCCACTTTAAATTTATATGACAAAGGAAAGGAAGGACAACTTGAGTGGTGGTAACCTGGCTCTGGAGAAATTTTATGCATCTCCTGCATTACATACCTTCTCTTTGAACAAGTTCCCTCAGGCGACTCTGTAAAATGAGTATGGAAACTGTCCCAGCTCAGAGGATAAGGGCTTGAGAAAATGCACACCTGTGATAACAGGAAGGGGACTTTCCTAATTCAAGAGGGTAAATATGACATATAGTCAAGTTTCATGTGCACAAATGTCTCAATAGTAGGCAGAAATGTTTGCTGTGTTCATAAATGCCCATTAATTTATTTCTATATGGAAATATGAGAATGAAATTAAGGATAGAATCCTAGCTCCAGAAAAGGTAGCTGGAGATCGGCTATTTATAGGAAAATATTTAAGAACGTAGCTCGAAATTTCTAAATTTTCTAAAAGAAAACTTTCTTACAAAAGTCTAGATTACTTGTGTAAGGTCACTAAAGTTTGAATTACTGTGACTTTTCCCAGGCTGATCGCAGCTCTGGGTTACCGTCAGTTCTGTCAGGAGAATTTTACCAAAATGTTCTTAGAAAAGGAATATCTCTCCGACTTTTCATGGGGAAAATCAAAGCAGAATGCAAACCTTTAGAAATTCAGTGTTAAGTCCTTGGAAGTTGCTTGTCCTTTCCTGTTGTTTTCACGTGATTATGAGCAGCTGCTGCAGTCTGAGCCCTGGTGGACTGGGAGCATTGGAAAGCTGCGGGGCATCACTGCAAATAGGTTTAGGCAGCTCTGTAGAGAATCCTGGAGCTGGAAAGTGAGAGCTGATTGCTTTACTCTGGCATAGCCTCCCTACATAAACAGTTTCTTTCCTTCTGTCTCCTGGTCCTAAATTTGCTCCCCAGGAGTCCCTCAGGATGCTCACTGGTGAGAGAGAAGCACATCCACCCCGAACATGCTGCCTCCAGGGCACTGGCACAGCCCAGGGTCCTTTAGCAAACTCAGCTCTGCTGTTCACAGTTGTTTTTCTTTCCTGCAAAGGTTGACTGGGAATCTTAGTAACTTGCCTGTGACAGAGGAGGATTCCCAGTCTGTCTTCCCCAAGTTTATGGCAGCGTGCCTGATAACATGCGATAAGCTCAACTACAAATCAGGTGTTTTTCCAAGCTAAAGCAAACCAAAAGATCTCAAAGGCATTGTATGCAGGTTTAAAGAAGAAAATCCTTTCTGTACTTGCCTCTAAGCATTTAAATCCTTCATCCGTTCACTAACCCATCTTCTTATTTTGTGATCTGAGAGAAACAAAAGGAACTAGAGCAGTTCTTTCTTTATATCTCATCTCATCTCCTTTTCCTTCAATTCACAGCCAAACAAGAAGGATAGCACAGAAGTATTTTTCATTTGTTCTGTAATTTTGCCTTAAACACATGATGCACTTTGCTGAGAGCACAAGACAGCGTCTCTGACATGAATGGGTTAAGATGAGGGAAAGAAAGAAGTAAAATGCTGAATTAAGATGAGGGAAAGACATACATATATTATAACTGAAAGGAACTAGCTGACAAGAGCATATGACTCAGTAACTACCAAGTTTGGTAAAGATTTGTCTTCTTGGTAGTTGCAAAAATCAAGGCAAGTTCTGTGTTCTTTAGTCTGCCTCAGCAACTCAGTCACCACCAGCTCCATACAGTACTGGTGGGATCCTTATCAAGCTATACTGACTTATTTTGAGATTTTAAGTTTTATTATGCTATTTCAGCAAGCAGATATTTCAGATAGGCCCACAGAGACAAAAATGCAGGAAAAATCCAAATGTTCATTTGTAAAAGGTTAAACAGTGCTCTAGTAGTAGAGCACATTTTAAATAGTTTTAAGGATTGATCTAAAATGCTTGGGCATGGGTTATTAGCAGGACTGACTGGGCTGTGCTTCTACAGGAACTCCCTCACAGGTCATTGCTTACTTACCACTTAATGATTTCATCCATGATTACACACAAAAGCATTGCTAAAAACACAGGCATTGACACAAATGCCAGTGGAACGGTAGAGAGAAATGAGACAGAATAGACACGTATTTTAATTAAGATACATTGACTATAATATATATTCTTGCAAACAGAGGGTGCCACGTATCAAAAGATTGTTTAAAAGGTAGTAGCTCCCTTTACCTATATGCTCTGTCAGTTTATAAAAGTAAATGTAATGTTCTAAAGCACAAGATACAATGCAGTTTGTTCAGGACTCCAGCACTGGTATTGCTGCAAAATCTCCATGCCTGTTGTGGCTCTGTGAGCCTTTTCTGACCAACACTATTCATTCCTTGTTGGCCATTTGGGTGGGTTTGAAGTTGATAGCTGAAGCTTTTCCACTCATACGTTTTTCAGGAAGGACATTTACTTGCTTGAAGCGGCTGATGGTGCCCCATAACTTACTCTCAAGGAATTTAATGGTAGTATGAGCTGATGTATATATAACACTTTGAGAGGTTTTCCTGATGTGTACCACAGAAGCACAGAGAACATTTTTTATACGGCAAAGTGTGGCCACTTTGCCTTGGACCAGCACTCTGCTAGACCTAAATAACTGTCATGAAGCCTTTTGTCTTTTCTTCTGACACCAGCATGCTCTTGTTTTTATCCACATTTTCTACCAAAATGCTTTCAGGAAATATGAGTGTCTGTATCTTGTGACCCTCTCTAGTTTCACACAAACTGAATCATGCTGTACAGTTCAGCTGAGTAATAAAATCTAATCTGATTGGCAGGAGGTATTAAAGCAGGCCACATCATTACAGATCCTCTTTTAACCCAGTTTAACAAGTTGCTCCTGAGAAGTTATTTATTCTAGCTGTCAACATCTTGTTGTTGAGATGACAGCGATCAAATCTCTCTTAGATCCTAATCTTATTCTTCTTACTCCACCTTCAAGTATCTGAGAGCCTCATATAAGCAATATCACTTTTTGTCAGCAAAATGATTTGTTTGACACTGATCACTTGCTGAAAGCTACAACAATGTATTTTTTAAATATCTACAACAATTATTAGCATGAGATAGGGATGGAATAAATAGCAGGCAATAGTGAATCATGGAGCACTGAAAGTCTGAATCGTGGCTATGTTGAACATGCTGATCCATATACAAAACAAGAATGTATTTCACAATTATGGAAACTTAGCAATGCATTCCCAGGTGCATAGGTGTCACCGCAGCAAATTATTAGTCAGAGACTGATGTTCTTGCAGTGTCCTGAGGACATCTCACTACCTAGCAGAGTGCCAGACCAATCTCTGTTATGAAGTTATAAGAGTTCTTTTATTATGACTCTTGATGCTAGAAATTGGGGAGGAAAAAACTATATATTATCTGTCAGGCAGACTCCACCTCAACTTGAAAAGTCCTCTGACTTGGGAAACTCAAGTTCCTAAATGATGCATTCTTCCTGATTTTATCTTCTCCAGTCCTCCAGTCCCAAGAACTCCTGCAATTCTATCATGCCTTGCATTATACTGGCCATTGAAATTCCCTGGAAATTCCTTGTACGTATTTGCAGACTACATTACAAGAAGGTTTTAAAGCATAATTAGAGCTTGAAAAATATCTGGAGTTTTCCTGAAAGTAAAGTTTAGAATGTTATTTGGAATATGTGAATATTTTTTTTAATTCTTGGAAGCTTAATGCTCTGGGCTTAAAACACATTTGAAATAAAACATACCACCTACTGAGGTAAAAATTATTAATTTAGTGTTACCTGTCTTTTGGGTCCTTTGTGAATGCTAGCACATCTCATTCCTTCAAAGGAGTCTGAAAGCACATTCACTTCCAAACGTGGATACTTAAAAGTAGCAGTCCTGCTTCTCATCTGAGATCACCAAGACATGTTCTTCTAGTGAAAATATTTTGAACTCAGTGCACAGTATGTTTGTGTCAGAGTGGTCCCAGCTGGTGTTTTTGAAGTTATTCACAAAAGTGTGAAAATGTTGTGCCTGGTGGAAAGACAGCCAACCCAATCAGCCCTGCATCAAATGGACTGGGCAGAAGGGTTGGTCTGCTGGAGGGCAGGAAGGCTCTGCAGAGGGATCTGGACAGGATGGATCATTATGTTGAGGCCAGTGCTATGAGGTTCAGCAAGACAAAATGCTGGGTCCTATCCTTAGGTCACAACAACCCCAGGCAGCACTACAGGCTGGAGGAAGAGCGCCTGAAAAGCTGCCCAGCAGAAAAGGACCTGGGGGTGCTGGTCGACAGTAGCTGAACATGAGCGAGCGTGTGCCAAGGTGGCCAAGGACGTCAATGGCATCCTGTCTTGTATGAGGAACAGTGTGGCCTGCAGGACTAGGGCAGTGATTGTCCGTCTGCACTTGGCACTGGTGATGCCACACCCCAAATCCTGTGTCCAATTTTGGGCCCCTCACCACAAGAAAGACATTGAGGTGGTGGAGCGTGTCCAGAGAAGGGCAGCAATGTTGGTGAAGGGTTTGGAGCACAAATCTGATGAGGAGCAGCTGAGGGAGCTGGGGATGTTTAGTCTGGGCAGAATGAGTCTCAGGGGGGAACTTGTTGCTCTCTACAAGTACCTGAAAGGAGATTGTAGTGAGGCGGGGGTGGTCTCTTCTCCCAGGCAACAAGTGGCAGGATAAGAGGAAATGCCCTCAAGTTGCACCAGGGAGGTTCAGATTGGATATTATGAAAAACGTTTGCACAGAAAAAGTTGTCAAGCATTGGAGCAGGGCTACCTAGGGAAGCATTTGAGTCACCATCTCTGGGAGATATTGAAAAGATGTGCAGATGTGGCACAGAGGCACATGGTTTAGTGGTGGACTTGGCAGTGCTGGGTTAATGAGTGGACTCGATGATCTTAAAGGTCTCTTCCTATCGAAATTATTCTGTTATTCTATTTTTATTACGCTGAATCGTTGCTTTTATTTTGGGATCTTATATTTTGGAGAGTAGCATTTTTGTGCATAAAAGGAAGATATGTTACTTTCTGACTCCTTTTGTATAGGTTGGCTTACCGCAATGATTTTAATGAAGTATGTCTTTCATATATATATATATGAAAAAATCTGTATCACAGCTAATCATCCCTCTTATCTCCTTCTCATTACAGCAGAGAATCTTGTTTTTTACATTATTTTTTCCCTCTCATCAATGAATAAATTTGGCTTCATATTTTGATATATTTATGAAAGTGAAAAGCCTTGAAATTCTTACTAAAACACTGATTTCTACATTTTGTTGGCTGGCTTTCATTGCAATTTCACTGCAGCTTTTACATAATTAAAAAAATAGAACTTCTACATTGGTTTGTATACAAAACAAAACCAAAAAAAAAAGCCTGCCTTTTTCCCCCACAGGAATATTTTTGAGAAAAACATTGATTTTTCTCTTTGTTGGAACTATAGATGTAAGCTATATGGAGATTTTCATAGTGCGTATCTATTTCTGGCATTCCTGCAAAAATTTCTGCATTTCAGAGCAACACATTTCTTTCTGCCTAAATGGGTGGAGACATTAAGATAGAACTCTGCTTATGAAATGCTGTAGAATTAAAAGAAAGAAGTTCTCTAAAAGCAAAATGACTAATAAAGGGTATTTCCCATGGATTTGCCTTGCATTTTAATTCTGTGGTGTCCGGTAATGCTCAAATCTAGATACATTACTTTATAGAAGACTTCCCTGAAAGCAAGCTGGGAAGGAGGCACAAAGAGAACTGCCCAGTTGCTCCTGCTGAGGTGAGTCACTGTGGTCCAGAAATGCACATCCCAGGATGTAAACTGCAATGACAGACTCTTGGGAAAAGAAATTCTGGACCCCCTCAGTGAGATACTGGGCTGGTTTGAGACAGTGGACTGGTTTGAAATGGGTGCTCAACATCATTCCTCCACAGCAGAGTGTTTGACTAATTATGACAGGAACTCTCCAGATGGGAATTTCTTGCAGTGCTGGAGATTCTCCCCAGGCAAAGATTTGTATGCTCAAAAGTGTTGATTACTATCCTGACTGGAATGTCCTAGAGATGCCCAGGCTGTTTCTCCTGTAGAACTCATATGTATGCATAGATAAGACACTTGAAAATAGTAGAAATTGTTTCTGCAGCTACAGAAATGGTCACGTAACCCATTTTTTAATATGTAGTTAAGATACTTAAGAGCTGTTTTGTATGTAGTTAAGATAATCCTGTGCTGGAGGTGGTCACGTAGGACCATGAGCCAACCAGATTAGAACTGAGCAGAGCGGCAGCTCTGGGAAACTCAACGCACCCAAAGACAGTGCTGCAAAGACACCTGCGGCAGAGACTTCTGTCACCACTGGACAGCAACTGGCAGTCACGTTTGACGGATCTGATTCCCTACGCAAGTGTTGTCGTTTGCCAACAAACTTCCTGCAAAAGCTAAAAAGTCAGGATCTCTGACTGACCTTGTGAATTTTTCATCTCTTTTCTGCACTGTCATTTGGCTTTAGCACATTGCAAAATGCTCTGCTCTACTAGGTTATATGGCAGTGGTTCAAATATTTTTGTGTCTTTCTTCGACCATCCGGGTGAATGTTCTGAGCAGAAGGTTGGACTAGTCTATCTCTGTCTCCAGAGGTGCCTTCCCATGATTCTGTGATTTTGTGGAAATTATTCCAATTCATAGCATCTATGTTAAGACTAATAAACTTTTTTATATCTTAGTTTGTTTCTTTTTATAGTTTTTTCTTAGTTCTAAGGAATGTGCCATAACCTTCCAAGAAATTTTTCTAATTTCAAAGATTTTATGATTATCTTAAACTGACCTTCCCATAAAACATTTCATAAATAATGAACCTGAGAGAATTGTCTAATATTTAAGAAATTGGCCTCATGTCACAAAAAGAAAATATGTAAAAGGAGCTTGAACTTCTGATTGCAAATCTGAATGTATTTAAATATGAGAGTCTTGTATCTGAATAATTGTGCTATACAAGTTAATCTTATATGATCTTTGTACAGAGCTTTATCTTGAAACCCTTGCTCAGGTAATAGGAATTTTCTCTAACTAAAGATCAAGAGGAAAGTACTTTGAAGATATATTGCTACATTATGTAAATTTGAAAAATTTACTGTGCATTTAGAACATGAATTTCATACTCTGACCTAATTCTTGCCTACAAGTACACTATGAACATAGTGAAAAAATGGAAAGTTTATCTTTTGATCTCCAACTCTGCCTAATTAGGACAAAATACCTGTTTTCAGTAATAACACAAAAATATTCCATAGGAGAAAATTGCAGTTTGTTTTATTTTCATGTGTGAAGTTAAACGTGTAGAATACCCCTGCAAGAAGGTTATACTCATAGAATCATAGAATAGTTTGGATTGGGAGGGACCAACCACCACTGCCATGGGGAGAGACACCTGTCACTAGACCATGTTGCTCAAATCCACATGCTACCTGGCCTGAAACACTTCCAAGGATGGGGCAGCCCCAACTTCTCTGCACAACCTGTTCCAGTGCCTCACTACCCTCACAGTAAAGAATTCCTTCCTAACCTCTAATCTAAACCTACTCTCTTTCAGTTTAAATTCCTTCTTCTGTCACTACAGGCCCTTTTAAGAAATCACTCACCAGCTCCCTTGTAGACTCACTTCAGATACTGGAAGATGCTCCAAGGTGTTCCTGGAGCCTACTCTTCTCCAGACTAAACAACCCAAACTCTCACTGTTTGTCTTCATAGGAGAAGCTGATCAGGTTCATGGCCCTCCTCTATCACTTGGACAAAGACATTTTCATCAACACATTCCAGGAATCTTCTGTGTTGCTTATGCCCAGCTGTGCTGTCCCTCCAGCAGATATTAGGGTGGTTGGAGACCCCCATGAGGACTAGGGTCAGTGAATGCAAGGCTGCTCCAATCTGTCTATAAAGGGTTTCTCAATGCCAGTCCCATGGTCTCAAGCAGCTGGACCCCAGGCTGTGGCACCAGTCCTGTATCCACTTGTTGATTCTTGAGATTCAGCTGACTCTTTCGAATCCCTTCCCTTTGACCAGGATGATTGAAAAAATCACCTGCACTCCAGAGTCCCTTACCACTCCTGCCAGTGCTCTGTAATCCTTGATACACCTCAGACTGCTCCTGTCTGTATCACTGGTGCCCACGTGAAACACCAGCAGTAGATAATAGCCAGTGGACTGTAAGAGGCTTGGTAGTCTCTTGGTGGCATCACTGATGCCAACACCTGGTAAGCAGCACACCTCTCTAGAGTGTGCATCAGGTTGGCAAACGGCTATCTCTGTACCTCTCCGAAGAGAGTCACCTTCTACTATCATCCTTCACCTGTTCTTAGTTGCTCTGGTTGTTGTATGATGAGCAGATTGGGCTGCCTTACTGAGCTCCAGCATCTCTTCTGATGTGTGTTAAATTAAAATTAGATTTTCTATGTCAAAAGACTCTCAGTACAGCATCTTTGTGATATTGTACTAAATGGAAGATGAAAAAGCAATATTCCTACTACTAGAAAAATAGGGGTTAGAGTTTCTGTCTTTGAACCACAGCAAAGTATTTGACTAAAATTTCAGTGAAGCAAATAATGCATCAATAACGTTTGCAATGCTTCCTTAGGTTACTTATGCAAAACAAACAAGAGGTTTACTTAATGCTGGCATAACTATTCCCCCTATTAGTTTTGATCAATTGCTTTGTGGTCATGTTCATTAGACAGCCCAGTCTGAACTGCAATTAGATTTTATCCTTTTAAAAGACAAAGCAGAATCCCAAGTCATTAATTAAAGGGTCTGACTACAGTTGGTTACAAGATGGATGTTGCATACCCTTTACTGATGACTCAACTCAGCAAAACAGAGCACTTTAGTTTTAAGTCACAAATGCTCTAGCACTAATTGAATGCAAACTTTTGCTCTGGTACAGCTGGAGAAGAGGAAATAATTTCATGTGTAGATTCTTGAAGACATGAAATGCTAATGAGAACCATGTGAATAAGCTAGATTTACATAGGGCAAACTGCAAGTATGAAGAAAATGTTTGAAATAGGAGAGAGTGAATAATATACATTCTTGCACCACTTATCTCTTGTATGATTTCTCTCAGACACTGACAAACATTAAATATTTACTTTTCGGACCCATTGTATAATACTGCAGTATCCCAATGGCAAAAATCAATCTATGGTACCCAAGCTCATTACTTCCTTACTGGTTACACTCCATGGGTGTTGCCCAGTCCTTGCTTTGTGGCAGGCTGCTCCCTCATATTATCCCAAGTTTAGGACATTCCCATTTCAGATATGAATAAATCCATATTCTTGGTCCCTCTCTTCCTAAACCCACAAAAAGTCTTAAAATAATTGCTGAGCTTTAAGATCTGATGCCACCCGGACAGACAACAAGCTTTACTCAACTGTTCACATGACCATGTTACACCAAATGCTCCAGGTTTATGTCTCTGCTTCTCCAAAGATTCCCTGTATGACCATGGATAATATCAGAGGCATTTTAGCCAATTTTGAAAGCAGCTATGGTACCTTTAGTGCATGAGACTCAGGATTTTGGGGATAAAATGGCAGTATTTCTCAAACTCCCAGGGGTTCTGCAAGGCTCTCAGCACCTTGAGTGCTTGAGTGCTTGAGTCCTTGAGTGGTAACTGGGGAGAAGCACGAAAAGTGAGGTTGAAGGTAAAGGTGAAAATGGGATGCAGTAACTAAAGTTTCAAAGGAATTTTTTAAGGATTTTTTTTTAATTAAAAAGAAAAAAAGTCAGAGTTTTTTTTTTTAAATACAGGACTCACTGATGCTGTCATCTGGTATCTGTTTGGATGTCTTTCCCTTTTCATGAGTTTGGAATAACAAGATTATTACCTAGAAGCTTTAAAAGAAGAAGGAAAAGCTGCTTGTTGCTAGCGAGGGAAAAGTATAATGCAGACCTTGGCAATAAGGGCCTGCAGCTCTACCCGTCATCTCAGCATGCAGCCGGAGTTGCTAACTCAGCTATAAGAGAGCCAAAGCACACAGAGAGGCTTTTTGTCTTGGCTTTTTTTTTTAATTATCTTATTTTCCATTATTAATAAGAAACCCACAGAAAATAGAAATAGAAATTGTAGATAAACACAAAAGCCTATTTTTAGTCTGTGAGATATATGAGATGGTACACTGCAGCCACGGGAGGTTATCTTCCACTTCTCTGAAGTTCTCATCATAAGTTTACCTACACAGCTGTCTGCTGCATATTATCTCCCAGAAATGCTCTCTGGCACTACCAAGTGCCCTTGCACCAGGCTGAGGGGATGGCAAAGAAAAGCCTTGCAGTTTACTTGAGGAAGGTTGTCTCGTATACATGTCCTCTAGGATGAGACTGAAAATGAAAAATGAGCTGGGTTCTCCCATGATCGCCAAACAGAGCCAAAAACTCAGGAAAATTCCACCACCATCAGAACAACAACAAAACTGAATAAAACCCTGAAACATTATAGCAAGAATAGGCTTTACTTCAGAACAGCATTTCTAGCACAGGGAGTCAGAATTTAGTAAATAATATTTTTCTTCTGCTTGTAATGATTTTCATGTAGATATTCATAGACCTTGGGAAAAAAAATCTAGATATCAAACCTCCGTTTCATCTGTTTCTGATAGTGAGCAAAACGCTGAGCTGAAAGCACTGAGGTAAATCATAATGTTCAACAGGTTGTCTTCAGCAGACAACTGGCAGCAAAAATCATGCCCAGATTTGTCTGTGATACATCATTCAAGATTAGAGACAATTTAAGGAAATTCATCCATGAATAGGAGGAAAAAAGGAAAAATGCTCTTAGTTTTCCTGGTTGTGGGGGATCTGAAGAATTTGTAACTGAATAAGTTGATAATGAGCTTTCATGCTGAATAATGTTTAAATCAAAATATGGGAAAAGGTCTATAATTTAGGTTACTAAAAGAAAAGAATATTTACATAAACAGCACAAAACTTTCAATGTTACTAATCTAAGGACAGAATTCGCTGTATTTTCAGTTCAAAATTACTTCTATACAGACATTTAAGTTACTTAAAGCACAGAAGTTGGAAGCAAAATGAAATATTTGAAATCACAGAAATGACAATTTCACCCATTATTTCTTCATGAAAATTCTCAATATTTTGATTTCCAATGTTTTTATGGTTTAAATTTTCAACACTTCCTGATCTTTTTAGGACAAAAAATTATTTTCTCATCTTTATTTATTAAAGTCTTTTTGAATGGAATAATGAAGACACTTAAAAAGGTGTTTTGCCTGTGATTAAATATATTCCTTAGAGGAACCACATCCAACCTTAAAAGAAAGAAAATTAAGCTTTTGATTGAATATTCATGGAATGGCATGAGCATTTTCTCATTGATTTCAGTGGGTTACTTTTCTAGTACAACACGAAGGGCTTCACTTTCAGAAATGCAGATGTATTGTTGCATGTTTAAACACTCATAGGCACGTAGTTGCAAACTCTTCCACTGATCATGTGTAGAGATTGTCCTTCCAGTCTTGCAGACTTTTACACGTATTGGAAGATGACATGCATATTTGTGTGCCTTCGTGTATCTATATTGAAAATAACATAAAATATTTATATATTTTGGGCTGCAGCTTCGGATTGAGTATGCTTTTCTCTCCTAAAAGAAACACCAAAAAAAACCCCAGAGATTGGTAGAAGCCTAGATTTGTTTGGGATTTTTTGATATATTGCTGCTCATTAGACAGCCTCCCTCTTACTAATTTATCACTTTAAAATCAGATTCAGCACAAAGAACCAGCCTGCAAAAGGTAAAAATATATATATAAATTATACTGACCAGTTCACATTAGTGTGAGTCAGAAACACCAAGGTGTTTGTATTTATCACCATCTGCTTTGATGGGGCACCATTCGTTTCACTTATCATTTGATTCCTTTCAATTATTTCTTCTTAGGAAGAAGTAGAATCAGCATTATTTAGGTAGGATTGTGTTTGCCCAACAGGTTTTGTAAAGTCCACTAAAAGAAAGCAGTTGCTAGATACTTGTGCATTAGGTTTAGAGCTTTCCTCCAATATCTGCCTACTTTCTGGTTTTAAAATCTATTTGGTTTTTTTTTAGTATTACAGGAAGCCGACACAGATTTAGCCATTTAAGCTCAAAAGAGTGTAGCAAAATCATATGCCTATGTTTTTGCAATTCCAGGGTAACACACTTCGGTCTGGAATAACAATCAATTTGAAAATCTACCAAGGAATATTGCTGTGTGCCTTACTGTTTGGATTGGGGTTTTGGGGGGTTGGGGATTGTGCTCTTTGGGTTTCTTTTTCCTCAATTTTGGAAGCCCTGAGAATCGTCAGCAAACACATGGAACACATGATTCTAAACATAAAATAAAAATGCCAGAATTAGCTCTAGGTTTGCACAAGCTGCTTTGGTGCACTAAGTTGTTATAGGTAATGCCTGCCACCTTCACACATCTTTCCCCACCATCATCTTCCCCAAGACAAAAGTGAGCTAGCTGCATATATGCAAGGGACAACCACGTACCCAAGTTCAGGAAGGGCTCCTGGACTGTAAATCCCAAAGCAGTTCTCTCAGCATTTCTGCATTACTCCCTACCAACCAGCTGGGTATGCTGGGCATCATAAATTTAATCCTAGAGAGTTGGGCATCATGAATTTAATTCTAACCTCCAATTTGCTCTGGGAATTGCTGTGGTGACAGTCAAATGTCAGATGTAAATTTACAAATATGAGTTGATACATCTTCTATGAGTCGCTTTTACTTTCAGTGACAATTTTTGCTCCTATTTCTGGCATTTTATCTGACTCTGGGCTTCTCTTGCCCCAGTTCTGGACACTTGGATGTTAAAGAATATTGGAAAGGAGGAAATCTTCCCCTGAGAGTTGGTGCTGACACCAAAGAAACACTATGTTTGAGGGTCCAGTTCAAATTCCAGTAAAGCAATATGGACAGTACTCATCTCTCAGTATTTGAGTCATTGCAATTGGGTGAAGAGGACTCTGACTTCCATGAAATGTTAGGTGTTCTTCTCTCCAATGTTTCATTTGGCCCTCCTTTGCAGGAGATTATTTTCAGATTGCCAGTTAATCACTCGGCAGTCCCTGCCATTAAAGACTTCCCTGTACTTCACTTAGCCTCAGCTGAAAATGAAGACCAGGACGCTGAAAGATTTAGCAGGGGGCTTTGAGAACCATGGAAGAGGAGCACTGTGTTTAACACTGCTTTATGAGACACATGTCACCCTTTGAGCTTCACAAACATCTGTCTTTCTCTGGGTAGTCAAAGGAGACGGGGAAAAATCATATTTAATTGTGAGAAAGAAAAACAATTTTCAATAGCTTTTTAAAGAAGGAATTGCACAAAGATGCCCCTAAAGTAAGAAGTCCACAAATATTCCTGAACCATCACAACAGTTACACAATCCCAACAATTTCTGTGCCAGAAACCCTCTGGCAGCTAAGGCTGGTCCTATTTAGCTCCAGAACTCCTGTCTGTGACAAAACACTAACCAAACTCATGGCAAATAGTGTAACCTGCATCCTCCTAACCTCTCTAAATAGTAGACAAGTTTTGTGTTTAGAGATCAGGAATATATTTGCCTATGTGTTTTGTTTGTTTGCAAAACAGGGACTCATGGGGGCACAGCAGGACAACTGGGCCTCCATCTGTTGTGCAGAGCTATGTTTTCTTTCTGCAAGGTATACAAGAAATAACCAACACTTCATTAGGAAAGACTATTTTGACCTTCCCTTTAAAATATGCCTTAGTTTGCCTAAGAAGCTATAGCTTGATGGCTCTGACCTCACCAACCAGTAGTACTGAGAAGACAAAATAGTCACAAGAAAAGCACAAAAAACCAGTTTGTGCACTGCCACAAGCATCTTGAAGGAGCACGTGGAAGCTACAGGCTCTGAGGTTTTTTCCCATCTCTTACATGGTGCTTCCCTAAGCTACAGGAGTGATGTGAGAGTGGAGACCACTGACATATTCTGTCCCTTGCAATGTGTGGAGAACAGGGATGATTTATGCAAAACATAGGATACAGCAACAAGTTCCCCTCTGAATATTGCCCTGAAAGCTTGGAAAGGAGATTCAAGTCTTTAAGTGGCACATAGATGTTTGATGATTTTTACAAAAATCTCTTCATAATCAAACGTAGGTATCTCCACCTTATAGGCTGCCCAGTCTTTATTTGCAAAATCCTATGAGGACTTGCAGAAGTTTGGGACAAACAGCTTCCTTCCCAGGCAGATACCAGCTCTGCCCCAGTCCCACCCTTATGCTACCCCAAGACAACTCCAGGACATCACTCAGCTCATCACCAGGCTCCCCTGTCTGCCTCAAACCTTTAATGTGATGTTTCTGACACAAAACAATATTACCCAGGTGTTCAGTCAAAAATCCCATGCTCTTGGCAGTGAGGGAGGAAGGTAAGGAAAGGGAGAAGGAAGAAGCAGGTAGATATGGAGAAAAGGTATAGGGATTTCTGAGATACCTGGCTAGAGTGGTTGTACAACCCAGGATTGTGTTAGACAAACAGAATCTGTGTGTTGAAGTTTGTGAAAGGGCACAATCTGCCAGACGTTCCCCATCACAAGAAGTGAACATGCTTCTGACTAAAGTTTTCTTCATAAATACTTTCCTTCTCCAAAGGGCAGCATCTGGACTTTAGAGTGCTATCATAAAGCCTATCTTTTGGGGTACAAGATGTGCAGCATAGGAGTAGTTTAGACAGTAAACCTGGAAGGCTATTAGACATCAGGAAAAATACCAAAGGCAAGAACAAGTGCAATTAATAAAACATAAAACATTTGCTCCATAAAAATCTATAATATCATCATTACTGCTTCAAATTAGTTGAAGAGTAATTACCCCCAAGATGTTCCAGCACCTTCTACATCTTGCTTGCAAAAGTTTGACAAAACTGGAAAGACGTAGTAAAGATAAAGATATAAAACTCTCTTGGATTAATAAGGGGAAAAGAATTAAAATAAATTATTTTAAGTGGAATGACAATAAAAACAAAATCAGACAGCACTAGTTATCTGTGTAGGTAACAAGCACATGCAGTATCTGAACCACAGTGAAGGTGACCTTGCATGGTCTCATCTGATAGAAAAGCAGATTAAAATTCCTATCTATCTCAACTATTGTCATTACCACTTTCAATAAACAATACAAACCTAGTGGAAGAATCTAGCTGATTGTTTACGTGAGTAAGTGCTTGATTTGCTGAAACTGTCCTGCCTTTTGTGCTGAGGTCATTTAGACAAAGAATTTATTAACCACTTTTAGGGACACAGCAATGTTTTGTGAACAGGGTAGAAAAAGTACTTATGAAGCTTTACTTTAAAGAAGGTCTCCTCACAAGATTTGTGAAATGGGATTCAATATCATAAATATTTTCAGCTTCTGTTGGCGAGAAGGAAAAAAAGAATACTTCTATATCCCGGTGTTGTAAAGGCAGCCGAAAATTGAAGGTTAAGATTGTCTTTGAGACATATTCCTCCTCTGTCCTTTGAGCCATATTCCACCCTCTTTCCTAGACCAGATAAAATTTACTGGAGACAGCAAGCGTGTGCTCCAGGAAGGGGTGAACGTGGTCAGCTCAAAAACCCTTTGGTGCACTCAGTGAGTGTCAGGTGCAGCAGAGGAACAGGCATCTCTTTCTTGCCCAAGAAAACAAAGGAGAGAGGGAGGAGGATGTGCTGAGAATGCATGGAGAAAGTGAAGGGAAAGAAAGATGGGCTGCTGGATGCCCTTCCCTCCCACCAGATCCTGAGAAGAACAGTACTGTGCTCTATACTGTGCTAAAACATGACATTTAGACTTAAGCACTTTAAACAGTCCCCTGAGCTATGTTGAGGGTGCAGAACAGCTGTATGTATAATTAAGTAAAGCTAATTACAATAAATTAAGTTAACTAGAAAACCAGTCACAGCTTTTATTTGTAAAAGTTCTGTTGTTGTCAGAGTTGAAACTGCTGCAGGGCAAGACGCTGGGCCACCACGGATTGTCAGAGATCTAGTCACTTAGTTTCATTTTTAAAACAAATTTGGTAACTGGAAAATGCTGGAGTAATAGCAAGGTTGTTCATGTGTTCCAAATTTAGCAACTAGACAAGGCTGCTGATCTCTCTGGGATAATTGTAGAGCTGAAGTACATGCCTTCTCTTTCTCTTGGCTACAGAAGACTTCAGAATGCTCAAGTTGGCACAGAAATATGCTGTGAATGTTTTCTTTGGCCATCTACCCAGCCGTGTCTGCACAGCTCTACTCTAAAACTGTTACAGGTGCAAAAACGTTTGTTCTAGCTCAGCTTTTAAACATAACACAGAGTCCAGTGAACATGTAGTCCACCTCCATGGAAGTCAGCAAACTTACATATTTATGCTGTTAGTGAGTCCTGTCAGAGAGCACGGTTTGCCTACCCATTTATTGACTTTCCTGTTTCAAGTTGTGCCAGGGAAAAAGAGGCAACCTGCCAGGAGCAAGCTTTATTCTGTTGCATCTGGTAGAGAATGTAATGTAACCAGATGAATGGTAGAAACTCTGGATTTACGGTGGCATCACTGCCTTGAGTATCAACTCCGGGAAGCACAACACACAGTATTGGTTGCAAAAGTTTTCTGAATTTGAGCAGAATTTGGGTCTAGCTGAGGAAATGTAGGAAGTACAAACCTCTGGAATCGAGGCAAAGACACCAGGAAAGTGTCATTGTTGCCTTTTTCCTCCTTTTTCCCAGAATATCTGCTGCTGTCCACTCTCAGAAACAGGACAGCGAGCTGGAAGATCGTTGATCTCACCTTATACAAGTATGATGATTGCACAGTCTGCTCCTTCAGTTTCTGCTCCTTCAGTTGCAGGATGTATTCAGGAAGGAACAAATTGTGGTTCAGCTGGCACACAGCAAAGAGAAGCCAAAGGCTGTGAAAATTCCTCCTGTGCTCAGTGCTGGATGCTGGATTTAAAGACCAGATTGTGAGAGGGAGAGCGATCTTTCTTTGCAGAGTAATGACTTTACTTTGTGCAAGGAGAAAGGAATTACATTGGCAGCAGCTTTGATTCTGCCTTCTCCCCACAACAAGGCATCTCCATGTGCTAGACTGCTCCATGCATCACTGCTTCAAAGTGCTTGCTTCTCTCCAATCCTCTCCTGGAACAGTGCAAAAAATGCCCCTCTGTTGCCCCAGACTGGGGTAAAACCTGGAGTGAGCCTCATAGCAGTAAAAATACCATTGAAGACTACATTTAATTCATCTACATTTACCTTATTGGGTAAGAAGGGATGTCACCACAGTAAAGATTTTTAGAATAAAAATGAGTCAGTAACTATCTTTAAAGGACTCAGTTTAAGGGTAGGCGTAATGCAATCCACACAGACTGTGAAATTATTCTCATCAGGGGGCTTAAAGCAATGTTTCTGGGAACCAAGGTGAATTAAAGTTTGACCTTCTTTTTAATACTGTCTTTCTTTCCACTTTCTCTTAAATACATATACACTTGTTCTCAGGTTTCAGGAATGAGCTGTATTGATCCTGTTTTTGGAGATCAGTCATAGTGGTAAACAGCAAGTCTCTGTGATTTATGATTGGGCTTGCTGATAGTACCTTAGAGATGTCTAAGAACCTGCAGCTGAAGATCCAGCTTTAGGAACCAGGAATTTAAGCCTTTCAGGTATAGCTTTGCCAGCTGTGGTCATTTGTGAGATGAAAACAAATCAGATGAGACAGCAGTGATTATTACCAGCAATACTGATCACTGTTCAGCCCATGAAAAACAGACTGTTGTGGTTTTATAATATTCTTCAACATCCTCTTCCCCCAAGCCATCATTGATCAGTCCTTTAAAAAAAGCTAAACATGCAAAATTTATAATAACACCAATAGTAATGAAGAGAGAGTGTCAGAACTATTATGCATGTCATAGAGTTGACAAAATTAGAAAATGTTTTAGGTGATTAAGAATTCAGACCAGTCAAAAGTGCTTTTGTTGCTGTATTGACTCACAATGTGATTTCATACCAGCTACTCTAAGAACACAGCTACTGTGTGCAAGTCCTGGTTAGTCATCCTAAATGACAGTAATACAAAGTAAAACTGTATTTGTGAACACTAAGATTAATTAATGTGTTTTCTTGCCATTATACTTGGTGAAAACAGGGGTAGTACAGAACACACTCATACCATAGCCATGCTTACACCATTATCTTTCTTTTCTGTCTGACAATGATGGATATAAAGGCATCCTATATTACAGATAAACCTGTCAGTGGCAGGAAAGACTGAGTTGGAAAAGAGCCTCCTTAAATTCCTAGCTTTAAATTCAGTGATTTTCACTGCAAACTAAGTGATACAAGAATAAACTTGGCTACACAGGCTGGATGTTGCCATGATATTGATAGAAAAGGCTGTTGTACATTGCAGCTTCATTTCTGGCTGCACAGCATGGAGCAGAGTGCTTAGGGGGAAGTCTACCACCCTCTGAGCCACTGCTAAATCTGCCCTTTGGTACTGATGGGAAAATGTCAGAATGCCTGAGACTCGTAAGCTGGTTTGTAACATTACATCATTTGACACAAACACAACAGCAGCAGCAGCAGCAGCTAACAACTGTGGGGAAAACCCTGCAGGTAAATGGCACATCTGTATTGATCAAGTGCCGCTTAGAAAGGCATTGAAAACATGCCACTCTTTATTAGCAGTGATTGAAGGCACAAATTTTTAAGACTGGGAGGAATCATTATGATTTGATAGTCTGATCTCCTGTACAACAGGAGTCAGGGGAATCCTCTGGCACAAGACCAACTGCCATGTTTATAGGACATATTTTCTAGGAAAGAAAGTGTAACCTTAATTTTTTAAAAAGTCTTTGAAAGAAGAGCCATCTCAGTCCTTCACAATGTGCCCCAATAGCTAATCAAGCTCAGCAGTACTGTATTCTATTACTCTTAGTAATCTCTGATAATTGGTTTATAGACATTAAGAGTAAAACTTGAACAACTTTGGGCAATTTCAGTTGTGGTCTGCAACTGTGCCAGTCACACTAGGTGCCTTTCACAGACCGTAGAGCAAATAGAAACTTTAAGGGAGTGATTCATCTAACCTGTTTTAGACATCTACTTCAGACTGAGATGAATTGTGCTTTACAATCCACTGAGAGTATTGCTTAGATCTGTATTGACACACAGAGCTTCTAGATGGACCAGCTCAGGTACAGACATCTATATTTAGCCAGATGAATCCTGCCATCATGCATGACTTCTTTCAGCTGAAGAGTTTGGCCTCTCTCAGTTAGATACTTTTGGATTATAAGCAAACTATTCCTTAGCCCTGCCTTGTTAAGGGAAATGTAAAAGGGTTCCTTAGTATTTGACTTGTTTCCTAATACTAAAAAATATTCTTTCAGTCTTCAAATTTTCAGTTTCCTTCTTGGACTGTGAATATCAGAACTAGAGAACTGATCATATATCAGGATGGTAAATATATCAGCAGCAGGAACAACAAGATGTGACTAGCTGTACTAGGTTAGACCCAAGGTTCATCTAGATGAATGTCTTGTATTTGACAGACACGTGTAATGTATGATTCAGGCAAAGTTTAAAAAAGAAAGTGAGTGATATTTTCTGGACTCCTTTACCATCCTCCACTTTATGACAAATACAGACACCTCTGTGCTCAAGAGTGATCCAGGGAAGCAAGAACTTGTCTCACTAGCACAAGCTTTTAGTCTCCATAATCGTAGAGTCATAGAAAAGTTTGACTTGGAAGGGACCTTAAAGATCATCTATTTCCAACCCCTCTGCCATGATCAGGGCCATCTTCCACTAGGCCAAGTTGTTCAAAGCCCTGTGCAACCTGGCCTTGAACACTTCCAGGGATGGGGCATCCAAAGCTTCTCTGGACAGAGATGAGCCTCAAACAAATCTGTTCTTTACTGGTTTGTGTGCCTAGTTCTTTTTACCAGTAACATAGGAGGTGGCATGGCACAAGCCAAGACATCAGTGCAGAATTGCTACCTGGCAGGCGAGGCTTAAGTGAAGACAACATGCAGGAGCAGCTGGTGGCTGTGAGTGGAGAGGTTACATAAACTATGAAAGCAGATGTACCAGCCAGCAGAGAGGCACTTCCTTAAAAAAAAAAAACAAAAAACAAACCAACCCAAAACCACACAAAAACACCCACAAAAAAAAACCCAAAACCAAACAAAACCACCAAACAGTGAAGTACCCAGAATTGGGAGTGTGTAAAGATGAGAACCATGAATATCCACGGCCCCAAAACCTTTGACTGAGAAGAACTTGGGACCAGCAGTAGAGCCCATCCACAACCCATCAGTGTCATTTCAGAGGCACAGGAGACTGTATGTAATCAGACAGCTGTCTTTCCCCAGCACATTTGTCCACAGAGCACAACAAAGATGCTTCTCTTTTAAGTCAGATAAGAAATGGTCCTGCTCCCTTGCTGAGAGGATGTTGTCACAGCTCAGTTTGGCACAGTGCTGGCCTGGTGCAGGGGTGGTGTTCATGCCGTGGGACACATCCAAGTTGCAGCACGATGTTACAGAAGCAGCAGCATGTGTGGCAGTCTTGCCACCGTGACTGTGACAGTCACTCCGCCCTTTCTGATTTCCCATTTCGTACTATATTTAAATCTCACTTGTGCTACTGATTGGTGGTCTGTGGCACTTGTAGAAATATCCTCTGTGTTTTTTCCCTGACTTGCCTCAGTCAGATCACACAAAACAAATTTCTGAAGAAGAAAATAGGACTTTCAGCCTATGCAACATAGCCAAAAATAGTTAACTCTTAAATGTCATTTACAATTTTATCTTCTTCCTCCTGGAGGTAGAAATGCTCCTGGCATCCTCTGTAGGAAAGATGCTTGCCAGAGGGTGGAATGCATGAAAAAGGATAATTTCCTGAATCATCCTACGAAGGCGGCCGCACTATGGAGGAGGAATGGAGCGACCTCTTTGCTTCTTCCCTGTTTTACTCCATCTGGAGATGGATGTTGAACACAGGGAGTAGGAGGCAGAGGGGAGGCACATGGGGAGTTTTGTACCTCCCACTCATCACATTTGAAGGCACCATCCCACTCGCACAGGCTTGCCCTCTCCTCTTTAGGCTCATCTTTCATATATTAAAGAAGACCAGGGAGCTATACCAAAGCAGACATTCTACATTCAAGTTAAAACAGTTATTTTATAGTTTGATATTTTCAAACGCACTGTGGCTCGCTCTGTGTGCAAAACTTAAGCATGAACCCTGGATCCTGCTCAAAGCCTCAGACGTGAGGGGTCAGTCTTTATACAGATTCCTCATAAAAGGCAATTTTTGTTGCCTGTGGAGATGAAAAGGAGGAAAGGTAAAGGTTTCAGGATATTTGGGACATGCCTAGTTCTGTGGGAGCAGTACCTGTGAGAAAGACATACCAGTCTTGCTACATCTATTAAAAAAAAAATAAAGTAAATTGTTCGCTAAAAACATTCCATACAAAAAAATATTTGACTCATCAATGCTCAGGCAGCAACTAGTATCTCTTATGTTGCTAGCAATATGAACGGTTTATAGTGATGGACATGTCAACACACAGTCAAAGAACACACCTTCCACCACCAGGCTTTCATTTTTACACGATCAACAAAAGGATTTTCTCAAGGTAATCAGACAACCAAAAATCCTTATTGCAATATACCCTTTTGTGCACTAAAATGTGACAATAAAGTGTCCTCTGATTATATAATCTTCATATTTCAATTGACTAAAAATTACCTGTGCTTGTATATATGTATAGAAATAAAAAGAAGAAAATAATAGAACTTGTGAAAAGATTAATCATTAAAAAATGGTTTAGGCTGTCATCAGAACAGCTAAATAAAATTATATATGAGAAAAGTCATTTCAGGTTTAATAAGGATTTTGCAATCTGATTGTGTCAGTGATCTAAGAGACCAGTTTCTGCTGACACCACTGTCCCCTGAAGACTCTATGAGTGTGGCCCAGGTGACTTTTTCCCTGGCTCTAGTTGCTCACCTACACAAATACAACTTAATCCACTGTAGTTGAATTGCCAAAGATATGTAGAACTATAGGATCTGAAGGATCTATATTTTTCTTAAATTTAGCAGCTCCATGTCTGATGAAAATTTGGTATTGGAACTGCAGCATCAAAAACCAAGAACAAAAATCCTGTGGAGCCGTAGGTCCATGGTGTAGTTATTGCCTCCAAATCAGTCAGCTCCAAAGAAGAACAGAGTGAAATGCCTCGTGACGAAGAGCACCTGAGCTGACCAATAACTCAACATGCACTTTGCTTGATCTTCGTATCACCGCCAAGAAAGGATAAAGCTTCATGTCTGCCTATGCAAGGTGAATATAAATTATTATCGTATTTGCTATCCATCCAGTAGCACAAACATAAAGACAAAGCTGAGCAGATCTGCATCTCTATGGAATATGAGGTCATAGAGATGACTGACACAACTGCTTCTGCAGGATTTGCAGTGTATAAATATGAAAACTGACTTTGAATCAAAACGATCTTATTGAATAAGCATTCGTGTCAATGGCACGGACAACACTTTTATTTTATCAGACATATCCACTTACTCCACTAGTCCAACAAAGCATTGTGCATCGATTTGACAAAGATACTGTCAAATCATGTTGAGTGACTGCTCTTGGTACCAGTACAAACCTTAATTTATATTCTGGAACTGTGCCCTCTTTGCCATCTTGGATCTCCCTATAAAATCTTGTAAGATGCATGAAAAAAACCTATTCTGCGTTTTTTCAGATTTATGACTCTCAAATGAAAGAAGGAACAGAAATAATCTTTCCATTTGTCAGCCTGTCACCTACATGGAACAGACACAGCTGCTGCTGATGCAAGAAAATTCTATTACAGGTGCAAAATGGACATTTTCTTCACAATTTTTTTTTATTAATTTAGCATAAAGATCTATGAAATCTTAGGGCAGTAGAATACTCATTTCATCTTATGAACAAAGAGACAAATTCACTGCAGATTTTGACTTTGTTATTTCATGCAGCTGAAAAGCTAGCAAACTCTGTGTAGTGCTCAGAGATGCACGTGCCGGTTTTGAGAGAGGTAATACGCAAAGCTGCCCTTTCACTTGTCTTCCACCAAGGAGAAATGATGGGAGTCCCCACAAGCTCCTCTGAAAGTATCAGGGAATGAAGGTCACCCACTCCAGCAACCTTGCTCGCTTATCTCCACAGTCAGTTATAGCTGAGCCCTGTCTCCAGACTAGAGATAAGTAGAAATAAGGTGCAGAGTGCTTTGCTATGTGCTTTCCTTTCAACCACTCACTCCCTGGGAGAAAGCAGCCACCTCATCCATTCACAGTAGTTCATCCTGAATCCCATTTAACAAAGGACTTGACCACAGCTTCCTGCCCTGCCCTAGTGTAGTCAGACCCTGCTGTACTGTCTTTTGTTCTCCTGAGTTCCTTGAAACTACTTATTTTCCTCAGATTTGCATAGGTTCCTTTCTCTCCCTCCTTTCACTCTTCCCCCTCATGTCCCACCTGTAACCTGAAGACCCCTGATGCGGGGGGTTTGCCAGCACCTTGCAAAGGGATGTCTTGCTGTCCCCCACCTTTCTGCCTTTTGCCTCTCCTTCCTCTCCAAAGGTCTGAGGAGGATAGAGAATTGGAGACTACTAAATACCAAGAGAAAAGAGAATCAAAGGGCAAAATGTACCTAAGATGGAAAAGCTGTTTCCTATCCCAGAAATCTCCAAGAGTACTTATATGAAATTAATGCCAAGTGTTTGTACTAATCTGTCAATGCAGATGCAGCATGGTATGATTTTAAAAATAATGAAACTAATATTTGCAATCTTCTTTCATTTAAAAAAAGAAGGAAGACTTGAAATTAAAAACTGAGCTATATACCTGTGAGTCCCATCTGTCTGTGTAGACAACTTCAGTGAGAATTTCAAAGGAAAGAACAATCAGATTTAAACTGTAAATGGGTAGTGGGTTAAGATGCAGAGTGAGATTATTGAATTAGAATAACCCTATATTTTGAGAAGATCAACTGTTTTTTAAAGTGTAGAAGAATTAGTCTTTTTGAATGTCAGTACAGAATTTAGCATGATGCCACCTCAATAATTTTTCAGTGTCATGTCAAACAAAGTTCTGAGAGCTGATCTCTGGGAAAAAAAAGAGACGTTTCCATTTTACAGTTACTTCTAAAAGCAGACTGTTTCAAAAAAAAAAGAGAGATCCTATAAAGAAAACAGATTCCAGCATGGAAACTTGATTTTTGCCTTATTTTGAAAAGTTCTGGACTTTATACAATTATTTTCAATTAAAAGATACTTAACACTGCTAGGATAATATAAAAATCTACTGCATTCAGAATTTAGAGATGTTCTGCAGCTCCTGTATTTAATGATGTATTATAGACTGGAAGGAAAATTCTTTCATATTCTAATTCCTTACAAATAGAATATATCTAATACAAGTAATAGAAAAAAGGAAAAAATAACCAGAACTCGCACTGTTTTGCTGCTGCCATGATGACATGAGTAAAGCTCTGATTTTCTGAGAAAAGTTATTTTAAAGTTTTTAGACCAAGCACTAGATAATTCACCATTTTTATTCTGAGACTACTATGTTTATCCTTTGGTTTTAGTGGAGTTGGCATGCTCATAAATCCCACCTTCCTCTGGCTGTTATTTCTGTCTGGTAAATTATTTTTTTATTCACAAGGCAATAAAAGGTCACTGGAAAGAGGAATATAATATTCACTCTCATAAAATAAAGTTAAAGAGTATTTAGCATTTATATCTTTCCAGGGTGGTAAACAAAATATGGTTTATTTGACTCAATGAAGACCTATGATACTGAAAGAGATAAATCTAATGACTTGTTTTAACAGAATAAGATAAATCTTTCCAGACAAATCTTCAATAATGCCGTGTTGTTCCTGTGAAAGTCCACTACACAATTATACAGAGGTGCACATAGAAAGAGCAGCACTTTGGCTCTTACCTGCCAGAATTATTTATGAGGTGCACAAGTTGATTTCTTAACCGCCTGTGGAAGTACAGCACACTTCTAAAGTGTTGCTCTATTAAATTATAAAAGCAAAACATTTCTTAATAAAGTTTTGTACTAAATTGGATCATAAAATTACAGGAATAACAGAGATTTTCTATTTTTCATCAAGCTCAGTTTTGACTGAGGGTTGATTCCTAGGATGTGTTTTTGAGAACTGAAGCAAATTAATTTCTTTTGAAAGGAAAATTTAATTCTACTTATTAGGAAAATCCAATTCTCTAGCTTGGTTTAAAAAGACATATAGCAGCTAACCAGTAAATATACCTAAATGTATACCACAGACAGCATAATCCAGATTTTTTTAGAACAGAATTGTATGTGAAAACACAGTAAAAGAATGCAAAATAAAAATATGATTTGAATTTTTCAACTACAATATTCACTTCAGTTTTCTTTTTTTCTGTGATTTCTTCATATTCACGTTCCTTAAATGCAGCCTGGAAGAATGGGAGTTCTGCCAGAGAATCATTCTGGCCCCAAATATTTCCTTAGCAAGGAGGAGAATTTTATATTCACAGCTCAGATTTTTCCTGGTTGAACTCATCTATTAATTGTGATCTCTTATGTGGAAACATAACAGATTAAAAAAAAAAGTTATTCTGCCAATGGAGAGTTGAAACAAGTTTTTCTCTTAAATTCAGACTCAGAGTTTAGAAAGGGAAGTCAAATAAAACATACTTCTGCATCTGCCCTATGGCTTCTGGTCAGTCTCAGCTTGTTCAGCTCTTTGCAAAGCACGGCTCAGTTCATTAATCTCCATTTTGCATGAGTAACAGCAGGGGAAGCACTCATTTCTCAAGAACTATTTATCCTTACATTTGCTGGCAGGCTGATGCCCCACCATGGGAGAGGACTATTGTAGGGGATGTCCCTCCCCGTGGCAACAGCAGCAGACAGTATAAGGCCAGTCGTCCAGCTGGGAGGAGGGAGCGTGGTGTGGGGGGTGTCATTTGCCCGGCACACAGTTGTGCACCCACTTAGCATATTCCAGTAAGGCAGGATTTTCATAGAAAATGCTGGTGGTGGCCTAAAAATATTGCCTTGCAAAGTTAACATTTCTGTTCCCTGGGACAGAGTGAAATAACTGGCCCGTGTTAACACATGGTGCACCTTTACATTTCAAGCTTTTACCTGAAGGATTACAGTTAAAAAGCCCCCTAAATAGCTTTTAAAATTTGGCGCAACAATTTCTTTTTTTCTAATATTTTTCTCAGAAGTAACTGAAATGTTTTTACTTAAAAGGAAGGAAAGAAAGCACAGAAATCTGCTGAAAGGAGGAAAGGAAGGGCAGGGCAGNAGGTGAAGGGAGGGGAGAAGAGAGGAAGGAAAAGTTTTGAGGGAAATTGTAGCATCTGCATCTTATGTCGGACAAAGACCTGGAGTTCTACAGAAATTGAAACCCTAAGTTCATACTGATGAGAAAGAACCTGAAATAGAGGTATTATCAATAGTTTTGCATAAATGATTCACATTTTCAATCAAAGGCTCTCAAACTATTTCAGTCTAGGAGGTGGGAAAAATGAAAAAGAGAAAAACCAAATCTTGTTACCTGAAGTTAGGAATCTAACCAGAACCGATCGTGTTTCCCTTACTGGTTCATTTCCAGCATTCCCACTGGAGTTAGGGAAAGCTTCAAGCACTCAGAATCTCCTACAACCCAGCTTTTTTCTTTTGGTGCCTAAGTTTAAGCAGACTATGATGTTGTTTCTTTCTGGTAAATAAGCCTTAATCCTTACACAGTTTTTCTCTCAATTAGTGATACATCAGACATGTCTGTGAAAAGAGACTGATCTAATTGCTACTTCATGCTACTGGTGTCGTAAAGAAAGTGGAGAAATAGTCCCAAAACCAAAGAGGAAATAAGAAAATCGCTCACTCTTTTGCACAGTCATTTTGATAATCAAGTTACTTGCACTGATGACCATTTCCATGCTACTCCATTATTTATATACTAGAACTATTTTCAAGAGTAATACAAGCAGTATTTGGCCAAATCTGAAATAGTCCTTTATTAATCACAGTTACCCACATTCAAAATCTAAAAATTAATTCTTTTCTTGTTCAGATGCCCAGCTGTGGGTTTGGAGACCTCTTCTCCTCTTGCCTGAGGATCTAAGCATCCCAGTCTTGTAGAAGTAAAAACTACCACTAATTTGCCTGCTTGAAAATCCACATCTCCCTTAAGGATTTGGGGTTTGGCTATTAATTCTTTTCCCATGAAGGACCACCCTGATATGGTGCTGGAAGCTGCCCTAATGCCATCGTACCCGGTAGAAAGATATTTCCAGAACAAGATCTCAAAGAGCGATTGAGGCTTGATGGAACTTTTTCTTCCTTTCTATCTTAGTACTGAAAATCAAATATAATCACTATTTATCCTCCCACCAGAACAGCTCCCTGCCTTGGGCTTCTCAGGTGGCACCATGTAACTTCATAACTCCCATAAATCAGGTAATCCTGTGTATTCAGTCCTGGAGGTGCCAGGAACTCATTTTTTAACCCAACAAGATTTATCAGGTGGTGATTTTTCATTCCTTCTGGCACCTTAAGACAGTGGATATTTATATTTTTCCTCCCATCTTATTCTCTAACATTTCAAAGCAATGACTGTATATCACAGTTTGTGTTCTAAAAGCATCACCTCATGACGAACTCCCTACGCATTGATACGCACAGGATCTGAGTTCTGCCATTTTTTTCGATGGTTGGCCGTGCTGCCGGTTTTTATAACAAGAGAACGGAGGTATCTGGTACAGTGGGCTTTGCACTGATGCTTTGAAAGACCTTGTGATGTACCAGTATAATGGATCTCTCCACTTTGGTATTTGTAGAGACTGGCAAGCTATAGATGGTATATTATGCCCTGAATGACAATCTGTTACCAAATCTTGTCACCAATTTTTCAACAGACTATTAAGAAGATAAATTACCTGTAAATAGGCTACCAAGGGGTTTCTCACATAATACTAAAGTGTCCTGATACTCCAATGATTGAAGATGGAATGATCATCATCTTTGTCAGGAAAACCAAATCTATTGTAGGAATCAGTAATACTAGTTTTAGAGATTTAATACTGACAGATGAACTTTCCCATTCTCATACTGAAATACTGAGAATTGAAGGTTCCTGAAAAGAAACGGTAGGAAAACTCCATGTTTGAGTCAGGCTAAACCTGCTTACCCTGGAACAAAGCCCATGCTACAAAGCCTGGCAGGAAAATCAAATACACTGGAACAGTGAAGCACAAAATAATCCAGTCCAAATTCTTCTATATTACCACCAGTAATGTGATTTTTTTATTAACATATCTAAGAAATGATTGCCTGTTCTGGCCTCTGCTGTATTTGGTATCCTGGTCTCTGTGCCTTTTTGTGTAGACCGCTAAGGAGCTGCTGAGTACAGAGCTGACAGCAGCCACACACATCCCACTGCAGTCACATATCCACTAATGGTCAGCTCAATGGTTCACAAAGACAGGTCTTCTCATTATAAACACGGGACTGCAATTACTGGGTGTCACATTATGAAATTTATAACACTAGAATGCCAATAATATTTGTAGATATTATTTTTGCTTCGCCCTGACAGTGGTTTGTTTCTAGGAGTTTCTAACTGTGAGGCGTTTTACAGTTTCAACATTCCCTGATCACATTTATCTGTAATCCTACTGTTGTCTTTAGGAAAGCTATTGCACTACTCTTTGTACCATCACCTACCATCATCTGCATATGCTCTTTAATAATGTGAAGCAAAGCCCTGTTCAAGTCTCTCATTATACAATATCTGAGAAGTAGGGCCTAAAAGTGAACAAAACACAGAAAAAACCTCCCTGTATTTTAAACTCACTACATCTAAAGCATGAGAGTTAGTGCCTGAGAGTTTATTCAAGCTGCAGAGACTGCTTTGATCTGCATTGTACTTTAACAGGAAAGGTGGAATTGCTACAATTAATCCTGGGGTTGGGGACACCATTATAAAAGAAGGAGCTGAAATGTTCCTTCAAAATCCATAGAACTAGGAAAAAGGGTCACACTCAAAGGAAAACAAACAGCTTATATGGAAGGTGTCCCAGACTGTTTTTAAGTTCAGACTTAGGACTGATTTGGGGTCAGGGTCAGGATCACAGAAACATGCTAATTTCAGCTTGATGTTCAAATCAATTTTAGTTTAGGAACAATTTCTGTTTCCATTAACTTTGTCTGAACAATGGTTAGCACTAGTAAGGCTCTGATTAGATTTACAAAATGTAGATGATAAATTATTACTTTTGCTACGTGATCTTAGAAGAACAAGGACTCAGGAAAAGGACTTTGGCCAAAGCAAGTACTTTTTTTATCCTTTGCTGCTATTAGATCTAAAGGTAGAATTTGATTAGTGCTATAGACACCAGGAACTGACTTTTTTCTTATTACTTCTCTATGAAAGTTAACACCTGAAGAAACAGGATGGCAATGGATGTGAAATGGAAAACCAGTTATGCTTGATTTTGGCCAGGGGAGAGGTGTCTAAACTGCTATTAAGGATTATTGTTAAAGTTAGGACAAAGGCTGGCAAAAAGTATTAGAGAGAACAGTGCCTGAGGTGCTCAGCTTATTTCTCTATCTTGCCAAATCCACAGGTTAGCTAGTGAAGCTGTGCCAGCTTACAGTTTTCCAACAATCCTTGTCATAATTGAAAAAGTGTATTTATGATAGACTATGAGGACCTCCAGGTACTGAGCAACAAAATCAACCTCTGGACCTCTGCCTGCCTGTGATCTAACTCTACTTGGCCTCTGCTACCTATCTGAGAACAGGGTGAAATAGAAACCACAATTTTCTCATCAGTCCTCAACTAAATCTGTGTCCAGTATCAATATCAATAGTAATATTAAGCCACTTATCTAACAGTTCACACAAAACTGAAGTCCACTTTTGTGTAAAGATAAAATCTACACCCTGCCTCAATCAGATTCGAGTTCATGTGGACTCACCATGGCCATGACCCATCCACTGTCTTTACAGCATTGTGCCTAATCATAAACTTTAGAAGGAATTCATGCCTGAAGCTCCTCTGTGGACCTTCCTGAAGGGCCCATTCAAAGCCACTGGTGGCATGGTCTCCACATTGGTCTGCTGACCCTTGGTACAGAACAAATTCATGAAAAATTTTAAACAAATCTGCAAGAATGAGGATTTACACAGGCAGATAGTGATAGAACAAAGGAGAATAGTTTTAAACTAGATTTAGATTAGATATTAGGAAGGGTGTTGAGGCACCACAATAGATTGCCGAGAAGTTGTACATGTCCCATCCCTGGGAGCGTTCAAAGCCAGGGGTCCTGAGCAACCTGATCCAGTGGGTGGCATCCCTGCCCCTCGCAGGGTTGTTGGAACTAGATGATCTTTAAGGTGCCTTCCAACTCAAACCATTCTATGATTCTATGATTTGTCGCTACAGATACTGCTATACCAGCAGCACTCACAAAGCTCTCACACCAAGTCTCAGAAGACTGAGGAGTAAAACTATCAGCTCAGGCCTTAGTCCCACTCTTAACCCTAAGTCAAACTGTAACCTTGAGTCTAATCCTTCTTGCCCCTTGCTCATTCCAGTTTCGTCCAAGGCTTGTACAACACAGAAATTTGAACAGTAAGACTATCACTTCAGCCTTTCCTATACACAACAATAGATCAAGAAGAAATTATGCATTAATCTTTTGTCGTAAATCAGTTTCACTGCAATTGTTGCAGAAAGCCCCAATACCTGGCTTGCTTAAACTAGTATCAATAAATCAATGTATTTCACTTGCTGAATTTTGAAGACCAAAACTAAAAGCAAACTTTTATCCCCTGGGACTTCAATGAAGAATAAACTAAGTCACTAACATACATAAAAATAAAGCAATCTGTTTCAAAATTTTAAGATATTCTACAAACAACATTTATTCTTCTGAATGCTCTGTTGTTTTGGAACCATCTAGAAGGAATTCTTTTGAAAAATACCAGATCTAGATAAAAAGGGCTATTATACTGGCTCTCAGAAACATGAATAGACTAAAGTTAGGACCCAAAAAGCAACAAAACTGAAACATGCTGTAAACTAGAAAAATATGGGAGACAAGATGTGGAACGCTTAGTAGGATTGCCTGAATCAGAGGACTGCAGTGAGAATTTATGACTTAAAATCTTACAGTAGTTCAATTTGAACAAATTCTAACCATGTAGAGTGCTCCCTCTTGAAGCCACAGTGATTGTCAGCATCTCTCAAGAGAGGGACAGCCCATATTTTTTGTCTATTGGTTCAAAATTTCCTTTCTAAAGTTTTTCAAGTATACATATATGAAATGGGAAGAAAGATTCTTCGGAAATATCTAAAAATTAAAAAAATCGGTTAAGATTTATATGGTGCATACTAATTTCACATGTCCTATGGATGTATAATTTAATAGATAACACAGGAGAGCATAATATAGATTATGTTAATAGTTTATGGATTATCCTACCAGAGTGAGTGTTTGAGGACCCTATAGAATAGGATAGAAAATTTCTTCTTTCTTAAAAACCTTTCTGTCTCTAGCAAACACAGAACTGTTTACTCAATTAGAGAATTAAAAAAAAATAAATTAAAAGAGCTTGCCTTATATTTTCCAGGATGAATAACAATGACAACATCTCAAAAGTTGACAAAACACATTTAGGTTCAGCCCTGCCACCTGTCTTGATGAAGAACTATGTGGTAGCACCTTATCATCCTCCACACCAAAAGAGCAGGTGACATGTCAGCAGTGGTGACACTCCAGCTTAGGCAGCAGCTCTTTGCAGGGCTGGGGGAAAGGACTGTGCTCAGCCAGAGGTGCTGGAGCTGTAGCTCACCCTGCCAATGAGGTTGCCAGGGTTACCACAGGGTTCCCAAGTGTGAAGATTCAGAATTGTAATAGAGAAGTTTTGCTTCACTAAACAAACAAACAAAAAAAACAAAATAGAGAGAGATGATTAAATACTAGAGGATTGCTGCAGAAATAAATAAAACTGAATAAAAACATTACCAACAACATACAGACAAAATGCCAGAGACAGCAAAATTATTGCTAAATCTAGAACTATATGTTGAGTTTAAAAAGTGTTTTATAAACCCGGAGGGATTTTTTTCACAGTTACGTTACCATTCCTGTCTCTGTTATACCCTTTACCACTCTCACAGTATGCTCACACTTATCCCAGCTATATCACTGGGACACAGATATGTCTTGTTCCTTGTGCAGGACAAGATGAAGCCTCAGCTTCAGCCACCTGTGCTGCTTCGGCACAGCTCCTCCTGGATTTGGCCGTAATGAGTCTCATCCAGGAATTTTTTCACTGAGCTACAGGTTAATTCAGTGTTCAAGTATAAGGCACTGCTTGAATCAGGACAGCTGCTGTGCATTGTCCCTTTTTGGCACAGCAGATTTGTGTACCAGAGTACCCAGAGCCAAACACCAGAGCACAGGCATGAAATTATGCTGCTGAGTGTGCCAGGGGCACATGAACAGCCCTGTATAAGCACAGTGAGGGTGTGGCTAATTTTATTATAAAATCCTCATTATTACAAAATTACTGAGCTTGGATCTGAGTACAGAATCAAGCTCCTTGTATAAAAACAGCCTTAAAATATCAGTTCAGAAACTACTATTGGATGCTGTGAAATGCACTAACACGTAAAAATCCTCCAAAAATTTTGAGAAAATTCTATCAGAGTCTTAAAACTGCTCATGCTTTTCATCATTTTGTTTTGTGCTTTTTTCCAGTATTTTTGTGCTTCTATTTTATAGTCCGTTATTGAGGAAATTGCTAGCTCTTGCCTTATGTACTTTTTACATGGAAGTACCTACATTTTCATGATACCCATGCAAAATCTTATGTGATCGGCGTAAGATCAAGAAGAGGTGACTTACATAATAAAAGAGTTTGAGAGTAAACTTAATAGTCCATCACTCATATAATTATTTGCAATATAATGTTATACTGAGAAATTACTTTGAACAACATTTACAGGTTTTTTTTAGGACCTGCATTTTGTATCTAAAGCCCAAACATCTCAGTCCTAATAATTCCTTCAAAATATTGTTTATTGCCATAGACTGTTTCTTTGGCTGTGAAACTTAGGCTGGACACTTCTGTGCTGGTATTTTAAAGCATTGCATTTAGACAGGATATCACAGAAATCTGTTTCTATTCTAAGCCATTTCTTTTTGAAGTTACTAGTTTTAAAGGCTACTACAGTGCAAGTGCTGAACAGGGAATGGGTGTCTGGATGTATCCGTTCTATAAGCACCTAGTAAAAAATAAAATTAAGAAGGCATATTTAAGAATGAAACAGAATAATTAGTAAATCTAAAAGGAAAGTTTGTCTAGTGAAAAAAGAATTTTCTGAACTTAGCTATTTAGGCTTTCCTCTTTATTTACTGTGCAGGTTGTCAAGCAGTATAATTTAACTAGACAATGTTGATTCATTATCTTCAAGTTCAGCCCACATTGTGAAGAATTCTGCAAAGAAGCAAGAATGCTATTGTGACTATTTCTGCTTTTGCCAGTTTATACTGGTGAATCTCCAGTGATTCTAGGGGATGAGGGAAAGTGACACAGGCAAGAAGCCCAGGACACTTTCATTCATAGGGCTCAAAGCAGTGTCAGTGAGCAATCTGTGTTATATTCTTGGTAGTGATTGGTTTAAACACAAGAATCCCTTCATCTGGAGTCTTGCGTCTTCTGGACACCTACAGAGGGTTTCGCCCTTAAGGTTATTTAGGCACTAAGTGTCCATCTCTGTATTTCTTAACGCTTGGCTTTCTCCTAGAAGGAACTGTGAAAGGCTTCTGGAGGTTGTACTCAAATCAGCAAACTTTGTATTTCTGTCTCACTCTTCCTTTGGACACACTCTTCAAGCCATTGCCTGCATTGGGGATTGCAGGACCTGATCCTTCACTGTAGGGAATGTAGGGAATGCGTGATGCCTCCACGGCCTCTGCTTGGCACACTGCAAGAGTACCTTCTACTGCTGCTCTTTTCAGGAGATTTTTTTTTCTTTTTGCTCTTTCCATATCTCCAACTGGAAGAGACTCAAACTTGGAAGAGAATGACAAAATACTGCATATGCTGCATCAAAATCCCTTGGCAGTAGACTTTTTATGTCACAGACAGGTTTGGGGTTTCACTGAGATATAAAGCTGAGAAAGAAGCTGACAAAGATGAGAAAAAATCTCACAGAAAATGTAGAAAAAAAAATTAACCAGTAGCCAGATAAATTGTTGTCCGTGGAAATGGCGTGAAAGTCTATCTTTAAAATATTCAACATATACAAAGATTTATTCAGAATTTTTCTGTCTTTCTATCCATTACCAAATTTCTGCAACTTCGAATTGCTGGACTAGATAAGAGAATCTAAAAAAATTACGTTTAAATGTTTAGTAGTAACAAATGGATATAATATAACTTCAGTAATATAATTATCACATGATTCTGGGGGTTTCACAAAATTAAAGGGATGAAATGTCTCTCTAAAGGTTTATAGTTTGATGTGAATCTATAACTCAAAAGCCTGCCTGCAATTCAGCTGCCTAAGAAGTATATACTTAAAATCCACACAGAGCTTTTGATCTAAATGAGAAACATGATGAAAAAAGTTGTCATGTTAAAAATTTGAGAGTACATTGAGGTTGACTTTTTGGATTTTGTGTTTTCAAGATAAGTTTAGAGGCAACTAAAAGTATTTTTCCACCTTATCTAAACTAAATGTGAGGACAAAGGGAGGACTGTCCAGAGTACAAACGATGACCTATGAGATTAAAAAGAAGTCTCTTTGTTGCAATTTTATCATCACTTGTAAGTGACAAAGTGCCAAAAGACAGGTTTGTGGCAGCAGCAATATATTTTCTGCAGGGCAGGAAAATCATCAACAAGGTGTCTGTATATGTGTAGCACTGCTTGAATATGAAAGCAATTTTCTGAAGCCCTGTGGCTTAATTCTATTGTTTTCATCAGGAACGAATATTCTGGATCACAATCTTCAGCAACTGATAATAATGGACACACTGTGAAAAATGGATGAGCAAGTTCCTCAGATGATTGTTGGACAAGGTTCCAGTACCATTGACAGAAATATTTGCATTTATCTAAAAAGAGATTAAATGCTAACGAGGTTTCAGCACATTTATCTGCCTGGCTTCTGTGTATGGTTCCCATCAAATTAAAGGGGGAAAGAAAATATGTAAAGGGAATAAAATGAGATGAAAAAAGAAAAAAAAAAGGAATGCTACATGTAGAGATTTACTATAATCTTCCATTTTCTAAAATACATTTATTCGAGAAAAATATCAACTAGAGATGCAGAAATTCAAGCAGTGATAAAACTGCTCTATCAAATATAAGTAATGTGGAATAATAGAAATTATTGCACAATCTACCTCTAATGTACTAATATACTTTCAAGGAAACCTAATTATGCATCCAATATTCATACTTAATATCTTCTGAAAAATGCCTCAGACATATGAGAGCCAGTTCTTTTGCAGCAGGACCATATCCTCCAGCATTTGATGGCAATGTAATTTACAAGGTTCTTTAATTATTCAGTTCCATCCAGCCTAGCCGGCACCTTCATTATCTTGCCATGCAGAGCATCCTCCAACTTGGAGCAAAGACTGTGTATGGGAACAGGTTGAGTAGACAAGCTCAAGGGATTCTCTTTTCATTGGCAAGTAGAGATAGTTGTTGACTTCTTCATCCACTCAAAATCTGCCCCAAAACCCACTGGGTTTGTCCCAGTTATGGACTTGAATTAATGTTTTTTGTAAAAAAAAAAAAAGTCTACGCTTTCTTCATTTCTACACTGCCTTGAAAATTATTTCAAAGCAGTGTAGAATATTTGCATTTGATTCTACTCCTTCTGAATTCAAAGGAAAAAAATGTATCTTAGTAGGAACAAGATGGGACACTGAAAGCAACTGACTTCATGTAAAAATTCTAGATTCTGATCCTGATTCAGGAAAGAATATAATCTAGGTACAAGCTTTACTTTATGCACATGAGCAGCTTCATTTTAGACACAGCAAGATTAAACCAGATGGAGGTAAACATGGTCAAAATTGTCTGTTCAGTTCTTTCCAAATTTAAACTAAGGCATATATTCCCAATATTTCCCAAAGCTATAACATCTTAACATATACCTTAACATCTCTGAGAAGTTGAGCATTACTCAGGAACTGCTGAGCCATATTTTTCCAGTAAACAAGCTGTAACAAAATGGTATTTTAATGAATTTTTGTGATTAAGCTGATTAGAAAAATATTACCATTCTCTATTCAAATGTATTGAGTCTTGATTTTGACTCTTTGTATTTTTTTCATTAAAAAACTACTTTTATATGAATCCTAAAGCAGACTGTCTAGTTAGTGCAAAAATTAAGTCATGAAAATAACATGGGGGAAATAGTTTTTGGAAGTATTAATGATATGCTTAATTTCAAACAGAAAATTTCCAACTCTAATCACGCAGAAAGGTTCATTGGCTCTCCACTGCAGGAGTAACACAGTTCTGCTTAAGATACTCAGTAATTATTTGTTATAAAGTTCACAAAGATGCTTCCCTAAGGTCAAAGCACTTCCTGTCCACAAAATTCAATGGAAGCCAGCAGTGCTTAGCTAAGGACGGCCTCTGCCCATAGCTTTCTGTATTTCTGCTTTTCTGGAGCAACAAAACTTAATAGCCAGCACGGGACATGATATCCAAAATGATAACCGGTATATGGGTATGGTTACATCTTCAGCTGGTGGAGAATTTCCCAAGCTGCAATGAAGCCACCAAGGCTGCCTGGTTGCAGGACCCACGGTTTACAAGGTGATGGCATCTCCCAGAGTGGGACTCTGTGTTGTACGCTAGGAAATATTTTTGTCCAACCTCCACGAAAAATGTAAAACTACAGCAATCTGTCTTTAACTCCCACTCTGATAAGCTGTGAATAATAAACGGCTGAATACAACTATCACAAGTGAGGCTTCTATTTCAGATAAATATAATAGCAGGCAGTGACTACACGGAGGGCCATAAGGACAAACAGGAACTGTTGGTGTTGTTAAACACTGACTGCCTAACTAGGGAAAAGAATGTTTGTTATACCTCACGTATAAAAAGGGAATCATGGATACACTTCTATCTAATTCCTTTCAATGACAGTAATTTTTGACACTTTTTGCTATAACAATTAATTTTAAAACACATTTAAATAGACATTTTGCACATCTATTATCCCTATACCTATAAAACTGATATGAAACCAGTATTGTGAATGTCTGTGGCGTCTGCTATTGTCTATTTGAAGACTGAATTGAATTCACCATTGAATGAGTTTATCTCACACCTATAAAGATAACTCTTGGTTTTTAAAGGAAAATCATAAAAGAATATACTAAAATGCAACTTTTTTTAAAAAAAGGAAAATGGTATAAGTATATACTATTACAGCATAAGAAAATGTAAAAAGTGTTTTGTGGAGAAGCTCAATGCAATATAACCAGCCTCAGATCCTCCACTCTGATTTCTTAAATTTCTTCAAAACTGATTCTCTCCATGAAAAAATATAGCAAGTCACAATGCAAGCCCATTACTGGATTGTGGAGGCCAGACTTATTAGGGTCTGGAACTCCAGGAAGGAGCTTCAGAAAGATCAGACTATCAGCAAGAAAAATAAGTCCATTATTTACCAAGATATTGGCATTCTGTCTCTTCATTCAACTACTTCTAACACTGCACATGAGAACTATAGTAGCGAAAATGCACTGTATCAGGAATGGCACACAAGATCTATGAACAATTTGTCCCTCCTGTCATTGCCAGAACAAGCCTCACCACAGATCAGAAACGAAGCAAAACAAAAGAATAACCTTAAAAAACTTCAGGTAGCAGATGCTCTATTCAAAAAAATCCTACATATCAAGGGCTAAATTTTCAAAAGTTGCAAAGTTCAAATTGTGTGACACAATATTTATATGAAAATGCACAATGCATAGATACATCAGTGGGGCATTTCTGAGTGTACACATCCAATTTCTCAGTTAAGGTACAGGTATCTGTATTTTATCCTGTACTTGATACAGCCGGACATTGAAATCACATAGATACTTTGATTAATGTAAACATCATAAATAATTTCAAGGATGAAAAGTATTTAAATTCTTACAGGTTAAAAGAGCAACTAAGAAGCTATAACACTTGAATGCTTTATATGAACAATATTTCTACAGTATTTGGGATAGATGAAATAGATAGTCATGCAATGATCTCTGGACCATCAATCATATAATTCCTTCCCTACATTTCTCAAGAACCATCTGAAATACTAGTTGTCTTGTCTCCACAACCCACTGTGCTGGTTTTGGATGGGTTAGAATTAATTTTGTTCACAGTGAATGGTACAGGTCTGTGGTTTGGAATTGTGCTGAACACTGGGTTGATAATGCAGAGATGTTTTTGTTATTGCTGGGCAGGGCTTACACAGAGCCAAGGCTTTTTCTGCTTTTTGTAGTGCCACGCTGGTGAGGCAACTGGGGGTGCACAGGAGGTTGGGAGGAGACACAGCTGGGACAGGTGATGCAAACTGACCACAGGGATATTTCCTTATTAATGACATCATGCTCAGTATAGAAAGTAGGAGAAAGAAGGAAAAAGGCAGGGGGCATTTGGAGTAACAATGTTTGTCTTCCCAAGTAACCACAATGAGTGATGGAGCCCTGCCTTCCTGGGGATTGTTGAACACCTGCCTGCCCGTGGGAAGCAGTGAATTAATTCCTTGTTTAGCTTTGCTTGTGCACCCAGCTTTTGCTTTCCCTATTAAACTGTCTTTATCTCAAAGCATGAGTCTTCTTGCTTTTACCCTGCCAATTGTCTCCCTGAATTGGTGGGGGAGTGAGCGAGTGGCGTTGACGAGTACACTGTTTGGACATGGGTGATACATGACAGGTACTGGGTTTGCTTAAACCAGTTTGGATGGCTACACAGCCAAACCACATTCCCTAGCTTTATATGAGAAGCAGTCCCTGGAGTGAACTACACCTTGCTAATAACATACTTAGATTTTCCCTGGGAAGGAATTAATGGTAAGGTCCAAGAGAGAGCTTCAGGATCCAACATAAGTGCAGTGCAGCTGATGAGGAGAAGAGCCAGAAATAAGCTAAGAATTTTCACCATGTCACCGGTGTATGCATATATAATCTTTTCCGTCCTATTTCCAAAAGATGATGACCTCTTGCTTGACAGAAAATGTTGCTATTGCTCTTTGTTGACCAGATCAATGTAAATTGCTTTCACATTTTCTTTAAAAATAAATTAGTCACCTCTTTGATTATTTTCTGTAGCCATTTCACCCTTAAAATCTCCACTGTTCCCCTACATTGAATATAAACCATCAACCTGTATTGATTCAATTATTGTTTACTGAAGAAATCACGCTATTCCCTACAGATACACCATTAAACAAAACAGCACCAGTGAACAATGAAACTGCTCCATCATGCAATTATTAGAAAAGTCCATGGTGTAATTTATCCCTGTTTCAACTAGATGTCTCACCCTACTCCTAAGCACAGTTTAGCAAAAGCTGGCAAAGAGTCTCAGTCAGCAGCAAGCATGGAGGCACCCTGTTGGAAGACTAAAAGCATTTAATAACATGGACATGGGCACATCATACTGTTGGCTTCTTCATCAGGACATAGCCCCAGGCCCTCTGAATTTTCTGATGGAGACTGGGCCCCCATCACTATAAGCCTTGTCTAAACATATTCATCTGGTATTATTGCAACCTCTTAAATGCATTTAAATCTGAATTTAAATGCATTTCTCCAATGTGTGCAATGGTTTGCCATTTTGTTGGATCTTTAGGATGTGAAACATTCAGTTAGAGTCTTCTAACCTTCCTTGAACATACTGAAATCTAATTGTGAACATCACAGCTCACTTTATCTCTGTGATGAACAGAAGCAGTCTCTGCATTCAAATACCTCTAAACGTTGGGCCGTGATGAACAGAAGTGGTCTCTGCATTCAAACACCTCAAAACTTTTGGCATTTTGCCCAGCTTTGCTACTGGCATGAAAAAACTGATATCTTAGTATTATGGGGCTTTTTACTATAACTCTAAACCCATCAAATTCCTGGAAGATATTTTCTGTGCATAGGAAAGTGGAACTATAAAAAGAACATAAACCTGCAAAGGTGGTCAGAGACTCTGATCATACAGAGTTTGTTGAGAGTTTCAGAGGAAAATCCTTATCAATAAGGACAGAGCAGCTCCAGCCATTATCCTGCAGAGACACACACATCTGTACTGCTCCCTTGCACACGTCACTGACTCCAGTGGGACCACACACACATACAGAGCTCAGCAGGATCAGGGACTGCCTGTTTCAGACTCTTCCATGACCCTGACTGGTTCCTCTGGGTTCTCAGTAATTAATAAGTGATTGCCATAATGCATTATGCATGCAAAATCTTTTTTTATATGGATATTCCTTTATTCTCCCAAGTAACATACATGTTGAATTCTTACTAAAAGCCTTGTTCTAGGTGACTGTTTTATACTTAACTTGGGTTGTGTCTTCGTGCCCTTGCTTTCTCAGTTGCTCTCACCAATGCCCAGGAAATGCCCAGGCTGATTTTGTTAGCATTTTTATAGTACTGGGAACAAAGAGGGAGGGGATAATGAAAAGGAAAAGGATCATTTATCAAGAAAGAATTAAAAGCAAGACTTTAACAAAAATACATTTGGGTTAAGATTTTAAATGGCATTCGCCTGAATTGTCTGGGAACCAATTTCCATCCTTTCTATCCTCCTGTGGCCAGAAGGCTTATACAATGCATTTTACACTGTGATTTTCCCCATATTATGAGGGGGGAGTTATTTCAGATTCTACTGTGCTTCCAGAGTTTCAAAGCTGAGTCTTAACCTTTCAATCTGCTTATTAATACTCATGTCATGGCTCCTATTGAGAAAGAGGTTTAGTGTCACTGTCCTCAATCAGTGTCCTTTCATTCACTTTCATTAAAGAACCATGTTTTCCTGACAAAGGATAACAAATGGACGCTGTGGGTCCCTAATGTGCTTTTTGACTACAGAGCCTGTACCATTTCTCTAAAGCAATGGCAATTATTTGTCATTTTAATATGACTTGGCAAGGAGATCCAAAAACATATGACCATTATTCATCAATATGTATATCTTGTGCTTGCATTAATATTAGAATATCATTATTATTACCCTGACATTGTATGAGCTAGACAAAATTACATCATGTAAAAAAATGTATTAAACTATGTTCAGCTGTATCCATGCAGCAAGGCAAAAGCAATTTAAAGACCTGTAGCAGCTTGTGTTGAATGCAGCAATTCATTCTGATTAGCAGTAAAGTCCTGTTACCTGTGTATTAATGAAATATATTTCAGTATTGCTCCACTGTTAATTGAAAACTGCATAATTCTGTGTTACTGTTGTTACCACACATATGAAATAATCACATCAATTTTCTTTGTTCCTAAAATCTCTTGATATTTAATACTCCTGACATTCCTGGTAAATAGTGAAGAAAAAAAAGAAGTCAATTTCTGTTAATTGTGGGGAATGACATGGCCAGGTTTTTCCCATTTCTTCTAAATGCTTTTTGTTGCTACTGTTTTAGTTTAAGCTATTGCACATTTTAATAAACTGAGCTTGTATATGATACTTGAGTCCAGTGTCAAGTTCATTATCATAATTTTCTACATAGGAATAAAAGAGTTATGCTTACGTCAGGGCCTGTTGGCTTTAGATCCAAAATCATTGGTTAAAGCCAGAGAGACACTCCTATTGTTTCTTGGATTTGTGGAACATAGCATTAAAAGTGGATGAAGAAAATATCCTAATAATATTTAATATTTTTCCTCCCATTCCCCTCCACCTGATAAATAACACTGTTCTATGAAAAAATGTGAGGGAGAAAAGTCTCAGAATACAAGGTCTGTAATAAATGCAAGGGCTGTTCTATCCAAGCAGGCTATTCAGGTTAATTCTCTCAGGAGAGTTTGACATGAGGGAGAAAGACCCCACATTGAAATACTTGAGTAGTTACGTTTTCCCAGATGACATATTGATTTTTGCATGACACTAACAAAGCTTAAAAGGATACAGTCCCTTGCAATTAGAAATGCAGCAAGTTCAGGCATTTGAGGACACTTTCCTGGTGAATTGTTGGAAAATACAATTCATAATTCAACAGAAATGGCAAAAATTATGAGAGGTGATGGCAAAGGCAAGTGGTTTCAAAATGTTCAAAATTTAAAAAAATATACTTAGTAATACTTAGTTTGTATTACAAAGCTGGGAACCAGTATGATATAGCAATTAGTTTAATAGCTGACGAAATGTATAAACTTGATTTTTCAACTATTCCCCTCTCAATTGGAATAAACTACAATGATTATAATACCCTACGTACAAACTTATATGTGTGAGACTTCTTCAGGTCACTTAACCCCAACTGTCTTGGTCCCTTCGTTCAGTAGGTCTGGACTAATATCCACTAGGATTTTCTAAAGGCATGGGGCTTTTCTCTTTGTTTATTCTCCTTACCTTCCACTTAAACCCAAAAGCTACATCATTTTACATATTTTACATAATTTTTCCTTTATTTTCTATTTTCTTCAACCATAGGACTCTATCAATTTTGCCTCAGATATTTCTGTTAAAATTAGGTTATTCTAAAGTATTTAAACACATCACACCAACCATGTACCTTACTGTGCACTGTGTACTTAGATTAATATCCATTCTAGGAAGGGCTGCTCTTCGGTCACTTGAGTACTTTCTTAGTAGGCAGAAAAAACGAATTGCAAGATGCCATTGAACTCCTTCATGGAACAACATAATGAGAAGCAATAGTTGCATCAACTTAGGAGCAAGCATGTATGACAGCCAAACAAAGGCACATCAATTATGTGGGTGGAGGGATTTTTGCAGAACATCGTTTTGTGCAATTCAAAGACATGAAGAGAAAGAATCAATAAATCAACAATATGCACTGAACAGCACTGGGATTGTAGCCCTAAAAATAGCCTAGCAAGAGTTATGTTGAGTGCTATCTGAAAGAGGCTTATAATTCCATTCATTTTGAGCACTCTTTGCAAAAAGAAAGGATAATATCAAGACACCTGACTCCCTCAACAACTTCTCCTAGAAGAAATATCTCATTGGCCAATTGCTCAAGTCAATTAGAAGATATAGGAATATTCTCTCCAACACTGTTCATACGTCTTCCTCACTTACGTGCCAAATAAGCAGTTTGGTTAGGAGATAAGTAGGTATGGTCAGAGCAAGAGCAAAAGCAGGGTGAGGAGCAGTAGGAGGAGTGAAGAAGTCAACATTGTAACAATCACACAAGGCAGTGAAGAACATGCAAAGAGACACCGGGACTGCTCTGAAATATGTATTTTTGTCCAGATTTTTTGTGAAGGAATTCCACAAGCATGTGAAACTTCATAGTCATTTTCCATTCCTCATTAAGTATAGGAACGTTTTAGATATCTTGGGTTGGAAATATATTTCTTCAGAAGTCAAATCCACAAAGAAACTCAGCCACTCCAGAACTGCTCAGGATTTGACAAATATTAAAAGAGAGTGGAAACAGGAAGATGGTAGTGAGCTACTCTGTTTCCGTCCATGAAGTCAGGAATACGAAGGCGTGCTCTGTAAAACATGAGAATGAAGTGAACAGTAGTGTGTAATACCTTTGTCAATGATACAGACAGTGAGATAAAGGGCACCCTCAGCAAATTTGCAGGTGACACCAAGCTGTGTGGTGCACCTGAAGGATGGGATGCCATCCAAAGGGACCTGGAAAAGCTCAGGAAGTGGGTCTGTGTGAACGCCACAAAGTTTACAGCAACACAATACAAGGTCTTTCAGCTGGGTCGGGACAACCCTCAGTATCAATACAGGCTGGAAGGTAAAGGAACTAAGAGTAACCCTGACGAGAAGGATTTGAGGGTATTGGTGGATGAGAGGCTGGACATGAGCCAGCAGTGTGCATCTGCAGCCAATCATATCCTGGTCTGTGTCACCAGCAGTGTGACCAGAAGGTTAAGGGAGGTGATTCTGCTGCTCTGCTCTGCTGAGACCCCACCTGGAGTGCTGTGCTCCGCACAGAAAAGACACGGACCTGTCGAAGCAGATCTGGAGGAGGGTCACAAAGATGATCAAAGGGCTGGAGCAGCTCTGCTATGATGACAGAATAAGAGAGTTGGGTTGTTCAGCCTCGAGAAAAGAAGACCTTGGGGAGACCTTAGAGCAACCTTCCAGTACCTAAAGCGGGCCTATAAGAAAGCTGAGTACAAACTTTTTAGCAAGGCCTTTGCAATAGGATGTAGACTAAGGGTTTTAAACCAAAAGAGGGTAGATACAGACTAGATAAAAGGAATAAACTTTACACAGTGAAGGTGGTGAAACACTGGAACATTTTGACTAGAGGTGGTAGATGCCCCAACCCTGGAAACACCCACGATCAGGCTGGACACATTGAAGGGGAGGTGGACTAGATGCCTTTTAACAGTCACTTCCAACCCAAACCATTCTATAATTCTATGTACAACAAAACAATGAACTAGAGAGCACGATCAAAGCAGAAGAATCCAAAGCTTAGCTACATGGGGTGGCTCTCTGAGCAACAAGATCTGGAGACAGTGAGCTATGATTAGGTGTTTAATAACTGCTCAGAGTGCACTCACTAGGGGGTGCTTTGGGATTGACTTTTTGTTTGCTGCCTTTTGATGCAGAGTGTGGGATGGTCAAAGTAGCTGCATCAATGCTCAGTTACTGCCTGGAGTACTTAACAAACATGCCTTTTTGGTGTTTTCTCAAGTGCATGTATTATGGTAAGAGCAGTAACATTTCTTCAATCTTCTCAGAGCATTAGTGAGAACAAATAAAAATGGAAAACAGCACAATTAAGACTCTTAAATAAGAACAGTTACACTGCAAAGCCCTGAAGGAAATCACACTTCTTTTTAATGTGTACATGTATTTGGCACTTTAGTTATGAATCTTTAAGATTTGGGTTGTTCATCTTTCCAGTTTTTAGTAATCAAAATACAACTGGAATGCGCTGTAAGAAACTACTTTGTGCAAAATTGCTTGTGGAAGACTAGAATAGCATCTGAAATACCAAATCACCTACAGGTGCTATAGAGACAGATGATATCCTAAAAATAACCTAAAAAAATAAAATTCAAACTGCAGCCTTTATTAGTTTCCTGACCAGGCTTACCAGTGGGACCCCCACTACTGGGCCCATTGGCACAGCAGTGGAGGAGGCACATGATTCCGTAAATGGCTTAAAGTGACCAGTGGCAACAAAGAAGTTCAGAGTGCTACTGAAAAAATGTACATTAAATATAGCACAGTAAAATAAATCTTGTGAAAGTTTTATGTCTTTGTAGCACTGCACATTTGTGCAATTGCTTAGAATACAGCAATGATTTTATCTCATGCTTCGCCGGAGAGCACCCAGAGGAACACGTTACGCATGTGCTTGGTGGCCACTAGCAGTGGTATGAGAAACCAAACCTTACAAGAAGTTATGAAGGATGGCCACAGATATTTGAAGGATATAAGGAACAGTTTCTTAGGACAATATAGAACAAAGATATTTAAAGTATGGAAATATATGGAACAATACAAAAAATCCCTTAATGATCTTAAGGATTTGCAATAGACACAGCAAGGCAGTAATGGCTTTGATGTCATGGAGTTCCTTTAGACAGAGACCAGAGCACTGGAGAATAACAATGATGAAAAAAGACCTTCAATTTCTATGATTTGGGCATTCTCTTTCATCACTTGATCAACTTCTACATAGTCTATAGAAAAAAGAGAGATACAAAAAGAAAAGAAATACAGAAGGCACCACAGCTTATGCTAAAATACAGACATAATTTAATAAATTTAAAAGCCTTTTATCTTCATGCAAAAGATTTCTCCCTTTACTGTTTCTTGGATCTATCACATTTGCTGTCTTTTGCCATATTTTGCATGATGGAGCAATTTTCTAGTAAACTCTCTGGGACAACACTTTTGTCCTGTATTTGTTAATACATTGCACAGAATACTGAAACTTTTGTCCTTTTTAGGTCCCCAAGCAGTAGCACTGAAAAAAACCTGATGAAAAGGGTATTATCTTGCACATTTTAAAGCTGCAGGTGATGTGCCTTATATTTGTGTTGCTGCTCTTTTCTTTCTGTGAAGGCAAATATTTATCTTGAGAGCTCAACTAACACATAGAAGCAGCAGGGTATCCCACACAGTACAGTGCTACACTAAAAACTCCCTCAAAATCCCCTCTTAAAGGTTATTTACTGTCCTTGACCTTCACTGTCCTTTGGGAAGAAAAATAAAAATGGCCTTAGCTTTGCTAGGCAGTGGCAAAAGCTAACCAAACTCACTTTCACTTCCATTTCCAGCATGTGTGTTGCCTTCTGATCAAGACTGCTGCTCCCTGGGAGCTTAACCCAAATCTGAGACATTTCCCGCAGGACCTCTGGGTGTACTGACACAGTAACTCCGTGTCAACTTCAAGTTTTAGCTAATCTGGGGTTCTCCAGAATTTACCTTCAGCATCCCAGTCATATTTTGACCTGCTTAGCCTGGCATTTTATGGTAAACTTTTGACAGTAAAGCATGACCAAATTCCTTTAGACAAAGAGAAATTTTCCAATAGTAAAGAGGGCTTTTACTCCATTCTACCTTCTTCTTAAATAGAAACACTGTATATTGCACTGCTTTTAGCTCCACAGCAACATACTTATGAACAAACAAACAAAAAAATTCTCCTAGTAGATATTATTCTTTTTACCAAATCAGCAACAACACAAACCGAGCTCTACCATTGACTTGCATGATATAAGATTGAGTGGGTTGAATGCATTTTACATTTATAAGATCAAGATATTTAATGTATAAAAATCAAGATAGTGCTCTTAAAAATGAAACATTACAGTTGCAAGACGATTCCAAGAAAAAAGCTTTCAATAAAACATATTTACATCTAACTGACCCATACACAGAAGTATCCTCATAAACATTTTGCAGTTAAGCAACCTAAAGTTACTTTAAAAAGAAACTGTCAATAATTTCTAAAACAGAGTATAAAAAGATGTCGTTTTGATCCTTGTGAGTATACTTTATTTGTCCTTGAAAAAAATATATCCAATATACCTTTCAAAATGATTTATTATGTGTTATTGTTACAGTGTTCAATATTGTTCAATACTGAACTACTGTACTGATTACCACTCTCCCAGTCTGCTTTACTTCTATCATGTGCTTTTATTTACCACCTGAGGCAAAAACATTTTAATTGGTTTAGGGAAGCTTGAACTCTCTTTTATCAATGACACATTTCATCAAAATCAAACTAAGCCAGGAACTGTACATACTCTCCCAGTGTTGCAAAGGAATGGGTTCGTTTGAGGGCTTAAGTTTGGAAATGGATCTCTGCAGTGTAAATTACTTAATCACTCGAATAGCAACAGCAGAACATCTTGATTTCATTCCTCTTCCTTTTCTTTTTAATAGTAAGAAAATTTATAAACAGATTGCACTAACTTTCTATATCTTAATTTTATTCTAGACTTACACATTCTACAAATTGACACAAAATTTGTACTGTGTATCTATCAAAGATTTGGAATGTAACATTGCATCATTTACAGTACTGCAAGCGAAAGACAGAACTAAATTAGGTACCAACGTCTGATTTATGAAGTTTCTGTTAAAACCATCATCATGCCTGTTCCTGAAAGACTGCATCTCATGGAAGGGGCCCACACTGGAGCTGTTCCTGTGGGAAGAACTCACATTTTAATAGTTTGTTTCCTTTCACAGTTACATACTTGTTTCTCTCACACCTAGTAAGGAACTTAGAAAAATGAAGTGTAATGAGGATGGTATTTTTCAGTGGACTTTTATGCTATTTATCCATTTCTGCATTAGAAACATACATGATACAAATATCTAAGGCAGTTAGTCTTGAAACCAGATATTGGCAGCTATTATGCACTTTAGGATGATTATACATCTTGGATGATCAATCTTCAAGCTTTTCCTTTTAGACCTGCCATAACAATATGGCTTAGAGAAGCTTTTGAATGCTCTAGTTGGAGCTGAATATATCATGCAGGTGATTATTTTGGTGAAGATTCTCAGTTAGCTTTAGATGCAAGATAAAACTGATCTCTCCCATTTTTTCAACTGTTCATGATTCTAAAGAAGCATTTGTATCCAAAACCTCCACAGATGAAGACAGCGTTCAATCCTGGGAATCAATACTGAGATATGGAGAACAGGGTTTATATTTCAAAAGACCAAGTAGACTTTCTATTGCCTTCAGTGTTCCAGGTGAGTGGCTGGAGGACCATCTGGTAAAAGTCTGCCAGAGTTCTAAGCTGACACAAAACTGAAGGTCTGGCACCAGCATTTGTGCCAAGTTTCATACTAACAGAAATTTGGACAGGTATTGAATGATGTACTTGGCATCCAACACCAAAATATTTCCAACACCATCCTAAGAAAGATTTTTATCTCATTTATTCAGTAAAAGGAGAAAGACCATCTTCTGTCTCAGGAACTACTACTGGTATTTGTGTGATTGTTATAAAAAGTGAACACATAATTTTAAATAACTGTGAAAGAAGTTTTGCTTTGGTTCTTGAATTTTGATCTATAACACAGTTTTGTTGACAAGTCATAAGTACAAAAAAATGACAGTCCTTCAAAACTATTTGTTGAAAATCCATCCAAATTTGGGCCTCTTTGGCCTTAAGATTCTGATCAGATAAATTGATATTACTCTATTTGTCTACCATTCACCGTTATATATAAGAAGATAATATATTTTCCATGCTTATTAAAACCTTCCTGGTAAAAGTGTTAAAATATTTGTAAAATGTATTTTCAATTTTACTTTAAAAATACTCCAAAAACACAGTGCAGGAGACAATGCTTACAGACAATAACCAATTTTTGTACTGAATCCTAATTTAGTCCAGTAATCTAAAATACTCATTTTGACATACAAAAACATAGAGTCAAGAAGGGAAATCAAATACGGCAGACCATGCCTATTAAGAAGCTCAAAGACAGCAACAGACACAGCTACAGCAGGACCTATATGCAAACAGCAAGATTGCTATAACATTTGGTAACATGGGGAACATTTGACATGTTATTATTTCATAGTCTTTACTTACACAAACCCAGTTCAAAGGAGCGCACTGTAAAATTACACTCTGTGGTTTCCTATAAGGCCTGGCTGATCTTACATAAAACAACGTGTTGAAACTAAACTAGATCCTATGATTTGTAATATTCTTTCCATGTTATTTATTATACTGAATTACTTTAGATATATACTGTATATATTTAATATTAATCTCTGGATTGTTTTGAGTTAGCACATTATTTCTTAAATTCTATTCCCTTTCTTTTCTTTTGTTTATGGGGTGCAGTAAATCCTTATTGTTTCCCTTTTTTCATTTTACAAGGTAAAAACTGTTCTTAACGCCTCACATTATGGGTATAAAAATGGAAGTTGATGGAATACACTGTTATGATTTATACAACTTCAACCAGAACTGTCTGTGTATTTAATCCCATAGTGAGACTATAATGGCTCTACAACTACCATTTATTTCTGAATAGAATTATTTGATACCATAAACAAATATATAACTTTGGTGGGGGGGAGACCATTACAAGACAGAAAACAAAGAAAGGCTAGAAACAGATCCATTACCATGTGCAACAGTTAACCTATCTGAAATCAGACTTTAGACTTGAGTATATACGTTGTACACTGGTTTTGTCTTGGTGCTTTTCCTCTCTGGAGCACTAGCCTGAGAGAACAAAGATGATTCCATAACTAACCTGCATACAAACTTTTCTCTTTTAAGCTTTCAAATACTGGACTGCCAATGGGGAAAATCAAAAAGCCTGTTAATTTTCTAGCTAGTAATGAAGTGGGAAGGCACCAAGAGACTTCAGCTCAAGTAGGAAACTGTCAAGCTGTTAATCAAAGCACTCGATATACAATTTACCCTACCTCTGTATGTAGCTGTTGACTAAAGAGAGCTTAGTTTCAATGAAATGACTGCACCTCTGCACTGAAGATGGGACTTCAAAAAATCCTAGCAAACTTCTCTCAACGGGAAGAATACACATCATCATCATCATCACCACTGTCATCCTAATCACAATTAGCCTGGGAAAAAAAGCCAAAATGATAGGAGCAAAAAGTCTAGGTGTCAGATGGATCACCATCACTTTGTGAAACAGTTAAATGATGTGATTATCTGCAATATGAAAGTGAATGCAATTACTAGAAAGCTCTTATGAGAGAAGTTATCAAATGAAATATCAAAAAGATATAGAGAAGATTAAATACGTACAATACTGTTCATGCACTTCTAAGACTCAAGTAACATACTACACAGATGAAAATTCACAACTCATTTCTTCTTCTTTCCTTTTAGTGGTTTCATTTTTATATTGTCCCCTGTAAAACAAAAGTCCATTGACCTGTACTTTCCACTTGAAAAACTGGAATGAAGAGAGACAGATCTCTCTTACTGGCATCAGTCCATACGTATTCAATGACTACCATGTAATGAATCCTTTAGAATAAGGTCAGTTGGAAGGAATCACTGGAAAACACACCAATGTGCTAATCAGTGTAGGTCCATTTAGATCCACACACTGAAGCCAGTGGCTAGTCGAGTGTCAAGTATCTCCTTGGATGGAGATTCCACAACTGTACAGGTCACCTGTTGCAGCAACCTCTCAGGGCAAAGGTTTTCCCCTTGTAACCCGTTTTCTAAATTCTGGTCAAAATCTCTTGTCCTCCCACTGTGCACCCTGCAAAGATTTTAGCTCTGTCTCCTCAACACTCTCCTGTGAGGCAGTCATATAGAGCAGTAAGATTCCCCCATGGCAACAGCTGCCTCTTCTTAGGACCCAACAAATCTCTCCTTGTACACCATGTGCTACAGCCCCCTCCACATCAAAATGGCCCTCTGATGCACTCACTCCACTATGTCAATGTCTTTTCTGTGTTGAGGAGTCCAGAACTGGACACACCACTCCAGATGTTGTCCCACAAGTGCCAGATAAAGGGAACCAACGAACACTTCCCTCCAGCTGCTCTCTACACTCCCAGTGCAGCCCATGATGCAGCTGCCCTTTGCCAGAAAGGCACACTGGTGACTGTGTGCAACTCACTGCCCACAAGGGCCTTGGGTCCTTTCCTACAAAGCTGCTTCCTAGCCAGCCAGTGCTGCACTGTCCTGTTGCAAGGACTTATTCCATGCTTGATGCAGGACTTTGCATTTGCCTTTGGCAACATTCATGTGGTTCCTGACAGCTCATTTCTGGAGCCTAAGTAAGTTTCTCAAAGAGCAGCCCTGCACTTCAGTGTACTGAACACTCTTCCCAATACATGTATCTCCAATTGGCAAGGGATGCACTTGATCCAGTCATCCAAGTTGCTACTGAGAAGAAACATGGATGGCATCAATCCCTGAGTCAAGCCACCCATAACCAGCTGCCAGGTGAGCTTTGTACCAGTGATCACTACCCTTAGAGCTCAATGGTTGAAATACTTTTTCACCCATCTTACTATCTATTTATTCAGGTCACAGTTCACCAGTTTGGCAGTAAAAACACTAGGTGCACTGTTAAAGGCCTTGCTAAATTCAAGGTATTCAACATTCACTGCTCTACCCTTATTGGCTTAGCCAGCCAGTCATCTCATCACAGAATAGAAAGCAGAGGACCCTCCCAGGCCACATGGCACAGAAGATATATGGCTAACCTAAAGAAAGCTTACCACAGATGAGAAGCAGCCAGAGTGCACAGGAAGCAGTTGCTCGGCAACTGTTTCCAACTGGTGCAAATTAGAAAATAAAAATAAAAATACAGAAATCTGGGAAGCCATAAGCAGTTTCTTGCAGGCCTCGCATTTTCTCCCGAAACTTTGTTGGGAAACTTCTCTGTTCCCAAGGCTGCTGCTCATTGCAAACACAATGCCTCCTGAATTTCAAAAAAAAGGAGTCAGGATTTTAATTTGGTCTGTCAGTATGGCAACTTCTCATGCAAATACAACACTGGAAGCTCAGAAGTGTAAGATTCTGAGGGTATACATCCTCATCACTTACTGCCTGAATTGAATGTATTTCTTCACTAAAAGACACAGAGCTTGTTGAAAATTTCACCATGCTAAGCTGCATTTCTTTTCAATGTCATATCAAAAAAGTTCCAAGCCAAAAATGTTTCTCTGTCGTCATGCAATTCATCATAGCGGTAACTTACATTCACACCTGCTGATGAACTCCTGAGTTTTGTCTTCAGTTGCACTGCTCCAGAATGAAGCTATCACAGAAAGAGGAGAGGAAAGCTGCACTAGGACTTCTCTGTACATATGTAATACTGCTGAAAGTATATTAATGCTAAATGCTTATGAAGATTTTTAAAACAAAAAAATTAGTGAGGTAATAGGAGAGACAAATGGATTTTGAAACTCATCCATAAGCACTTCAAGCAATGCTAAATTTTGTAAAACACTATACAAGCATGTACCATATGTCAAATTGCAGAACAGGCTCTGACACTACCAGTTTCATACAATTTAATAACAAGCATTTAAACTTCAACCATTTCTAGTAACTCAAATGACAAGATGTTTGAATATCAGACTGTCTCCTCTGTTTTCCACAGCCAGCCATCTTAAGATGAAAATTGCCATAATACTTTAGATTTATCTGCTGATTATTTTTTAACAGCAGTGTTAGCAGCAGTACCACTGTTGTGCTGAATGAGAAGTATTTTTTTTACCCTTAATGTTCAGAAGTTCATATATTTTTTCTAAGAACATGTAATACATAAAGCTGCTTAGTATATTTCAAAGAAGCACAAGGGAAGTAAGAAGAGAAAAAAACCCACCTCTTAACAGGCTCAGGCCTTTCTAGAATTGAGTTTCAGAAAACACGAAGAAAACTAAATTTGGCAAATTTAAAATATGGCAAAATTTAAAAAAAACCCCCACCTTTCTAATACTTGCAGTTATGATCCATAAGGACCATGAATTATTCCAACTATTTTATTGCAGGAATATATGGTTTTAAATAACAAAGGAATGTTGTGTTGAGGAAATGCTCCTATTCATCTGCACAGTTTTTAACCGAGAGGGGAATAAGGTATTGAGGATATGTTCCGAATTAATCTAGACAGTTCTAGATCATAATTATCCCTTGAAGCTTTGATGTTTACCAGTTGCTACTTAGTATGACAGGAGAGAGGTTATTAGATTTTACTAGTCTTTATTCTTCTGTTTTTTAAAAAAAATAAGCAAATGGGAAGAAAACAAAAATATCAGCATAATTTTGATTGTGAAGAAATTTAAAAGGAGAAAAATCCAAACCAAACCCTAAAATGGTTTATATGTTCAAGAATAAAAGTTGTCAGTAAAAATCCCAACAGTTTGTAAAATAGAGACAAGTCATGGTTATTGTGGGAAACTGTAAATTTAAATCCTTCACTTTGTGTGTTCCAAAGCAGATGTTCAGCTGCTACAAATCAGCAAAACTCCCTGACCCTTAATTTCTTAACCACAGGAATGTGCCAAGGATTTTTTTTTCACTGAATTTAGTTAAACTAAGTAGCAGTATTCTAGCTATTCTAAGAACTACAACACCCTCTATTGGGCAAAGAATTTTCATTCAAATATGGTAGACCAATTAATTTCAATGATCTGAAGCAACCACTGGTTGCATCCTTCCAAAGGTCGAACTTCAGCGCATGATGCACTCATATACAACCTGCAAGAATTTAAAAAAGAGTAACATTTAGATTAATACTTGGGAGACATAACAATGCTTAGGGATGGAAAATTTAAAAAACACAAGTATCATTAAACATAAGTATGGTAGATGAAAAGGAGATGAAAACCAGTTTGTCACACTTTTAGGAAAGAGTAGTTCGAAACAGAAAACGTGTAAGAATAAGAATTTAGGGAGCATGACACTTCAATCGTTTCAATTGCCACACTTAGAGAAGGAGATTCCTGCCCCTCTTGTACAGACAGCAATCTGAACCAGTTCTTCATTCTGCATTCTTCCAACACATCACCTGCTGGGCGACAAAACTTCCCCAGTAAAACCAACTTCTCAATCTCATCAAGATAAGAAGTAGCGCTAGTCTAAATACTTCGTTGGCACTTTCTGCAGGAAACCAGTCTTTTTAGATGACTGGAACTTTCCTGTTCAATTTTGACTAAATCATACACATTTAATTCTTTTAATATTTCAATGCAATTACTATATTTCAATTCAGCTTTGTTGAAATCAAACAATTCGGTTTTTTGCATCAAATAACTTTTTAGTTTGAAATGTAGTTCACATAACTAAAGTTGATGACTCCACACACCTTTTATCTTTTCCTCTGTGCATTGTCACTTCTAGGTAAACTCTGCAATTAACCAGAGGGCACTGACCACACAGCAAGTTACTAGCCCATTCACATTGTACTGAGCTTGCCTGAGCCACTTCTAACTAATATGACAGAGATATAGTATTAGTACCACTGTGTTGGAACCAGACATTCTTAATTTAATTATACTCTTAATAGTCTTAATAATTACAGACTTTTTCTTGACAATTACAATACCTTTTTTTTTTTCCTTTTGCTCCCAGAAAAAATTGCAGTCTGTAATCCAAAGGTGTTTGCCATGAGCCACACTCTGAGTGACCATATAAGGATGACAGATGGGTAAATCTACCTGTCTCTGTAAGATCATTTTATTTGAAAATAATAGAAATCCTCAGTATACTTTGGGAGAGAAAAGACAACTCTTGTCTTTAAACAATGTGAAAATGCCATGGTAACTTGGAAAAAGTGAGGAAGTGACTGTTTCTAAAATAGTCCATTTTCTGTCATACTTTTTTTCCCACACACACTAAAATACAAACTGAAATACAACAGTGAGTGGAATTGTTATGTGCTGATGTAGCCCGTACTATGAACACAGGGGTATTCACTCATTGGTGTTCCAGGAGTTTTAGCTCCAGTAGCTTACCTACAACAAATCTATTGTCTTTAGCATTTAGACACTATATATAAGTTATATACACAAGAAATAACTCTGTTTTACCTTGCTATATGGGCTATCACAGACCATTGTGATTGTTCAGAAATTCCTTCCCATTCCACAAGGATGTCAATCCCAAATATCCACAAGCACAGGACAATCACTAGCTTGTTTACTTTCATCAACAGATTCTGAGGGCAAATATCTACCAAGAAATTGCCCATTTTCTCTTTTCTGTAAATTCAATAGGAGTCAGTCACCTAAGAACTTTTTCAAATCTAGCACTGATTCATCATTTCAAAAAAGAGAAAATGAGACACACGAGAGCCTTCTGTTTCTTAGACTTGGAATCTAACTTCTCAGAGAATTGGGTGCTAATACACAGGTCAAAATATAAGTTTTACTCTCTTCTCAAAATAAGGAGGCCTAAGGAGAAGCAAAAGGGGCCATGCAACTATCAGGACCATAGTATATTGCTTGACATCTGAAGAGTTTAATTTTTGTGCCCCAGTTTCCCTCCCCATCTTCCTGCTGGCAGAAAGAAACTTACTCTGCCCATTCCCTGCACTGTAAGGCCTTTTCCTTTGCCCAACAAAAAACCCTGCAGGGCTATCCCAATTCAGGATGGGGACACTGGGCAGATGAGCAAGATGCCACATTCTTGTCTTTTACATATAGTGACTCACTGTCTAACCCAAGCAAAAAACAGGGATCAGCATGTCACTTTGCCATCACTGCTACTACAATTATCTTTACCTCTTAAGCAAGCATTAGTTGGCAGAATTGACGTCAGCCAGAGTCCTGAAGTCACCTCTGCTGCAAGAGACAGAGCAATCAGCATTTTGTAAGCTGGTGACATTCGTTATTCCCCAGACACAAATGTGCACACAATAGAATTCTGAATGTGACTTTTGATACTAAAATTTCTTCTGAGAGCAAACATGTGTAACACTTCATGTTGCACTATAAACAAAGTCCAGATACATTCACATCAGTAGGAAGCAGCTATCCAAACAGGTAGACAACTAAACGCTTTTATGATTTGGTTCACCACAATGTTTCAACTTCTTAATAGCATTTTTTCTATACAGACCTGACAGTTTGATTTTTGTTTTGTTGGGGTAAGGCGGCAGAGGGACAGGGTGAGGTAATTAAAAGATGGGAGCAAACAGAAAAACTTCAATTTTAGGAATAATTTCTACCTCCTCAGAACAATTTAGTAACACAACACCACTGTGACTCCCTTTGGAGCTGTTTGGACTACGTAGCCTTGCATTTATTAATGTTTTTTCTACCACTCAAGCTAGTATTTTTAAAGACAAGTAAGGCAAATCTCCTTCAGTGTAGATGAACTTCACTGAGATTTGTCTGGCAAAACCTTACAAGGTCTGTATCTTTTACTGCTATCTGTCACCAGTTTATAGCAGGAAACCCATAAATTCTCAGTTAATCCAAAAACTTTTCTCACGAAGAGACTTAATCCTTGAAAAATAAATTAAGCAAACAAAAAGGGATTGCACACATATAGAGTATATAAAAGTGCACATTAAGTCACCAAACCAACCACATGATGGCAGTCCAACATAAAAAACGGAAAAAATGCATTTAATAGAAACTATTTGAAAAAGTGGTTAAAAATCTATGCATACTACTTAGAACATAACTTAACAATGCTGTAGGGCAGTAATTTTCAATCTTTCTTGATTTGCATGCCTCAATATTTTAAGGTGTCGAATATGCAAATGCAGATATGTCTGATGTTTATTTATCTTTCATGAAGCCCAGGCTTTATAGTACAGTTCCTACATCCCAGAGTCCACAGAAACAACATTTAAAGACCAGTTTAATCATATTACAAAATACTATTTTCATGTATTACCATGCAGATATGCACTCTATTCCTTCAGAGTTCTGACTCCAATCCACTTTCATTTATTTCTGAAATACAGCATAGATGACAAACTGGTATTAGACACAAGTGAGTTTGTAATTTCTCCTAATCCTCCTTTTTAGTTTCCTCCTCGCTAACTGCAACTCAACTGACTACATAAATTTACACACAAATCTTCTGTCCAAATCTTTGGTATGCATATGCAACGTATCACTAGCTGATGAATGTCCAACACTTAAAACATGATCAGTGAGAGATCAAAAATCATAACTGATGTCATCCACCGCCTCATTTGCTCGGATTTGGTGGGTTTTGCTATAGCTGACTGTACAGTTTGCCTTTTCCCATCTGTATTAGTGAGGCTAATGATTTCAGTGGTATTTACAAAATAATTTCCTAACGCTTTTCCTAACCAGCACACGGCAGATTGTTCCAGTTGGCACATATCCCTAAAATCGCTCTCTTGTTCCTAGATTCATTAATTTTTATTTTTCTATATTGAACTCCATGTGCTATATGCCAACCAAATGAAGATAGGTCAAATCACTTTACGTCTTGTATCTCTCATTACTGTCTTTGCTTTTGTCAGTATTGTGAGTAACTCTAAAGATTTGTTTTCTCACATCAAATTATATGGAGCAAATTAGCAATATCAGGGTTGCACAGCAGTTGCTGGTGAAAGCATTTTTACACAACTCAAGGCATTAGCTTCAAACCTGTCATTGCTACACAAAAATACTGCTACTGCACCAAAATGTGGCTATTTGTCATTGTAATTCAGGTCAGAAATATAGATCTAATTTTATATTGTGACTCTACAGGAGTATTACAGCTCACCTGCAGATCTGTAATCAGAGATTTGCAGCTTATAGGCATTCTTCCACTCTGTGATGAGAAAGTAAACCTCTTGCTCTTTAATTCAGAGCACATTAAACTACAGGACCTCTTCTAGCTCACAGCTCTCCAGGTTGTGGCTGAGTTTTTACTTCATCTGTTTCACTGTGAATACCTGTTTGCACCCACACAATCAAAGGGCACTCTCATTCTAATTAAATTTCTTTCCACGATCATCAGAGTCATAGAATCATTTAGTTTGGAAAAGACCTCCAAGATCATCAAATCCAACCTCTGACTGATCACCACCTTGTCAATTAGACCGTAGCACTAAGTGCCACGTCCAGTCATTTCTTGAACACCTCTAGATACGGTGACTCCAGCCCCTCCCTGGGCAGTCCATACCAATGCTTGACAAGGCTCTCTGTTAAGAAATTCTTCTTGACGTCCAACCTGAACCTCCCCTGGCGCAGCTTGCGACTATGTCCTCTCTGTCACTGGTTGCCTGGGAGAAGAGACCGATCACCGCCTGGCTACAATCTCCTTTCAGGTAGTTGTAGAGAGTGATAATGTCTCCCCTCAGCCTCCTTTTCTCCAGGCTAAACAACCCCAGCTCCCTCAGCCACTCCTCATATGATTCACTCTCTAAACCCTTCACCAGCTTCATCGCCCTTCTCTGGACACCTACAGTGTTTTTCTTTAAGTGATGATCCATCGTGCCAGAGATGGAAGTGGAGGAGGAGCTTTTCCAGCCTTTTTGTACCTCTGGGTGGTGCCATACAACTCCTCTACCTTGCAGCAGTGGCTGTCACACAATTGTAGGTTCAGCATCCTCGTTTTGCAGTGCCTTCTCCACTCCATTCTCCACTTGTTTACTGAATTGTTTTTCAGATTGCACCCTGAATATCCATGACAATGTAAATTTGCCTTCTTTAGAACAAACCCAGGAACTTGTAAAGATGGGCTAAAATTTGCGCCTCTTTTTTTCACCTCATAAAGTCTTCTTGTATGTGGATAGTCTGAACTTTGTTGAGCTAGCTTAGACTTGCACCATCACAGCATTTTAATATATACTTCTCTGAAATATTTCAAATGTATATACAACAATACACTTTAAAATAAATACACTTTGTTATTTCCCTCTTGCTCATGGGATGTTTACAATTTCAAGTCTGGTATACCAAGTATTAAGCTCAAAGTGCTACAACAAAATTTGCATTTTACTGCACTATTGATTCAAAATATACAAAAACTAGCAACACGATGGCCTTTATTATAGTATGTCCAGAACATGATTTTGTTGTTATGACGCCTTTAATTCTAATTAAATTCCTTCCTGTTTGGAGTTCGTTCTTTATGCTAAAAATCAAAAAGTGTCCATTATAATTGCATTAGTTATGCAAATCCAGAATCCATTTTGTTAATCGATATTGAAGGAAATCGATTACTTGTCTGTAATTATTCAAAAAATGCCTAATTGTGCACATACTTGAAAATATTTAAAAATCAGAAGTACAACCACCCCATCTTCTGATCAGCTTGTGGTATGACACATCAGAAAGCTTATAAACACCCTTGATATTGGCTGTTCTCATACTTAATTGAGAATGCTTGCAATTGTAGCAGCTTCGATACGTGCTCAACCTCCAGAAAAGCACTAAGTGCACGATGAGAGACAAGAAACTATTGGAAAGGGTCCAGAGGAGGGCCACAAAAATTATTAAGGGGCTAGAGCATCTCGTACGAGACAAGACTAAGGGAGCTGGGCCTGTTCAGTCTAGAGAAAAGAAGACTGAACGGGGATCTCATTTAATGCACATAAATATCTCAAAGGCAGGTGTAGAGACGGATGACGCCAGACTCCGCTGTGGTGCCCAGCAATTGGATGAGGAGCAATGGCCATAAACCAAAACACAAGAGATTCCAACTCAACATGAGGGAGAAAGCACTTGCTTGTCTTGAGGCTGGCAGAGCACTGGCACAGGCTGCCCAGGGAGGCTGCAGTGTCCCTCTCTGGAGATGTTCAGAACCCACCTGGATGCGGTCCTGCGTCACCTGCTCTTGGGGACCCTGCCTCGGACCAGGCGATACCGGGATCATCACAGGGGAGATTCGGATTAGGTATCCGAGAAAACAACTCACTGGTGGCCAGGCATGGGAACACGTTGCCCAGGGAGGTGGTGGAGTCACCGTCCCTGGAAGTGTTTTAAGAGGCACCTGGGTCTGGCGCTGGGTGAGGGGGTTTAGGCGTTTAAGGAATGCACTGGTACTGCTCGGCTGATGGTCGGCCTTCACGATCATAAAGGCCTCTTCCAACCCTGATGATTCCATGACTGTATCCCCAGAGGTCCCTTCCCGCCCCAGCGACTCTGTGAGGGGGCTGGCACGGCACCGCAGCTCCATTTCGGCTGCGCGGCGCACGAAGAGTTCCAGCCGTGCACACACACCCGACTGGGTGCCCCGGGACGCCTTCACCTCGAAAGGCTTTCCCCTGAGAGCACACCTTCCTTCCAGTTTCATCACTAGCGGTGGTCAGGCACACGCAGACACCGCCCGACCCCGCGGAGGCACCGGGGCCTGCTGGGGAAGCGGAAGGGCCGCCCCGCCCGCGCGGACCCGGACCCGGACCCGGGCCCGCCCCTCAGTCCGCCCGCCC
>VWZF01001867.1:80097-291040 GCA_013396755.1 Sclerurus mexicanus
CGTTTACCCGTGTCCGTGTGTCCATGCCCGTGTCCCGGCGGCGCGGTGCCCCCAGCGCTGCCCGTGTGTCCGCACTGCCGGCACCGCCGCGCGTGGCCCGCGCCACAGAATGATGCGGCAGCTTCCCCTGCTGAATAATTACTTTATTTTCTCGCAGCTCGGTCGCCTTTAGCCGCAAATCGCCAGAGGAACTTAAAACTGAGTGAAAAAGGAAATGCATTTCCTGGCTATTTCAGGAGCGGCTCATGCCGTGATTTTGCGTAGCTCCTGGAAACGCGAATATAAGTTCTGCTTTGGTTTTGGTTTTTGTTTTTTGGTTGTTTGGTTGTTTGTTTTTTTTTACGAAGAATATATGAGTGGCAGATAGACTTAGTAAAAGTGGGGGCAGGCTTGGGGCAGAGCCACAGATATATTTTTTTAAGCAGGTTGCTTGGCCATGGAAGCAGGTGCATGTCATCTTTAGGATGTGGCAAGAGGTAAAGCAGTAATAACGATGGAAACGGGGGTATTTGTAAGGTGTTTCTTTTATATTTAAATTATGCAGCCTGCGTGTAATTTCTTCTTACTGGAGACTTTATGGTGTTCTTTTAAAACTGCAATTGCAAGGTGTAAAATAGAGGCTTGCCTGTAAAAATTATATACAAGGAATCACTCTGTGTACCTGTCCTCGCTGAAAGAAGGGGATAATATCCCTCTTTGGGCCTTGAAAAATTCTAGTAATGGTTATGATGTTTATGTTAAAATCACTAACTCCTGGAGAAGATTCACAAGTGATAGTGGAATTTGTAGGACTCAATGCATTACCAGAGGGATGCCTTTTTCTCTAGGTCTGTCTGTGTTAATTCAGTGAGAAAAACTTTGAGGGGAAATGCCAAATTCCTTCTAAAATCTAGAATTTAGGCAGGCATAGTAAAGCCATTACTTTTCTTAGTGAAAAGCTTATTGAAATATAATTACTTCCTGAAGTATCTCTTCCAGGTTTTGTTAATGTTGCTGTTTCAGTACAAGGTTTGTGCAAAGTCAGAAAACAAGAATTGGTGTTAAAAAGCTTAGTTATTTAACCAGCAATGTTGGATTGCCACAATTGACATTTTAGAGATAATTTGTATGAGAAGTTTTAGCAGTTTCCAAATTTATTGAAAGGTGTGTTATAGTGCCCTGCACTTGTGATCCAGTGAAGGACTAATGGAAAAGGTCTCTGGTGTTCTTGGTGGCTTCTGCAAAAGAGCTGTTATTTCCTGTCTGGCTTTAGGGAAAGTCCTGTGACTACTCTGTAGTGTATCTCTTCCATTCTCTATATCCTCCTTAGTATAACCAATTTTTGTGTAGCAAAACCCAATAACAATAAGTTTAGTATGTTGTTTGGAGATTGTTGGTTTCAGTCACTCACATAGCTGCATAATACTTTTACCCAGCTTTCTGTTTCTATTGGGCTGAAAAAGTTCTGCAGCATTTACTTACTGCAAAGCACTTGTGTCAATACTGACTCATCAAGATTTAAACAAAAAAAACACAAACAAAAATATCAATCTTTATTATTTCCAAAGACTCCAAAGTTTAAAAGATAGACTCTTGTTTTGCATAATATATGCAGAAAGCATCAAACAACTAGTTTGGTGTTGGGGTTTTTTGTATTTGTTTTGGGGTTTTTTTGAATGGAGTGCCAACACTAGCATTTATTTCAGATACTTGCTGAACATTGTCTGATCCTTTCTCAAACCCTTTGGAAGTTGAGAACTGTGATTTTGATTTGGAGAGAAAAGTAGAGACTAGGGAGGGTATTGAGGAATGTAAGACTCAGCCAGTCAGTTTCTCAGTAAAGACAGATTCCTGGAATCCTCATCATGCACTAGATTCTTTGATCATCATACTCATTTGGTCAGGACTGAAGATGGGCTAATCAGCAGGCAATTAGCAGAACTGACCCAGCTCATGTGGATGTGCTGTTGGAAGTTAGTGACTAATTCCCTCAGTTTGCTGCATTGGCAACTTTAAATATATTGTTCTTATTCCTGACTTAACAAAGGCGTGACTGCAAAGTTGCTGTTGCAGTGGTTGTGAGGTTTTTAGTGTGGGGTTTCTTTATAGAATTTTTTTTCTTTATGATTGCAGCAGAATTTGCGGTTTGAACCATGTAGATTCTGTTTACCAGAATCCTCAAAGCGAACAAAAGAATGTGGTGCAAAGCTTCAGGATGCTCTTGGTGTTTCCTGCCATAGGTATGATGACTTAGGAAGGAGTTAGAAACAGCACTGAACCCTAAAGAAAGGTACCCATGTTAGAAGTGATTTTCTTCATTGATCCATTCTCCATTGATTCCATTCATAAAGCTGCTCTTAAGATGAGCCCCAAGGCATCAGGTCCATACAATAGGTTTGATAACAATATCCTTTCAGAATTTCATAAACTGTGTTCTCACTGGTCTTTGGAAAGAAAGGTAGGGGCAGTCTTTTTAAAACAACCACTTAACTGCAAAAGAATAGTGTGAAGGTATTAATAGTACAGCTTGTGTATATATGGTTAATGTACAATATAAAAATGTTAAAATTATATACATGTTAAATGATATAAAGACAGATTTGGGACTGTCATAACTCAAAATAATGGGCAATAGACTGACTACCAACAGGAATCTAGATCTACTCCCTCCCCCCTCCACCCCAAAAGCAGTAGAGCAGTAGTGATGTTGAAAAAATTGGGTCAGTGGAGCATTTAATAAGGTTATAAATGACACAGAGGATGAATGGTAATGGTGGTATTTTATGTTTCTTACAGGTAAATGATGATAATTATACTCATGGATAAAAGGCAGACAGATTAATTAAAGATTATTCTGGCTGCATTACATCTCTTCATGAAATTTTACCTTAAGTGGAAAAAGCTGTATGATAGATATGACTGGTTAAGAGTGAGAGTAAGTAGAAATTAGTCTGGATCAGAGATGCTCATCTTAGTCCATAGCTTAAAGGGTGGCCAGACCATTCTTACAAATCATAAGGAAGAGCATGGAGTTGATGAGTATTTCCAGAGATTGCCCAAGATGTGACTCTTATGGAGGGTTAAAAAGGTAAGTAGGTGTGATTGCAGCCTGAGGTAGACTTGAATCCAGCTGGACTTCAGACTGCTGGTTTCTGAAATTTCACCTGAGCTGATGTCAGATTTTATAGAACTTTTTTAAAAGAGAGCAAGACCATACTGTCTGAAGCCCATTTTTTTGCTTAAAGCTTCTAGAATCTTAATATTTATTAAACATTAGGCAGTATTTAGGTAAATAGAAATAAAGTGCTTCTTCAGGTATTATATCTGTGTTTTTTCTGTGGTTGTATTCCATCACATTTGGTGTAGTACCAACTTTGCCTTGTCTGTCTCAAATTTGTATTCGTTCTGGTGGATCACATTCGGTGTTCTTTATTTTTAGGAAGCAGTTTTGAAAAACAGGGCAGGGTTAAGCTGAGACAGTTCATGATTTCTGTAAGAAGCCTGAAGAATGGGAAGCAAAATCAAGATTTCTAAAGTGTGGTTTAATGGTACCACAGCCAAGTATGTTGTTTTTCTGCAGTGACCAAATCATTAAAACAACTAAAAAAGTCTTTATTGTTGCAGTGTGCTTAGATGGCATGCAATAATGCTTCAAAGTAGGGGAGAACTTACCTTTTAATATGCTAAGCCTGCACAAACTAATTCAGAAAGTTTAAAGGACTGGTGATATTTCTTATTAGGGCATATTAACAGAGAAGTGAAATGACACTACTGCAGACTTAGGTTGAAGTATGAATTAATGGAGCTTCGTTGCTACATGAGTTGATGCTGGATCTAAGTATGTAGGCTTGATGTACATCTGGGTTTTGGATATAAAATACATCTTTCTAGTGCACGCTTGCACTTGTGGTTAAAAATAAACCTGGAGCCTTCTGTCAGATACAGGGAAAACCCCAGGGCTACAGCAATCCTTTTTAAAACAAACAAACAAAAATGTTGTGGAACAACTACCATTTCTGTGATGAAATATGGCCTACAAATTGTTCAGTAGTCCTCTCTTGCCACTTAGGATGATGTACCTGTCATGCTGTCATGTGTGGGGGATGCATTTCCCCAGCTTAAAGTCACATCCAAGAACTAGGGATGCTTTTGATATGGCATAAGGTAATGATACAGAACTGGGAAAAGAAGAAATTGTGGGGAAGAAGCATTGAATATTCTTTCTGCTGAGACTGACGCTGTCTGTCTGTGGAAAGATGCATGTGTATCACCTTTTTGCCTGCCCCCACTTGCTTGCTGGCTGCTGACTGCAGTTGCATGGTTTCTACATCACACTGACCTAGAGTCAATTCTGCACAATTTCGTCATTAAAAGAATAATGCAAAATATCACTCATTGTAAGTTGCCACGTGTCAGCTTCATCAAGGCAGTTGTCCATGTATGTGCATTTGTCCATGAGAAACAAAAGCTGTGAATATCCGTATCTTAAAGGCAAGTTTAAGGGCAAGGTGGTAATGGGACAATTTTGCAATAATTGCTCTAGCATTTGCTTTATTATGTGACTGTAAGACTATTCTGAAATACAAATACATTAAAGATGGAGGAGAAGAATATGGGATATTTTATCTCAATAAACATGGTATATCTTCTGTGAAAGAACACCTTTGATTCAGTGGTTACAAGTGAATATTAAAATTACTTGGCATATTTCAGTCTCAATAGGACTCACTGATAGGCCAAAAATGAGACTAAAGGGGGGCATACTGTGCCTTTTACAGGGAATAGAAATGTATTATGCGTTTTCAGTGAGGGTTCAAAGGTGTATTTTTTTTTACGTATGTGAGACAAAAGATTACCACAACCAAATTTTAATCTATTGATGAGAAATAAACTCATAATTCTTTTGTTTAAAACCCTGGCTGTTGGCCCTTTGTGACCATGATTTAATTACTGAGATAAATAAGCTGTCCTTTCACCTGTACTCACAACTTTTTCTTCAGATAGTTTAACCGTATTCTGTTGCATTATCAGGAAAACAAAAACTTACCTGATCTTTAAAGGTGAATAAATCAGGTGTCATTTCCATTTGGGAAGGAATATACATAACATGTGCTTATTTACGTATTTCAGTAAATGAAATCTTTTCTCATTTGACAGGATTTGTCTTTAGTGACTCTGAATCAACTGCATTAGAACAATTTGAAGGTGGCCCTTGTGCAGTGATAGCACCCGTACAGGTAAGATGCCTTTATTGTAGGAATGGTTTAAAATTAGCCCAAAATTTGTTCTTTGTATATTTCAAATAAATATGAAAAAATACAGATTAGTTGTATTTTGATTTCATAATTAAAGTGTGGATGAGACTACTCTATAAAAAGGTGGAGATGGGTATGGGCTGACTTTGAACTATAATTTTGCAGAAGGACATTTGTTTGAGGAAGTGCAGCAGGTTGATCCATGCAGAAGTAACTTCAAAGTGGGGAATGCATAATAAAGGGGAGAAGGAAAGGATCAGAGATAAATGTAATCCTCATTCTTTTAATCTCTTGAATTCCCTGCCTTAAAGGGTAATAGCAGTGTCACAGTGACTGCTTTAGCAAACTGTATTAGAAATATTTGAAGTAGTTGATTTTCAAACCTAACAAGGCCTGCTATGTAATAGTAGGGGAAATATACTTTTGAAGTCCTAGTTAGAAGAATAGTTGAAGTATGTCAGGTGAATACGTTTTATTCTGGATACGTGCTTGGGATTTCACTTGTGCTTCAGATACGTTCAACCAGCCATGATAGTGATTTTTTTGTTTTCATACTCCATCGTACCTTGTATGCTGTGTGCGTGCTCTTTGCAGTGCTGTTTCTGGGTCAGTTCTGACTGCTGGGTAGATGTAGGGCCTATACAGCAGTTTGTCTAGCTGCAACTGTTCTTCACTCTTAGGACCACACTGCAGAGACAGGCAGGTATTGAGTCAGAGGCTAGGTTTTCTGGTAATGTGCTCTTGACTACTCTTAAACACAGTTGAAATTCTGCAGGTATGTCTCAGTTTGATTGGAGGCCTTGTCCACTGATAAGGGACATATTAAAGTTATGTAGCAGAGTGAATCTGATCATGAACTGAAAGGTATCTGGGTCAGACGACTGATGCTGTGGAATTGTTTGCACCTGTGGTGTGTATAATGCAATTGTAATAAAATCCCTGTTACTTCAAGACACTCTAAACACTGGTCTCACCAAAAAACTTGTACTGCAGGAAGGAGCACCACTTGTTTAAGTGGCAAACAATCAATAAAAAAGTATTTTATTGTGAACTGCACTTCATAGTATGGCTCTGTCTAGTTCTGTGGTCTTAAAACCAGATGCAGAGGGTCTGGTCTCTGATTTTAGACTTGTAAGTCTTTTATATGAGGGGAGTGGAGAGTAAATAGGACCAGTCAGCTCCTTAAAGGCAGTGCCAACTCTTTACCATATCAAATGTTCTTATAGATAGTGTTTTTTTCAGATTTATATATAGTTCAACTACCTTGAAATTAAGTGATTAAAGCATGATTAACCATGAACTGAGTTCCAGCTAGGGAAGGAGAAAAGAATCAAACAGATCCTGTAGTGCCTTCTGCTGCTGTGAATTACTGAAAAGGTGTGCAAAAGATCTGTGATGGGAAAACAGGGTGAGTGTTTCAGGAAAGAAGTGAAAGTTGAACCAGTTGTTTTTAAGGTACTGTGAATACCTGAAATGGCATCTAGTAAAGTAATCAGAAGGACCAAGACCCTGCTTCCCAAAATTTGTTCTTTCATTGTTCCTTATCTGTAACTTAGAGCATATCATTTTAACTGCAACATTAGTGTTGGTGGAAAAACAAAGTAGGGATGCGTGGTTTTTCTTTAACCTGATAAGCAAGTTATGACTTGCAATGGTTAAAAGAGGTGGGCTTGTAAACTACTAAAGAATTTTGTCTGAGTGACTGAAGATGTCTTGTACTGCTGGTCAGTTATACTGAAATATATTTGTGCCTCCATTACTGCAGTCCTGTGAGTCTGGAGATGTTTATGTCAGTATGTACTCTCTGCATTTGAGGCACACTGGACATTCCAACTGAATAGCGTTGAATGTAGTTATGAGGCCACCTTTGTAGTTAGTTTGGCTGGGAAAAGTCAGTAAACTGTGCAGGCTCATGGGCTTGTACTGAACGATGAGCAGCTCGAAACCCTTCTCATAACATGCAAAAATGCTTTGGTATAGAGTGTGTGATGTAATGTAAAATTTGGTGTTGTCAGTTATTTTAATATTATTTTATTCTTTGATAACAAAGGCATTCCTTTTGAAGAGGCTTTTTACCAGTGAAAAGTCTACTTGGAGAGACTGTCCAGGTACTGAGACCTCTTTCCCCCCTTCCCCCCTTTATTTTTCATCTTATTTATTTGTAAAACATGTCTTAGTGCAAATAATGTAAAATATTCCACAGTTTAAGTGTGCTCCCCTGCCATATGTATAGTAAATACTTCTAAATTCCCAATTGTGAGGTCTGTGCTTGCTCATACTATTTCTGCATTTTATGAATATTTAATTGAAGTCTATTATTTAAAAAGGTAATGGATTAGAAATCATATAAACCCACATTTTTCTAAAGACAGGTTTATAATTCTTTGGTCCACTATAGTCAAAGACCAATTAACATTTTTATCTCATTTTTTAACTCAATTATTTAGATAGCGTTAATGCATAAAAAAATTACTATTAGCTTATATGTGACACTGTTATCAGCAGTTGAACTCAAGTAGGTTTCTGATCTTGCAGAAGAGGAGCAGAAGAACCTTCTCTGCCATACATTATGTGATATTTTGGAAATGGCTTGCTCTGATAATTCTGAATCATACTGTCTGGCAACATGGATAAGAGGAAAAACAACTGAAGAAACTGCTAGTATTTCTGAAAGTTCTGCAGAATCTAGTCGTCGAGAGGAACAACCTTGTAAGACGTATTTCTTTACTAAACTACCTGTGACTTAGTGAGCTATTACATAGTTTTTGAGGGGCTGCTGCTTTTTATTAATTCACAGATGGCGTTTTTGCCTTTGTAATTCCATTAGCAACAGACAGATTTTTGTCTCTTGTAATTAGAGGCATTGATCCTTTTTATTGAAAGGAATATGCTGTCTATCACTGGAGTTCTAACATACATGTTCCTTCTGAATTTCAGCAATTTCTGTAATCTTTTCAATTTTATTTTTTAATTTTTTGGAGCCTGATGTGTCTTTGATTTTGAGACATCTATGTGCTTCCTAGCACAGGAAGAACACTTTAACTTCTCACTTGTTACTTTATTTCAGAGGAACTTTTGCAGGAAATTCTGCAATGCTTTATCTGTTCTAAAATATTCTGGATCCCCTGTTACGGAGAAGTAGCCTTTTTCTGTTTATTTGGTTATATGCAGTACCAAACAGCTTAAATCACCTTCTGGTAGATTATCAGAACTTTTTTGTAGGTTAGACTTTTTCAGTTGCTTGCTTTTCGCAAAGATCTTGATTCCTTTCTTAATTCCTGACATCAAGGATCCAGGGAACATCATCTGTTGCACTAAGATATGGCATCCAGTCATATCTAACTGCTGCAGAGCCAGTGGCATGGAAAATTTATCTGTGCACGTGTGATCAGAGAGACACGTATTTATTAACCTTTTATTGGGAGAGATCTAACGTGGTAAAAGATAAGCTTCTTTTTCTTCTAGTTTTTGTTCACATTGTGTCCCTTAAGAAGTATGAAAAACTCTTCACATCAGAACATGCCTATAAAGGTGCCTTCTTTTGATGGAAGGAATATGTTATTCAGCAGTTTGTGGCATAACTACAAAGTAAGAATTGTATGAACTAGATTTATACGTGCGCAGCTAGCTATAGCAATTAGTAGTGTGGAGCTCTTTGTTACAAGTCATCCTCATCTGCTTCTAGCAAATGCTCCATGTGCTTTAGAAGGCTCAAACAATAAGAATAAAAATGTTACTTAATTGAAAAAAGAGAAGATCAGCACTTAAGTGTTCCAAAGAATATATTGTTATTAATGCAGGGTTGTGTAACTGCTAGTGTGAAGGAATAACTTTATTTCGTGCTTGGCTGCTGTACTCAAAAATATTAACTGGTATTGTCGTAGTTGGTAAGACTTAAGAGATGAGTTGTGGGGCAGGGAGTATTTCAGATACAGTTCCATGTGGTAGGCTACTGCCATTTGGGAATTGAATATGGGGGAAATATTTATAATAAACCCATGAAATATGGTTAGACACAGCATGATAGAGTATCATTTTAAAGAGTTTCTATACAGTTGAATTTCTCGTACATTTCGTGTTCTCTTGCTGTTAATTCTTTTTCTTTCCACTAAGTACTGTCTTTATTTACCATTGTTTGGGTTATGTATAGCTACACTTCTCTTTAGAATTTCTGTTTCTTTCCCTTTATTTCAAATAGTAATTCTCTTACCATTTCACTCTGTTCTTTAGTAACAGAATGAAACTGCCTATCATCCTGCTGTGTGAACAAAAGGCGGATTCGAGCGCACTTACTGAATGCAATAGCATTTTTCATCTGCTTTTGTGGTGTATAGCAGTGACTTGCTGGCCATGTGTTGGCTTTGGTAGTGCAAGTTCCCAGGTTCAAAGATTGCTTTATATGATTTAGTCCCTCTAACTTTCTGCTTACAAAAATGTATGTTCTTGAAGCAGATTTAGTTTCTCCAGTATTTTCTGCAATTTAGATTCATTGTTTAATATTTTTTAAAAATGTCTTAAAAATACATTTTTTAAGTCTAATTTTGCTCTTGGTAATCAAATTTTATCAATTCATTGTAGTTTTTCAACAGATAAAAACTGACACTCTTAAGACTGCTGTTGCCGTATTTCTGAAGTAGAAAATCGAAGTATTCTGTTGCTGGAGAATTAGTTGTATTTGCACATAGGCAAATCAAGTGCATCTTTCAAAAGACGATCGGAATGGGAATTAAAGCCCTTTCTGGAATTCTTGTGGGAAGAATTGATCAGTAGTATTAGCCTTAGTGGCCTCAGGTCTTAATGGATTTGTATGCAGTCAAATTCAGTAGCTAGATGATTAGACATTGTTTTAGTATTCAGCATTAAGTGGCCTCTATAAGAAAGCAGATGTGTCTGTTTTGTGTATTGTTCTACTAGCAGAAAGGTAAAGAAAAGATAAAAGAAAGGTATAAAGCCTGTGTTGAACTTGGGAAGACACTAATGCTGTATTTTTTTTCTGTCTTGGACACAACACTTATTTGAAAGGCTGTTTATTATTAAAAGAAAACAATGAGAATTTATTCAAGAACAGAATGTCTAACACTGTATAGAATAATTCTATTCATTTGAAATAAATACTAAAGGAAAAAGAACAATTAAATTTCAGCAACAGAAATGTGTATTTGAAGAAAAAATACAGCTTACCTACACTGATAAAATGATCCAAATAATGATGCTTGCTTTTTTAGGAAGAAATACTTCTTGTTGACTTGAAAAGTTTTATCTTAGTATACATATGCTTGGTGACTTGGTAACAGCCATATTTTGCACAAAATCAACATCTTAGCATTTGACAAATACTTCCAAGGCTGCACACTCCAGTGGCTCTGTGCTTTTAATAAATGGATTAGTTCAAATAGAAATGTTCTCGCTAATTTGTATGGTGGAATCTTAATGTTGCAGTAAATTAGTTTATACTAATCAGTTAAGTTTAAGTGTCAAGGGAGGATTAAAAATATAATTACAGCTTGAAAGTATACTAGCTTGCTGTGTGTATCTTGTGTCATTTTTTTGCCATGTGTAGTGCTGAAAAGTGTCTCTTGTGTATAGCTGCCTTGGCTGTCGAAGAGCTTGGCTTTGAGCGATTTCATGCATTAATTCAGTAAGTAATATGTTGGAACATTTAAAATACAATATTTTTAAGTTACACTAATATTTGCAGGCCTGAAAGGGGTATGTTGAGGACCTTAGTGTTTTAAACATCAGGTTAAACTTGGATTTCTAGTTTTGGTTTGGGGGTTTTGGTGATTTTTCTTTGCATTTTGCCATTTGAAATGGAATATTATTTTGAGCCATGAGCATTAGGCTTTAAAATAAAACTGGAGCAATGTAATGCGCAAAATTGGTCAGCTTGTGTATATGAACACAGCTAATCAAGATTTACATATAAGTTAAAGATGCTAATCCTCTGTATCATGTTTGTCTGAACTATTTGTGATACATGTACTCAAAAAAGTCATCTAGTGTTGTTCCTGATTTGAGATAGAAAAAACATTTATAAAAAATTTTCATATACAAGACTGAATTTTGTTTCATACTTCAAGCACTATTTTTTTTTTTTTGGAGTGTAAATGCAGAGCTCACAGTTCTAGTGAGTTTATCTTCAAATAAAACAACCTTTTATTTTCACAATGGAAAGTTGTAAACAGTATACAAATAAATGCCAAAGTGGAAATAAAGAGCTACAGACTTCCAAAAAACACTTGAGATGAAAAATATTGCTGACTAGAACTGAAATTACCACTGTTATTGTATCAGTAGTGATTATTTATTTTTTAAACCCATCATTGTATAAGGAAAGGAGAAAGAGGAGAGTGTAAAATTTTTGTAGCCTTATCAAAACACTAATTTCCTGCTCTCTCCCTCCCTCCTATTCACTCCCTCAATCTTTCGACATGTGGTACCCACTTAATTTTTCTGTATTTCTAACTGGAAATGAATGCTCTGGCATTTGCTTTTAGAGCAAACTGAGCAATGGATTTCAGAACTGGCTTTGCCTTGTGCACCTTGTGTGCCATGTCTGCTCTACTGACGCAGAAAGGTAGTTTGAAAATCTCAAGCAATAGCCAGAGTAAACCTGTCTGTGGATGTATTTTTGCAGATGTTTGTTTCTTTTGTAAACAAAACTTACTAAAAGTGTGCAAGAAATCAAAAAGAAAATATTATGCCTAAGTCTGTGTAAGAGAAGCAGAGAGTATGATATAGTTTAAATTAATAAAAACTGATGTCTGTGTTCTGAAAAGCAGTATTTAGCTCTAAAAATTCCAAGAAATGGAAAGAGTATTGCTTCACTGGAATCTTGATGGATCTCTTCCTTCCTCTGTTTTTATTTCACTTTTATTCTTTTTAAACATGGATCACATGGTGTTAACCTTGTTGTACAGACAGCCACCATATTATGCAACCAGATAGTGTCCTAAATGTTACTGTACCACTTGTGGTTGTGGACATTTTGCTCTTTCCAAAGCCAGAGTCTAAAGAAGTCAAATTCTCATGGGAAATGTAGTAATTTCTTCAAAAGCCTGGAAGATAATTTTAGCTGGTGAAGTAGAAGTGGGTTTTTTCTCCACAGTTTATGGGCTGAATGTCTTTCAGAACAGATAATGTAAATGTTCTTTTGGTTACATGCAGTCTATTTGCTATTTCAGTAACAGCGTTTTGTAGATTTACTGATTCAAGCCACTCACCTCTTTCACAAATTAATGCATCTTTATAGTTAGTGTTTACAGATAAAAACTATGCTTATTTTTGCATATTGCTCCAGAATTATTTATTATCTTCTGATGGGTAAATAGTAATAACTCTGGCAGTTACAGTAACTCCAGAACAGCTGCTCTGTCATTCTCTGTATAGCACCAGATCTACTCTTATTTGGACATTTTCATATTAAGTATTAGTAGTTCTTATTTGTGCTTTGTGAGACTATTCTAATGCTTCATCTAAATACATTCTTCTTTTTGCTGTTTGTTTGTTGGTTGGTCTTTTTTGTCTTTAGCAAACGAGCATTCAAAAGCTTCCCTGAACTGAAGGATGCAGTTTGGGATCAGTATTCAGCATGGACAAACAGATTTGGAGTATTGCTCTTTCTGTATTCTGTAATACTGACAAAGGTTTGTGGATTGTTTGATATTTTTTGTGGTTTTTATTTCTTTAGGAGGAAATCTGATTGTACCCCTTTTTTGGTAAAAGGTGAACAATAAACTGATAAACTAAGTCAAATCTAGATCAATGTATGGAATGGTATCTTCATCCATATTGCAGTACATTTCCAGCCTAAAAACTTGAAAAGCTCAGACCTTTTGGTTTGGTTTTTTCCTTTTCTGATGTAGGAGAATTGCATGTTTTGGAAACATCCTTCCTTATATGTATCAAGAGAAAGCAGTCCATTTAGTTATCAGTTCTTCTAAGAACATCAGTCTCCTAATGTTTTACTCTTGCGTTCTGTAGTTGTATAAATATTTTAATTTGTTCCTTAAGATAGCAGAAATATTTGTAATTTTTCTGCAGGGTATTGAAAACATAAAAAATGAAATTGAAGACGCAACTGAGCCATTGATAGATCCTGTTTATGGTCATGGAAGGTAAGCTGAAAAATATGGTTACTACCACTTAAAATAGATTAGTGGGCTAATTTTTTATGTTTTAGTAACTCATCATTCTTTTAGGAAATCACTGACGCAATGACACAGATTGTTATAACTTCAAAGTAACTAAAAGCCACACTGAAAAGAGCGTGCCTTTTTAACTGCTCTGTTTAGTGCATCAGTTCTGAGGAAGCACTTCTGTTATTGCTGAATTTTCGGACAAATAATTCTCAAATTCAGAGCCACATTTTTATTTAAAGTTTGTAGTTGAAAAATGGAGAGGATAATTAGTGTAGCTGAATTACAAATACATGCTAGTTAATGGAAAATAATTACAAAATGCTTAGCTGTGTAATGCAGTAATTTTTTCATGTGCTGGATGCAAACACGTTTTCAGAAATAAATTATATGTCCCTTTTAATTTCTTATATAATCTCTTTCTGTTATATAGCCAAAGTTTAATTAACCTCCTGTTGACGGGACATGCTGTTTCTAACGTGTGGGATGGAGACAGAGAATGCTCAGGAATGAGTAAGTTGATTCTAGTTTGTGCTTGTCCATAATTTTTACATACTGAGGTGCTGACTTAAAGATTTAGAATATGCTCCATTTCTGTTTTGTTAGTTTCTTTGTTTGTTGCCCTTTGATTTAAGCAGTAAAACATCCTTGTGTACAATTGCTGATGTTAGTATCCAGGAATACAGGATTGTACAAGTTGAAATTATAAGGTACTTGATGGCGTGGATGATGGAATGGAGTGCAGCCTCTGCACGTTGGGAAGGTTGGCCAGTATACTGGGGACGGGGCCACTGTTCAGAGCAGCCACATCAGGCTAGAGAAATGGGCTGACAGGAAATTCATGAAATTCACCCAAATCATGCATCTGGGACGGAATATGCCCTGCAACAGGACAGGGAAGCTAGGAAGCAGCTTTGTAGGAAAGCGTTAGTGTATCATTGAGCCAAGTGGCTTTTTTTTTTTTTGGTCCTTCCTACTACCTGCAAATTGATTACTAAGCCTTTGGAGGTTAAAATCAGGCTTTCTCCTGCGTTTTTCCTCTGGCTTTTTGTGTTGTGTTTGCTAGGGTGAAGACCCAGTTTTCCCTCTTCTGGTCTTCTCATAACTTCTATACCTTTGATACATAAGTTAATCATCAATGCTTCAGAGACTTACTTTGTCTAGCTACTTGAGGATTACATACTGAACTTCATTAAGATCTGCAAGCTTGAACAGACCTGTCTTATTTGCAGTTTTTTAGCCCTTATTTATTCTTTTTTATGAGTGACAGTATTATCATTACTCATCTTGAGTATATGACATCATATGCCTTTTTGTTAATTTAAGTGAAGATGGCTTTCAATACTTTTATTTTCTTTGTCTCATTTCATGTTTTATCACTAAATTCCTAGCCTGATTCATTCTGCATATATAAAACATTGCTGTCATTTATCCTCCCTATTTCTAACTGAAATTTCTTGTCATTAGCTTTCCAGGTTTTATCTGTGTGTTCTCTTCAGTATTTTTAATTTTCCCTTTTTGATAGTTAGATTATGATTTATCAGTCTGAATTTTTAGATTATGATCAATCAATCTGCATTGTTCTTGCAGCTTTCCTTTACATTGGGATAATTTGCTCTTTTGCAATTCAGTAAATTGTTTATGAAATCTGTGAGTTCATTCCCTTGTTTGTCTTTCAGATTATCTTTCTGGTAGGCCTTATTCCTTAGTTATCCAAGTTGGAATTTTTTTCTTAGAATACTGAACTTCTTTTGCACATAGTAATATTCCATATTTAAGTTCTCAGTCAATTCTGCCCTAAAATTACAGGACCAGAACTCCTATAGAAACATTTGTCTCTTTTTGGGGGTAGCATAGAAACAGAAAATGATCTTTAGTACTTCTTAAGGATTTGATGTTATGTGTCCTGTTAGTTGTTGACCAGCCAAGTAATTGGACTTTACTATTGGGAGCTCTCCATTTTCTCCAAGCCCTTGGGCTAATGATAGTTAAAACCAGCTTATTCACTGTCTTAAGTCTGTAATCATATCTGTTTTAAAGTGATCTCTGTAGTCTGTAATAAAGAAGAAACAGCCAGTACTGTTCACAACTTCTTAGGCAAGACTGAGTTTTGGATACATCTAACAGTCTTTTTTGTCATCTTTTCTTCTTCCATCGTTTCTTTTGTATTTTGTCTTTAGCCTTCAGCTTTTTTTGGGCCAGTAACTGTGAGTTTCTCATCTGGGAGGATTGCAGGTGTGAAAATAACAGACTGAATGTATTTGGTGACTGTTTTATTTAGAAGTTGCCTGAAGTCTCTTTCCTTCTTGTTCAACTGTTTAGATAAGCAGTTTTTAATTAATAAGTAAATAATTAAAATTTTTTATAAACAATTTTAAAGGTACTGTCAGTAATTTAGCAGTGGCAAAGAACGTACTGAATTGCAAACCTGAGAAGTTACCAGGTAGTTTGTGGATTGCCCTCAGAGCTCTGACTCTTACAGTACTGCATATTTTCCAAATACAGGAGTTATTAGCTGGAATTGGTCTTGGCTACCAGTGGTAAAAATAGCAGTGAAATGATCCATCTTCTTTGACTATCTATATATTCTCCTTCAAGCCTTTCTTCTTATTCTAGCTACTTCTTTTGCCACAATGATCCGCAGTGGGAAGATATGGGGAGGTAGATTTTTTGTCCTTTTTTCAGGATTGTCATTCTTACTCGAAGTGTATCAATTTCCTACGAATACAGCTAATGCTGGAGGTGCTTTTCCCGGGCGGTGGCCGGGGCTGTGGTGCTCGGCGTGGCCGCTGGGTGGCGATGTGCCCGTGCGGTTCGTACCAGCTCTCCCACTGTCAGTCAGTTCTCATCCAGTTCTCTGTCAGGGGAACAAAGTACTTGATAATAGAATCATGGAAGTTTTTTTGAATAATTTTCCCAATAGTAAATACTATTTATATGTGACTTTGCTGTTCTGTTCCAAGCATTGGCTTCTAAATCTGAAGCCTTTGTTTAGCAGACTGAACTTTACACTGATTTTTGTTAATGGTTTTTAAGAAATACATGTGATGTGTAAAATTATTTCTTTAATGTACTATTGCTTACTTTTGCCACCTGTTTCTTCTCATTGCACATATAAATGTTCTATTTCTGTATGATAGCTCTTTCCTAGTTTGAAGGATCCTACGCTTTTTTTAATTTGGGCAATAACTCTCTTGCTCTCAGTTCAAAGAAAGAATGAATTGCCTCAGTGTATGGCAATTTATAGCAATACAGCTATAAGTCAGTGAGATAATGGACTTTTCCAAACTGTTTTTATGCACCCCTGAATGTTTTAATTCCAAGCAAATTTGAAGATTATCCTTGAAAGCACAGTTTCAGATCAAAGAATTCTGTATTGCAAGAGCCTTTTAGGGTTTTTCACTTAACAGTAGAGGGAAAAGTGAAACCATTAATATAATATCTGTTCATCTCTATTGCAAAACTGAGTAAGCTTGAAGTTGGTGAAGGGAGCGTGGCATACCGTACCCAGTGCTCTGAGTTACAATGAAATACAGAGTTGATTCTGAAGTCCAGAAATTTCTTAAATTTAAAATGGTTTCTTTGGCTTGCTCTGGTCCTGAGGCTTTAGCCCATGGATAGATTTATGCTGCTGTATGTGAATGATCAATGTTAAAAATGTAGTTGAGACTTAGTGTTTTAGGAGGAACTTTCAAATGCAAAAGTCTGTGTTCACTGGAAAAGAAAGAAAATCCAGATTTTGTTAAATTGATCGTGGTGTATGTTTCCAGGTACGTGCTGCTCTTGTTTAAGCAATGTTTGGGCACCTAGCAGAGCTGTTCCAAGCAGTCAGTACTTGGAACTGTTTGGATGATGTATATGTGGGCCCAGAGCTTTTTCCAAATCCCTATAATTAGTTTCGAAGCTTGAATTTTGAAGCACTTTCTCATTCTTTATTAGAGAACCTCAAATAAGGCTCTGTAAGTGCTCTTTCAATCAGTAGTACATAAATATTTGAGCTATTCCTGACAGCTCTGTGTGTTTGAGAGCTCTGTGATACATTAAGTGGAAGTCAGTACAGAAAATCAGATTAGTTTTCCTACTAACAAAACTATTATTTGCAAAATGGTGTTTTATTATTCAGAATGTGAAATGATTGGATGGTAAATATGGCCAAGGTACTCATAAGGGAAAAAAAAAAAGAGGGAGGGAGGAAGAAAAATACATATATGTATATAGAATTTTTTTCTTCTTCAAGATGGCTCTTTTTCTTAGATTTTTCTCCTAATGATTGTGGTGGAAGTTGCAAATACTTCATCTCCTACTAATTCCAACAATTTTTTAAAAGAGGCTATCAACAGTAATTTTAAAACCATGACTTTGGCTCTTATTATCTTATTTTATATAGAGGGAAATTATTAAACCTTTTTAATTTTGGTTATCCCTTACTGATTTGGCATTGTTACTAAAACTGCATGACTTAAAGTTGTTATTACTTGACCAATTTTAAAAGCAAGAAAAGAATGGATTAAAATGGGATTTTCAGACTTTGCTTGTTTTGTTTTAATAGAACTTCTTGGCATACACAAACAGGCAACAGTAGGCTTTTTGACGTTGATGGAATCTCTGAGATACTGTAAGGTAAGCTGTTTTCTACATAATTGAAAAATTTTTTCTCATTAAGGTGTTGTAGGCTTTTTTTTTTTTGCTCCTTAATGAATGTAGCAAGAAGGATTGGATACTCATTCAGGAATATGAAAGCACACAATTTTTATCAGTATATACTATTTATAGATGACAAAAATAAGAAAAACAGGTAATGGATGATAGTAGGACTAATTAGTTAAATTTCTACTGCTTGAAACATTTTTAAGATGAGCGTGCATTTCTATAAACAGAGGATAAAGACATATTAGAAATAATGCATTTTTTCTTTTTTGAAAGAACTTTCAAATTATATTCACATTAAAACTGAGACTAATATATTAAAACAGATACATGATAAAATTGTATCTTACTGAGTAGATGTTGTTTGATGCTGTTTACATTAGAAGTTTATTGCACTTATTATAGCTAATTAGAAGCTCCTCCACTGGTTGCTGTTATAGTAATTCCTGTGACATACAACTGAAATATGGCTTATAGCAGTTTAAAGGTGTATCTGTTTGAATCTCCGCCCCTGGGCCCTTTGGGCCAGGTTATAGGGTTTAACATTGCCGTGAACTCTACCCCTTGTTCCCAGACTGGCTGCAACAAGGGGCTTCTGCTTTAGTCTACATTGATAAAGTCCACATCATAGTCCTCCATGGGCTACAGGGAACAGACTATTTCACCGTGGTCTGCTGGCGGCTCTTTACTTCTCCTGCTCCAGTGTGGGGTCCTGCCCCATGGGAGAAAGTCCTCCTTGAACTTCTCCCACGTGGGTCTTTCCCACTGGCTGCAGTTCTTCATGAGCTGCTCCAGCGTGACTCCTCCATGGAGTTACAGGTCCTGGCTGTTTTACAAAGACTGCTTTTGAAACAGGATTAATACTCTTCTATTTCAAAAGACTTTTTGGTTGGTCTTTGCCTTCTTTTCAATCTCTATTGAATTCCTTAAGCTTAGCTCAGGGTTAAAGAAGTTAATGCAGTTTGGCAGAACGTTGGTGTATTGACTGGAACTAGCAGTCCTTCATTTATTAAGTAAATGTCAATTCTGAATTGATTCATCCAAAACCAGCTAATAAGTCAAGTGGGCTTCTACCTCATTTAGCATCTGATTATAGCATAGGAGCAGTTAAGCAAAGGAGTAGTTGTGTGCAGTGTTTGGAGCATGTCCCTGAGGTTGAAGTAAGGGATATCATTGATACCACAGTCTTACTGATGTTTTATTATCCTCACTACATTGTTTTCCTAGTCAAACAGGAATCAGGGATCAAAATTACGACCTAAGTATTTTACGCAGTTATGTCATTTTCTTGAACATTTTATATTAGTTTTCAGAGCAGTTGTGACTCCGCTAGCTGAATTCTCATTAGCTTGTGGATGACTTTTCTAGGTTTGTTTTGTATTTCTCATTTTGTTGTACTTTTGTAGGTTGGCTCCTATTTGAAGTCTCCAAAATTTCCCATTTGGATACTTGGCAGTGAAACGCACCTCACAGTCTTCTTTGCCAAGGTATGTTAGATGCGGGTTTTGGTAACCTCAGGCAGATAAGCACCACGTAAATTCAAAGTGCAGATCTTGCTAGCATATGAGTTCCATGTGGCTTTAATGTCAAAATATAGTCACCAAACCTTTTAATTAATCCTTCCCTGAAGGTAGAGTTGTTCACTTAAGTTTAGCGATACCTCGTAAACTTCTGTGAAGTCTTTCAGTTTTAGCTTAATTTCTTGGGCTTGGGGTAGGGTATGCTTTAGAACACCATGCTTGGGATCAGTACTGTCTTTTATTTCTACAGTGCAGGAGAACTGTAAAAAGGAAGCAGTTATTGTAGGTGCCTTTAGTGACTGGTTTAATCTTCCCAACAGTACTGTCAAAATTTTTAATCTATAACAGTAGTTAGTTGTTCTAGATTAAAGATAGATATCAAGACTGTTAAAATAATTCCTTACATTTAATTTCCTTACTCTGCCAGGTATGTACTGTAATCTGAGACATACAAAATGCTTTTGAGAGGAGCTCTGTTTAAAATCTTAGACCAGATTTTCCGAGGAGACAAATTGTTTCTGTAGTGGATGATTGCAACTTGTTTTCCTTACATTTTCTTTTTATAGAACACTTGTTTCTGATTAAAAATTTTATTGAAACTTTCAATGGTGCTTACTAGTATATTTATTAGTACTTATTAGGAATTAACTTCCCTGTATGTAATATCTTAGAAATTAATTAATATTTTTGGTATAAATCTTGAAAATAGATAGTAGAACTTATGGCAAAGATAAAGCTTAAATTCTTGAGCTGTTGAATTCCTTTAAGTAAAACTTTTGCCTAATCTTCAAAAAGATAACACAAATGCTAAGATTTTTCTTATTAAAATAATAACACAAATTCTCCACAATACATTGGAAGTTTCTGTGTAGTAGTATTTATTACCTTAAATTAAAAACTTAAATTTAAACTTAAATTATAAAAAGCCTTAAAATTAATTAGCTAAGGTTGCACATTGAATATTTTTTGTAAATACTGAATCCCTAGTGTCTGATAAATACTTTCTTCCCTACTACGTAAAACCAGAAAAATCCTTATTCTCCTTTGAATGCTTGTTTTCTGCTTTGCTCTCCCCAGTCTTTCCTAGTAAAGCCTTTTTATTTCAATTTTGAAATTTTATCCACTGTTTTTCTGAATTATACTATCAAAGTCAGTACCTTCTATAGAGAGCAGTCTGATGAAAATAGGTATAATCACTCTGTTATACAGGACTAGTGTACTTTCTCAAATGTTATTATATTAAATGTTTAGTGTCTACACAAACTGTTTCCAGGTAGAAATCCATTTCTAATGCTCTTTCTTTTAGGATCTTGAGGGCTATTTCCTGGGTTTAAAGTAACTGGGTATCCGTATCTGGTTGTCTCTTACTTGCTTCTCCTTTTTCCACTGAACTCCACTTAGACTGTGCAAAATTTCAGTTTGTGGTTAATATCTTAGGAACTGAAAAGCAAAATAAGGAATTGACATGGTCTTGGCAAAGAATTTCCTAGAGATTTTTTGTTGTTATTATTAAACAATGCAGGAGCTGAAGATGTATAAATGCTCGAGACCTTAAATTTGTGTGTCTGACCTCACCCTTTCTAAAATAGCAGTTGTTGAGCGTTTCAGGTGGAGCAGAGATGGCAGCTACAGTGGAAATACGAATCATGTTGATAATCCGTTATTGAATCAATTGAAGCTGCATTCCAAAAACTACAGGAAGAAACTTGAATTCATTGCCAATGGTTAGTCAGCAAGTTGTTAAAGTAGCGTGTGTAGTTGTGTAGATGGTGTTTGATACTGAGGATGTAGCTTCTAGTTTGATTATATGAGAAAGAAATTGTCAGAATGGAAAAATGAACTGTGGAGCCAAAACCAGTACAAATTAAGTTAGAAAAAAACACATATGCTTTAATTTTTTCAAGTTGCAAATGTTTTACAGAAACCTAAACCCTTATGTTTAAATAGAAGAATGTTAAGCAGTTATTAAGCAGAATAGTAGTCACTTGTCATTAGCTGAGTAATTTGGTGTAGAAATCTAGAAATGGCAATCTTCCTAGGCTGCTGCCACTATGGACGAGTAGCATGGGAAAATTAGGGAACAGGACAATCTTCGCTGCTATCCCAGGGACTTTGCTTGAGCATGGAGGTTTAACAAGCAAAGGGTTTTACTCAAATTCTGCATACTACCCTACTTAAAGAAAGGTGGCTACTGTTCTTTAATACTCAGATGTTTCACTCAGATTTTTTGCATTCAATGAATTATAAACACTGTTCTCCTATCTGTGAAATGAATGATAAACTACCTCACTTTTCTATCTTGGAACGTTTTGGTTTAAACACTGCAGACATCTATTGCTGTCTGCCAGGCTATATTTGCACTAACTCTAAATGTAGACCTTTATTCTGTAGCTTTATTCTGTGACTGTAAGACATGTTTTTCAGTCATACTTTCTGAAATAAATAAGTCTCTAAATAGCTGCCGTTCTGAAACTTTCTGTATTTACGGTGGATTGTAATGAGTGAGCAAAATGCAGCACAGTATCTTTGGTCTGAAGGTCACACAACTTAAGTGAAAATAAAAAAATTAACTAAAGTATGTAATTTGGCTTAAGTTCTCTTGTAACTGCTGCTGCATGAAATAGCCTTAAATGGAGACAGTTGAGTCATGTCCTGGTTTTAACAGAAGTCTGCAGTGGGTCAGCAGTTTCTCCCATTGCTGAAAGAATTAGTTTTATTGTATCTGCATGCTCTTTGTCTCCATATCTTGATTGTCATAGCATTTCTGTACATACCAAATGAATTATTAGCCTCATTTTACTATAAAGAATTGGATGTAGAGATAAATAACATGAAATATTTTTTTCCTTAGAAGAGCAATTTTGATTGAAGCACATTTTATTGAAGAGAATATCAGTAGTTTTGCTACCTGGGACTTGCTGACCTGTTGTCAGCCAAGTAATTATTTGTAGTTAGATCTTGTGGGAAGAAAATAGTCTGGAAACATCTGAAATGAAACCTCACACCTCCTGTGTATTAATCTCTAAGGTGGACTGTCTCAGGCAAAAGTACTACAGCTTATTCTGCAGATGAGTGTGTAATGAAGTCAGAAAGGACATGCAAACATCTGTATTACCTAAATAGTTCTTCAGAACTCTAATACTTATGTATGTCATCGTATTTTTTTATGTACCATCGTATTTTCTTTCTTTCAATTACAACTGTGTGTGCATAAGATCAGAAAGTTTCTTAATGCTCGGCAGTCCAGTTTAACGTCTTCTGAAAAAATAAGCATGGCTATTACTCTTAGTGGTCATGGACTCTGCATTTGCAACAAAGTAGATTTTCCCTGAAGAAGTGAGTATGTAGATTCTTCACAGGGAACTAAATCAAAGCAGCCATCATTTCTGCCTCTCTGTCCTCCCTTCCTTACAGTGAATAGGAAAACTTTGAAATGGCCTTAGTCCAACAAAAGCAAACAAGGAAGCTTTCATCTGACATGCTGAGACAGAGGGTGTGAAGGCAAATATATGGTATTGTAAATGCCCTCTAAAAATCAGCTCTAATGTTAGTCTTTTTTTAATTTTTGTCTGTTTTATTGTAGGGAAAAGAAGTGAGAAGTGGGGCAGGCCTAAATAAGGCTGTAATGTTTTGGGTGAAATGCTGTACGGGCAGTGCTTAATTATTTTTATGATACTCATAACATAGGAAGTTATGTCAAACTGAGACTATTCAGAGCTTTTAGGAATGTCAGAGTGTGGTCAGACACTATAAAAAAGAATACCAACAGGTTGAAATGTCAGGCAAAATATAATAAGAAAATGTTCCAGTGCAAACAATAGGAAGAACAACAGCAGGTTAACAGCTGCTCTCTGAATACTGTCTGCTCACATGCAAATCCACATGGTCTGAAAGTTTGAATTCAGACTCTTTGAAAGTGAAAAGACAGTCTGAGAAGAAATGAATGTCTGGTGGTTGAAACTGCCCATGGGGACACTTCAGCTGTGTAAGTTTTAAAAAAATTCCCTTAGTTTGTTTCTAGTTCTTAGAGCACAGAGGCCACAACAGAATTGGCTATCCATTTTCAGTTGTGATGTTGTAGCTTTTCTAGACTTGAAGAATCAGATAAGCAGAGGAAACTCCTGGCTGAGACATCTGACAAAGTTACAAATTACTGCTTTTCATGGAAAATGTCCCTCTTCTGGTCTGTTGGAACCATACGATCACTCTAACGTGTTCTACATATTCTCAGGGCCTTCTGCATCCTTGATAGTATTGTCTCTCAGAAGAAAGAACATTCACTTACTTCTCCTCCTATACAATCTTTTTAACCAGAGTTCCACTGAGGGGCACCTCAGCAAATGCTCACACTGCTATAGGAGAGCCTAAATTTGGGTCAGTGGTGTTTACCAGAACTGGGCTAAGGGGGAATGTTACTTGGTACAGCGTTTAAGGTCAGAACACCAACAGAGATTGTCAGTGGTCATGAAAGAAAACAAGATATACATGTAAAAATTCAACCATTACTAGTATGTAATTAACAGGTCTGTTCTCAACAAAAGTAATGTATGTGTATCCTTTAACTTAGGAACTCTTCTACTTTGGGAAGGTAGTGAAAAATATCTGCACATTTCCTTTTATTTTTTACTCCCATGACCAGTGAATGCAGGTAATCAAATTTTGAAAAAGTATGTCTTCGTCAGAGAAGAAATTAAAATCATGTTTTGAAGATTCCACTTCAGGAAATAGTTACAGGGCATGTGGATTCAAAGTCTTTGGTTTTCAGGAGTAAAAGATGAATTGGTTCTGGTTGGGACAGTCTGGATATTTAGTGGAAAGGATATAGGTATGTGAGGCAACTGCACAAATAATTTCTGGGCTAAAGTAGGGTTTATATTTTCTGTGTGCTGATTAAGAGCAGGGAGACAAGTGCTGCCCAGTTCTTGACAATAGCTCTCACCTGACTAAATCAGCAGTGAATCTTCAAATATTTCTATTGGCTGTTAGTTTAAGAGTTCCTTTCTGCAGAAAGAGACCCCTTTTTAAAATGAATGTTGAAGGAGTGTTTCCCATGAGAACTGTGGACACACATTGAGAATTGAAGTTACTATATTGGTTGGTTTGAGCTTCCTAGTGTAAATGCTATTGCTAAATGAGTTTAAGTTGTTCTGAATAACGTAGTAGTTCATGAGGCTTTCTTTTTCCAAATGAGTTTCCTAGTCGAAAGGCCAGCAGGAGGCACCTACAAATAAAATACTTCTGAAAGGTATCTACCCTATTCTAGCTGTGTGACGTCACATTGCTCAACTGTGAAACCTTGTTCTGCTCTTTGTGGGTCTACTCCAATTTTAGTTGCGGTTAATTCATTCCTACCACAGATGTGTGGTTCTCTTCACAAACAGCCACTTCTGGACAGATTCTTTATTGATTCTTTGGGCTGTGTTCTGTGGGAGAACTTTGCTTTTTTCATTCATGTAAGTGATTTTCACACCAGCATTTGTCAAGTAACTTCTAGATTTTGTCTAACTTTCCTTTGTAGTAAATGAGTTTATATGTGATGCAACAGTGTGTGGTGGCACATTTGTTTCTAATGAACCCAGTTCATGATAGCAATCTGCCAAAAGTCATGGTGGCTTTATTTTCTCTGAAGATAACCAATCTGAAGCATTGTCATTTCATATGAAGTCTCTGTATTTCTATTTTTTTTGATTAGAAATGTAATTTTGGTTTTAAATGGAGGTGCCTTTCCTGAGAAATTTTAGCCATCATATGATTTTTGTTTTTGCTAAGGAGAAGTATTTGTTACCTTTTATTTTCCTGTTCCCACATTGTTTGAATGAGCAGCCAGCTCTGATAGCTGCTAGGAAAAATCAGATCTCCCTGTATGCTCATAGTTTTTGATGGTCTGTACTTCAGCTTTACTGAAAGAATTTTTAAATAGTGGAGAAAGCAAAGCTCCTCTGAGTGGCTATATCAGCTTTCTACAGAACGTGTTCTTTTTCATGTCTTGCACAAAGTTTGGGAAAGATGAAAAAGGTTGTGAGGAGCCAGGTATGCCATCTCTAGTCCAAGAGTTAAAGAAATAATTCTGGTTTTGTCGCCTCCCTGACATCCTCTCAGGGCTACAAAGTGTCTTGGAGAACTCTGGGCTTCCAGGAAGAGCAGAGATTTGCAGAAGATAACAGAAAGTTTGAGTGGGAAATCTCTGCTAGGCAAGTGGGACTGATCTGCAGAGCTAAGAACTTAGGGCTCATAGATCATTGTGCCATAAGAAATGCAGTAATAGATATTACAGAGCTGAGACAATATCCTAATGCTGGAAACATTGTGATTATGACATACTTTATTACATCCTAAATCAGAGAGTGAAGAGACCATACTAAAGTTTTCAGGAGTTTTAGTGGCCCTGACCTAGATTTTTTTGGTTTTTAGGGTTGTTGGTCACTCTTTCTTCCAGAGTCAGGCAGGACTCTAGTTGCTCAGGATTTTTTGGATGTTTCAAGTATTAGTGGAAGGATGGAGTATGATATGAGTCACTGTCATGCTGTTCTAAAGAGACCTTGAAGCGGAGATCTATCTGTACAGATTGTATTTGGATTTTAGCCTAGTATAACAGCTAAAACCATTGAGCTGGGAAGAGAAAACCATAACCATTGAATTTAAAATAACATGATTGATACTTATCAGGATTGGAGTACAATAATATACCCATAGATGTTGAGGAAATTGCATGCGCAAAGTATTAAAGAACTGGTGGTCATCCAGTTCCTGAGGTTGGATAAAGAAGCTAATGTCTTTGAACATTGGAGAAATGACTCTTTGGGCAGTGGTGAGCATTTTGATAATTTGAAGTGAGAACATTTAGGAATTAGTTCCGGGTCCTGTAGTGGTTGTATTGCTCTTGTCAGAAGTGCTGTGCATCCTGTAATGAGTAGCAATAATGAGGACTTGCTGCTCAGATTATAAAGAGGTAACTCAGTCATGAGGTTTTGCGTTATTCTTACAAACAGAAATTGTACTATAGAAATCATTAAACTGAGAGAAACAAGACTCTGCATGTTAATCTAACCAATTATTTGGGATTTACCATCCTAAAAGAATTTTATTTGCTGTGTTTACCCCAATTGTCTGAATAATTTCAGCTTTTTAGTCATATCTAAATGTTCTCTAAAGTTTTAGAAAATTTCATCCCATTATATACAGCTTTCATAATGATCATTTAAGGGCATTTTCCATGGTTGGCTGGTACAGACCATGAAATGTAATTGTATATGCCCCTAAGCAAATAAGCAGATTACTTCCTTTTGGGAAAAAAACTTCTCATCCATCTGTTTTCTTTCCAAGAGAGAGGTTCATTTTTTTATATATGAAGTAGCTGAGAGTGAAAGGCCATTTGGATACTGCTTTTCATGTGTTTGTTTGAGTTGTTCCAATTTTCGTGTCACTGAAGAGAATTTATTCTGAAATGTTGCACATTCTGTGCTCAGGCAGATGAGAGATCACCTTTGTATAGACTCAGGGCATGCAGTTTCAAAGCCTGGGTGAACACTTGTATAATGGGGTCCAGGGAGTAGTTCTATCAGTTCCAGTAGGAACTTCTGATCCACCAAAATTTAGGTTATAAAAATTCAAAATAAAACACTACCGCTTGTTGAAAAAAATACCTTTTGAAATGAAAGAAGAAAGGAGAGATGAAAGGAGGAAGGGTAAATAGCCAGTTCTACATCCACAAATGAAAAGTTAAGGAATTACCCACAAACTGCTAAACTCAGTTTAATACATTGTGGGAGCACATCTGAATTGGAAGACTTACAAAGAAAATAAGCCTAAGTAATGACCATGAATATCACGTTAAACACTTTTAGGGAAATGTCTCCTTAATCATTTCAAGCCTGTTTTAAATACTCTTAGGACAAAAAGTGATTCTAGGGGTCATCTATCAATTCACTTTTCCAGCTTTTCTAGTTCATTTCCAGGTGTGTGCTCTGTCGACCTTCTGCTTGCCGAGTTTGCATTTCAGCTGGTTAAAAACCAAACTTTTGTCTGATTTGTAGGTTATGTGGGAACACTTTTGAGACTAATGTGCAGTCATCTCCATGAGACAATGTTTTGACAATAACTTGCTGGATACATTTAGCTGGCTCTGTTTTCAGAGTAGCTGAAATAGCTTGTAGTGGTGAGTGTGTAAAACACCTGTTGTGAAAAATGCACAGAGCAGTATAGAAATGGTGGGTGTTTACTGCCTGTTCCTAGGCAGTGCTGTCCTGAGGAGTACGGTTTCCTTTTCCTCATATTAGAATGTAGGACTTTGATATATAAACTGAAAATGGGAACTGGAAAGCAACAGATTGGATCCTACCCCACTGGAGCACGTAATAGCCTCTAGAAGGAATTGCAGCCTCCCCTTTCTAGAAGGAGGAGGGTATAAACAACATTGAGTTTGCATGTATGTTAGCCTATCAAGTGAAAGACTGATCTTTAAAGAAACACGTTTTAATTGTTTCGTTCTTTTTGGTAGTATATGCAGAGTGGCTTGCAAATAGTAAATACACCAAAGAAATTGCTAAATGCAATTTTATAATTTATAAGTCACTGTATGAAGTAAACTCTAAAAGTAAAGGTACTGCATAGAAACAAAGGCTGAGAACTTGTATCGTTCTGTATCCCTTTTAGGTGTGAAATCAATGTTGGTTCCAGCTATATTTGATACAATAGCGAAGACATTGGGCCTGAGTCATCACATAACGGGTAGATATTCTGTTTTTGAAATTTGGAGGAAAGACATTCCGGCTCATTGTTAAAACACAATAAATTGATAGCGTTTTTAATAGTATTGTAGTATTTAAATATCAAACAAATTGATATTTAAAGAAATGTTGCATTGAAAAATGTTATTTGTAATTCCAAATCAAGTGAAAAACAAAATACTGGTGCCTTTTTCCTTCATCATTTGCTTCTTCCACTAGTCAGAACCTCAGCACATGGAGAAGGGAAAAAGCTGAGTTTAGTTTCCTTTTTTTAAAAAAAAAATGCATATATGGATTATTGTCAAAGTTTCTAAACCAATGCAGGTCAGTAAATAAACCAATTTAGGCCAGCAAGTAGTGTATTTGTAATCACGGTTATCTCATGGAATCATTCCAGAAATCAAATTATCTGTCTGCCATGTCTTCTGTTTGAGAAGATAAATTTCTGAGTGGCTGTTAATCTGTGTGTGCATGTTGTAAATACATGTTCTATATTGATTCCTCAGATTCTTTCTTCCCCTCACAATTTTGCTTCCTGAAAAAGAAAGATGTCCTAAAAGCGTTAATGTATTACAGAACTTAGGAAATCAAGTTTTAAATTTAGTTATTGATGCCTCCTAAAGATATTTTTAAGTGAAGTGTTCTTGAGCTAAACAACAGGGAAATTTTGTGGCCATTTTCTCTCTCTCTGCATATTTTTTTCTCCAAAATGTCTGAAGCCCAGATGTTCTTTTTGAGCAGGGCACCATGTATCCTTGGAAGTGGAGCCTGACATGTTTTTTCATTCTCTGTTCAGCCTGCTTTATTCCCATGTTCTCAAACCCTACTGGGATAGATGCAGGGAACTAGAAACAGTAAATGAGACTGCCAATATAACAACATATGCTTCAATAATAAAAATACACTTTAAAATAGTAACTGTTGTAGTTCTGTTCTGAAACTTTCTGCCAAGTTCTGCTTTTTGCAAACTCACTGACTGCCTAATAAATGTGTGACATGACAGACTGAACTTGTCTAGAAAATCTGTGTCAGGAGACTTTAGATAATTTTATGAACAGCAGGACACTGAATCAGTTTGGGTTGTAGCTGACATTTGAACTACACAACCTTAATGCACGTGAGAGCTGTTGATTCCTGGGAACATTAGGGTGAATCCGTGTGCAGCATCTGACTTCTTTACAAGTACACCTTTAGTAATCAATTTCTAACCACTTTTTAAGAAGTATTGAAAAATAAGTTTTTCATCCCTTTGATTTTTTTCCTACCAATATCAACATTTGTGTGTACAGAATAACATCTTTGAAGCCTTTTGATAAGGCACCTCTACTTTCAGGTTAGGATATGGGAATGAATGAATTGAAAGTCTAAACGTGGATGGAGAAAGAAATATAAAAAAATTAAAGGTGTGGGAGAAAGGATTGTATACAGTGGAGGAAGTTTTGAACTCTTCCTAGCAAAGATGAAGCAAATTTAGTGATATTTAAGACATTGCCTTCATTTTCTGTCTTCTCCACTTACACAACATCAGAATAGTATATTTGAATAATATATTTGTTTGTTTCTGAAACCGTAGTAACCTCATTTCAATATTTAAGTGCATTTTTTCCAGTGTTGGTCAGTTTTACATAAGAGGGGTATGAAATCTGTTTTCTCTTTGTATTATAGAGAGTCCAGTGCCATCTTCCTCTACCGATTGATTGTTTAGGGTATCTTCACATGCTCATACATTTATATATGTACTTTAAAAATAGCTACTTTGTGTTACAGAGGGCTGCCAAAGTTGTCAGTCAATGACTTAAGTTAAAGACATTTAGGTATGGAAGTACTGGAACAGTGCAGATATACTTAGAAAAAATGTTCAGTCACTGCCTATGTGTAGTTAAAGCTTGTAATTGGTGTGAAGTGAAATGGGCTTTATTGTATAATATAGCTTTAATGAAAAAAAACCCCACGATTTTTGTATTAATTAAAAGAATTATGCTGTTTTTCATAAAGCTAATTGCTCTATTCTGCTACTATTGGAATTAGCTACCTGAAATACGACATTCAAATATGAAACTAAAAGACCATGCTTTTTATGATGTGAAACTGTGATGTTTATGAATATTTAGTCTTTTTTCCATATATGTATCAACACATGTACATATAATGACTTCCTAAAATACTGCTTACCGGTACTAAATTTCAGTGGATTACATGGCATTATTATTGTATTGTTTTCTTCATTACTTCATAGAGCTCATACATTTCACATGTAAAGACATAAAATATTACTGTTAGAATAATTAACCAGACTAATAATTGTCCTTTAGAAACACTTTAGCCATATTTGAGTTATGAAATAACCTGGCCTATTTTCAAAATAATTTCATCATTCTGGATTAAAGCAAACCAGAAGGTTTTTGTCATCCCAAGAGAGAATTATGTGGTTTAAGTGGGAAACTGAATACTGTAAGCTGGTTTCCAACATTAAGTGCAGCTTTTAGTTCTGTGAGAACTGTATTTAGGAAGATCTGAATTTCTGCAGTACATCTTAACTGGCTCTAAACTTTGCTATCAAATACTTCTGACGTACTCGTTCATTTCCCACATCCTTATTTGTAATTGCCAAATAGAACTAGTATGTTAATACTCACCATAGGTTTTATAGCAATCAGCTCATGGCTATAGGCTGAAATAATATTAGATATAGAAATAGTATATAATACAGATATTAATTTTTTTACAAAGAAAAAAGGTGGCATGATAATAGAAGCTAAAGTTAATCTTAAGTGAATTACAGTGGCACGGTTTTGGAAGTTGTAAAACATGGGACTTGCCCACTTCCAGCTTGATTCCTCTTAGACAACAGCTCTTTGGAAAAGCTGCCCTTTTGGATTAAACTTGTGACTGGAGCATGGTATGTAATTTAGTAATTAGATAAGAATTCCAGTAAACTCAAATTTGCTGACTCCTGGTCTATAATTCCAGTAATATATTTTTTACTTTCAAAACAAAGACCTCATTTTGTATTGATGAGCAAAACAAGTTAGTAACTGAATAAGAAAAAGGCTGTATACCTCATCTTTATTGGTTTACAGTAATGTCTTGTAATCTGTCCATCAAAGCATTGAACATGTTGAAGAAGCTTTTATTTTTTTAATGGGTTAACAAGTGAATTGTTGCCTTCTTATAATGTTTTAAACTGAACCACCACCATCTGTGGCAATGTAACTGTTAAACATGTATTCACGGTCCTTTGAGTTTCTCTTATGTTTTAAAAACTGCACTGCTGTGGCTTTTTTGGTGGCTGTCTCAATAAACCATCCTCTCCCACAGGAATGGAAGATATATTGTGGTTTCTGTAACTTACTTGAGTGTATGTTAAAAGCTCAGATTTCCAGACGGGTAGGCTGACAGGGTCTTCAGATTCCTGTTATTAATTTTTGTGCTTTGGCTTGTGTTTGCTTTTCCTCCTCAGCCTCACCCCACTCTTGGATTGAGTAGGCTCTCATTTCTGTCTCTGTAGTATGGGTGAAGATGAAAAAGAATTTGAAGAAGTAGTCCATATGGAGCTTTTCGTTCTGCCCTGTTGAGAACTCCCTTCTGTTCTCAGAAGGGTACTGCAGGTACTGTAGAGTAAATGCAGCCCTTTCACTCCTACAAGACAGTGTGCCGCTGGTGCCAGTTTGTGTTCTTTTAACCACCTTGTTGCAACAAACTGCTTACCATGAATATTTCTCCTCCACCAGCAGTTCTATCCCTTGATGAACACTTTCAGATAAACTGTGTCATCTTTTCTTGGTCTGAATTGCAAGACTTGTATTTTATTTTCTGACCCCCACTTTGAGGGTAGCATAATTCCTTTTGTGTGTTTTTCCTCTCTTGTTCAAGAAAATTATTTTCTTTTGGCATTTTCTGAATCCCAGATAGACTCATAGCCCTTCTTCAAGGAGGAGGATAGAGTATATGATATTTGACATGTGCCATTCTGAAGTGGTAATAATTGTGGCTGCAGAGCTCTTGTGTAGTGACAGATAAGTCAAGGACCTTTCCTTCAGTTCCTCCATATACAGCTCTCAAGGGGGAAAAATACTCCTTTGAGTATTTTTGAGGTATGTTCCAGTTGTTTGACATTATGTAATGCCTTCTCTCATAGAAGATAATAGGCAGCAGAGTAATCTCATATTCCACTGGCCGGCACAGGAAAATCAGTGTAAGCAGTCAGTATGTGATACTGCCGTCACTGCTACAGCTTGGGCTGTGAGCTGTCCAAACTATTGGTGCGGATGATGTCCCTGAACACAAATGGGAGTCTTGAACTAGTCTTTGTTGGCCATCTCTCTGTTCAGAGCCAGATTTGTACTCCTTCAGATTACATGTATGTCAACTAACATCAAATGCTTTAGGACAGACTTTGCAGGTTAGGGCTCAAGGGTTTGACTTGCTTTGTTGCCATGGCATAATTCTCCAGCTCTGTCCCTTTCCAGACAGACCCCTCACAACAGTCTGCCTAAATTGACGGTAAAATGTTGCTGATTATTTTTAGAATGAGTAACTTCACACCTTAACAATCTCAATACCTATTCAGAGGAAACAAGATCTATGGCCTTGCCATACCTGTTAGTTCTTTGTATGATGGCAATAGTGGCCTTCCATTTCAGGTCTTTAGGACTCTCCTTTCCTTGATTTGATAATTACCTCATAGGAAGACGTACAAAAAGCAGTTATTTAATTTCAACAAATTTCCAAGTTCAATTTAATCTTCTCCATCTTAGTGAGAATCAACAAGTAGATTTTATATCACTGCAAGACTTTGAACCTGTTTTTACTTCTGTAGTGATGATAGCATTCCCACTTGTGAACTGGTACCAGCCTACGTTAAATTTTACTCTTTGGTTCACTTCTTAGCAAGTCTCTACAAGTAAATCAGTATCTGACACCTTTCGGACACAAAACCTCATTTGTATGTGTGGTGGCACATATGGCACTTCTGCTCCTTGCCTCCAAATAAAGCTGCATCCAAGCCTCCTCTCTCAGTTAAATGGGTTGTTCTGTCTCAGGCTCTAAGGACTATTTCACCTTTTCTGGCTTTAGTAGCAGGATCCCCTCACCTTTTTAAGAAGAAATCTTCTCTATATCCTCCTTGGATGTGGGATTCATTGCAAATGAATGATTACAGCTGCAGGAGGAACCGAAGCTTGACATTCTTATTTCAGAGCATTATCCAGTTTGAAATGCATTCTGGTCACGTGTGAAAGACCTGTGCGTGCAAATTATAATGTTACGGCTGCATAGCACATCAGTAGGATTGTGTGAAGTGTCTTTCCTCTTTCAAAAGATAATCTCCAAAGGAACCTTACCAACATATAAATTCAAACTTTTTTTTGAACCAGCTCCACAGTGAGATGCCCTGCCTGGTATCCACTTTTCAACAATCACTTGTGAGACTCAATTTCCTCTGTAAGACTGAAGTTGGGCAATGGATGCAGAAGTCAGCTGGAGAGCTGGGAATCAGTTTCAGAGATCCCATCAACCTTGTTTTCTTAGGAAACCGTTTTGGAAAAGTTGGTGCCTTGAAAGCCACTGATTATAACATTGAAAAATACACACTTTTTCTTTAATACAAGACTGGATTAAGTAATCTTTGGTCCTCCAGATCTGATTAAATTATAGCAAGTTAAAAAGTTGATAAATAATTAGGGTTTCTGTATTGTCTTTAGACAAATTCTTAAGAAGAAAGTTAGTACTACAATATGTAATTCTTCCACATATCACTCTACAGTGGCAGTGTAGAACTGTAAAGCAGTGGGTATGAGAGGAGATTTTATTTTCCAGAGCAACAGGTCTTTCAGGGTACAATCTTTGTAAAAATTCATAGCCAGGATTTCTGTGTGGCTTAGCCATTATGTTCTGCTTTTGATTTGTAGAATGAAAACATCTGGTATGTTTTCATTAAAACTTATGAAGAATATTTTTTGCCTCTGAGGGTAAACATGGGATCTTAAAATAACTAGTCCTACTGATGAGAATAACTTTTCAAAGTAATTTAAAATGACTTGTTTGTGTATCACAAGAGCCAGTGAGTGAAACATGATTTTTGGGACATATTGTACTTAGTATTGGAAATAATTATTGTAATTAACTGTTCATGAGGTTCCCTTGTATGGAACTTTCAATGCATGGGTTGCATCAAAATACAATTCATAAAGCTGGGCTGGAGAATATATTTTGGCACACATGGTGAAATATCAGCTTGGGCAGCTGAAATATGTTTTTGTCAGATGTTTGTCACGTTTTCAGCTTTATTACACGGAGGAGCTATGTTTTGGGTTTGGTTTTTTTCTCCCTACATACCAATATATGGATGAATTGAACTTTCAAAGGTTTCTGGATAGTGGGAATGAATGCCATGCTGAGTTAGAAATTGTATGAGATTTGTATGTAAAGGAGTAAAATCTTGTATTTTTAATGTTTTATTAGACAACAATCTTAGTGAAAAGTTAGAATTATTTTGCAGATAAGAGGAGTGGGTTTTTTGGTCATCTCTCCAAGGCAGGTAACTTTCCTAAGTTTCCTTCTGAAACTAGTTGCTTAGAACATCAGTAAATCACATTTAATGAATAAAAGGCGTTAATATGTCATAAGTTGGAGTCTTTACCATATTTAAAAGTTCAGTTGAAAGACAGTGAATTGAGTAATGCAATCAGTGGCTTCATCTCTGAAGTTCTTCCTGTGTACCATATATGAACTAACTAAGGACCTGCAAAATTAAAATGCTGACAAAAATAGACAATATTTGGAATGGGACTATCGAAAGAAAAAAATTTTGGTGGTTGCAGGACATTTAACTTTAAAATCCATTTTGCATCACATGAAGCTGTGGGAAGTAGTACATTAATTAGATAATTTGCAGGGAGGGTGGACAACACAAATTATAGTCTTTATTCTTGGATTATGGTAAGAGTGCATGGAAAGAACTGCATACTCATAAAGTAGAAATATGTAGTTTACATTTGAAATTGTATATGCAGTTGGAAGTTACTTTGGGTTATATCCTTCCATGCTATTGGAAATTTTAAGAGTTCTCCTTTGTTACACTGGCTTTGTGAGCTGCTAATTCATTAATAAGAACCTACCCTTAAAATACGCCTCCTTTAGAGTTAAATCCTGAATACTGAAATCACTGATCATTTTGTTCTCAATAAGCTCTATGTGCTATGGCATCAGTTTTAAACTGAGAATGATTTGCATTGGTTTACTGTAATATGCTGTGATAGTGAAATCTGCTCCTGGTTAGTATGTTTTGTACTCCAAATTATTTAAGATTTGGTCACATATGAAATTTTACAGTGTTATGTATGTACCTTATAACCACATAGGTGTTACCCATTATGGCAAGGTATGTGTTCAACAACTGTACAACTTCATGCATCGTCTGGCATCATGAAACTAATTGTGTTGAGCTATTATGGTCTTTTTATTTGAAAGTACTTTAAAGAAGTTTAGAACATACATGAACATACACTGTTAAAGTATTGGTTTTCTGTAAATGTTCCAGTTATCCTTCATTTATAAAATCACTGGAAATGTTTTCATTAAATAGCGGTTTTGTTCCAAATAAGTCATATTTATGGATCTTTAAAATTACATTTTTATGGTACTGAATTAATATAAAAATCTAGTGTTTATATTTCCAGTATGCAAAGCAAGAAATTTTCAAATTGTTCTTTCCCGGACTGATTAGCAGGATGAAGGAACTCCTCCCAAAATGGCTTCTTCCGTATGCTTTCTCACTTGGAGCCCTCAAGTATAGGATGATTGGAATTGTAGTTTCCAGTTAGCTTTTGTGCCACAACATCTGCATGAAAAGACTTGCATAAAATTTGTGTAGAAGTTAGTAGAATAATCCTTAGCATGTTTCTTGATCATTTTATGTCACTATCAGCAAAATTGCCAAATTATCTCCATTTTTTTTCTGTTTTATTTAAATTTTTATTAATTCAGGTTCCAACCAGGTGTAATATGGCTAAAAATCATCTTAATGATCTGCATCTGAAGTAAGAATATTCTGAAAGTTTTCTTCTTTCCTCCCCCCACCCCATAGGATATGGCCCTTGTTGCTCCTGAAGCGCCTTCAGAGCAAGCTAGAAGGGTTTTCCAGACATACGACCCTGAGGGTAAGGGCTGTACTTCTTTCTGAAATAAGAGGTTTTAATGCAAACATACTCATTAAGAGAGGAACGAAACACCTAGTATGTAAAAAATGTCCAATGCAGTAATCAATCTATAAGTGGCACTGAGCACCCTGGTCTAGTGGAAGGTGTCCCTACCCACGGCAGCGGGGTTGGAACTAAATCATCTTTAAGGTCCCTTCCAACCCAAACCATTCCATGATTCTATAAAGAAATTCTCTGAGAATTCTGAAGTAAGGGAAGTTGTGCAATAGGAATTAGAGTTCTTACAACATACATCTTTTAACCTTGTAATGTTCTTTGTAGTTAACATAAAGTTAAATATAATTTGATTTCTCCTTTATTACATTGTCATAAAACAACTGATCTGATGTGACTTATTCTTCATGAGATTTTGTTCTTGAAGGTATGTGGCATACACAGAGAATTTTCTTATGTTTTGGGAAGCAGGGTATAACATTTAGGTACTATTTTTGACTAATCAAAAGGGAAAAAGTGTACCATTTTTATCCCAAGGTAGCTCATGGAGGTGGAGATTACTAATTCAGAGATTGAATTCTTAGCAAGTATTAAACTTCTGAGTGTGTGAATGATGAACCCACAGTTTCTGTATTGCGCTCTATTGGGTCAAATAAAGTGGGAGAAAAGTGTTTGAAAACTGTTTTCCTTCTAAAACCCCACCATTTGCTTGCAAATTCTACAGATGTAACATGTAGTATTTGTATCTTTGAGTGAAATTTGTAATCCTGAAAAGGATTTTGTTTCTTTTCCTCACAAGTAGTTTTGCTGTTTCTTCAGATAATGGTTTTATACCTGACACTCTGCTAGAAGATGTAATGAAGGCTCTTGACCTTGTTTCAGATCCTGAATAGTAAGTATAATAAAATTTAAAGGTAAATACATGGAAGTATCAATTAACCACATTAATTATAATTTAAGGCTTTTTTCTGGATTCAGTTAACCATATATCTATTATAATTTCAGGTTGGGGGTTTTTTTCCTTGTTTGTTTTTTTTTCTTCCAGCTTGTAGTCTAGGCACAGAATGTTATTTTGAAGTGATTAAGTCAGCTTTAAATAAAATGGAAGGAATTAAGATGTCTTTAACCTTGGTAGTGATAACTAGAAGCCAAAAAAAGACCTCAGACCTACTGCATTACTATGTATTGAGAAGGCAGTCATGAATATATTTCTGTATGTTAATGTGACAGAAGAGCCAAACAGTCAAGGTATTCAGAGGCAGATTTGCACTTTATTGCCACTGTATCTCTCTACAGAGTTTGAAGCTGAAACTGGTTCAGTTACACCTTTTTTTCTACCAGCACTCAGGACTTCGTAGGGTTTCCAGAAATGGCACATTGATTCCTAAGATTAGAGTTAAAACTCTCAAATGAAAAAGGTAACTTTAGATCTAATGTGACCAGACAGGACTAATATTAAGTGACAACAGTTATTTAACCTTTGGTATCAAAACTTACCATGTTTTGCCACTGAATGCTTAACCCAGGAAGCATTTTTTTACTGCTCCAGAAGATGCTTCTGCCCTTTTGTAAACATTATGATCTAGTTTAATTGGGTCTAAAGTGGTTGTTCTGCAGAATGACTGTGGAGATTGCAAGTTTACTTAACACAGCCATCTGAAATGCAATTGATACCATTTTCTGTCCTTTCAAATGTTATAGTGAAGTTTACTGAGCTGTTCTCTGGAGGATGGAAGTGAGAATTGAAATTAAGAGATACCATGTAACTAAACCAAAAGAAAGTACAAAAGGCTTATATTCATACTATGACTTCTAAGTGGTGATATCTGCAGAAGATTTTTTTTTTAAGAGAGGGAAAGAATAAAACCATAGTTTAATAGGTCTGAGAAGCTTTCTTTTGGCCTTTTTGTTCAACTGTCTCAATAAATCTTCAACAGTCCTCTTTCAGCATTCAGCATTTTTTCCATTTGGCTGTTTGGCTTTCAGAGCATTTGTGGCATAGACCTGTCCTATTTTATTGTGCATAGCACATCAAATGTAAATTGATGTAGGAAGAGCCAGTCAGAATATTGATACTTGATGTGAACATAGCTGTATTGCAAAGCCATGATCAAACCATGACATATACAGTCTTGACTCATCTGCTCTCACATATATTCCCTAATATTACTGTCTTGAGGACCTGCTCTATTCTGGTCCTAGATGTCCTGTCTGTTTAATGTGGAACACAAGTATAAATCACACATTTTGAGTTTCATACAGGCTTTTCTGCTTGTTGTTTGTTTGTTTTAAAATAAAATTAAAGCCCTTGCCTCTAAGTCCACTACTTACATTTCTGATAATTTAATTCAAGGCTTTAAGCTTCTTAGAGTCTCAGGATGTATAATGGTCAGACCTGCTTAGAGTTTTAGAACTATAGAGGGCAAACTCTGTAGAGCAGATTTGAACACCGAGGTGGATTAGCCAGTACTGAATGCCATTGCATGTGATTTTAATAAAATTTTCTAATCTTTTAGTAAATACTCTGAGAATCCAGCTGTCTCATTTTGCCTGTTTGTTTCTAAAAATCATTTGATGCTCTTTAGGGCACCGATATCAGTACATCTGTCAGTCTAGGTTTCGCTTGTTTAAAACATGTTATCCTGTCTCTCTATTTGACCAGCAGTGGAGGCTTTTGTCCTCACACACTTCTCAGCTGTAAGAGTACAAAGACCATCAGTATCATCACCCTCTTTGGTTCAGGAGCCAGGCTTTGAGCTGAGGAGGCTGAGCCACAAACACATTTGGTAGCTCTGTTGTAACACCAGTAACATTGAACAGCCTCAGCAATTTGCTGAATGAAAAAGCCTCAGGTGAAACATGTCACAGTCAAAATTTATTAAATCTTCCCTCCTGCTTAATGGATTGAATTTTGTACACTGACCACACTTAAAAACTTAGTATGGCTCTATTTTTGAACAGTTCTTGTATTTCATCAGTGAGTTTATAGCTTGCTTTCATTTTAATACATAATTTTAAGTGCATTTTCAAAATTATCTGCCATGGTTGCATTTACAAACACAAATGTTTTTACAGCTCTGTTACAGCATTTCAAGAATTTGAGCAGGTTTCAAACAGCCACCGAAACATCTAAAATTTTGTACTTTGAGAGCAGTGAGAATGAGGAATAGAAGGTCTGAAGCCCAGCATCTGGCAAATACTCAGTTGCAGTTTCACTTGAGTAGTGAATTTTTTTAAGATATTAAATTAGCATAGTTTATAGGATATCACGTTCAGTTTTCTGGATTATAAAATTTCTCTTCCAAGGAACTTAACAAAGCCACTCTCTTAAGATTTGCATAATGTATTCTGTATATTGAGGGAGAAACAAAAAGAAGCCAAATCATTTACTACTAGTGCTATGCTAGGAGCAAGAAAAGAAATTATTTAAAAATGAAGACACATAAGGGATATCTTAAAGTATAAAATGCTTCCACAAAAGAATCAAAAACCCCTCAGAAATGATACCTTCTGCCTGCAGCCCCCAACAAAAGACACCCAGGATGGCTAGAGGCCTAGGTGGTAAAAGAGAAATTTATTGAGAAGCTAAGAGTGTGTCTTCTGAAAGGAAAATGTACTGCCTACATGAAAAAATAGGGAAAAATCTGGATTTATGATATGTCAAATGTAAATACAAAATAAAGCAGAGTTAAAAATCTCCTGAAGACTAATCTGGAAAGTTAAAAAACAATAACTAATAATATTCTTACGAACCCATCAGAACCAGGAGACTTGCAAGAAGTCTGTAGTTCGGATAGATGATTCCCAATGTTTGAAAGTATTCAGAGTTAGACAAGTGTAGTGAGTTCTTCATATTCACGGGGGAAGATGCTAGTGAGCTGTTCTCATCCTTGCTGGTGAATATTACAGAGAGGTTTCCACACTTAATTACTCTGACTACCCATAGAAAGGCCTAAGATTCTGATAAGTAAAAAAAAACAAAGTCCTGAAAAAACATCAGAGTGAAATTGCTGAACTGTTTTAGGTTACATACCACTGTGAACTGTGCTGGTACCAAACAGTATCAGAATGGGAAGGTGACAAATGGACAATAACACTTAGAAAAAGACTTGAAGGCCAGTCTGGGGAGAATTCACATCCAAATATTTCATATGTACGTGTGGAAAAGGAAGGAAGATTTTTTGCAGATAAAGTATTGATCTAAGAAAAAAATGTCATTTTTTCATAATGAAGGGAGATCGTTAGAAGAATTTTACTGCAGTTTGTATTATGTCTGTGAAGTTTGTTATGGCACCAGTGAGGATATAACAGTAGGGATTTGTATGATATTTGCTGCTGATACAGAAGTGCTCAAGATGTTAAAAAAAATAAAAAGTATGTGAGAACAGTAGAAGTTACTGGAAGATATGGTAACAGAGAAATTTCAATACAGTAAATGTAGATTGATTGCTCAGGGGATAAAAGAATCCTGATTTCACATACACATTGTTGGTATGTGAGCTAGATATTACTGGTCAGGAAACAGATCTTAGATTTAAACTGATAGTGATATACATATGGAGTGGGATTTCTAGGAATTATGCCATTGTATAACTGAATTATGTTTGCCCTGTTTTACTCTGTCATAAGCCTTCACTAGTGGCCAGTGTCAGAAATAGGATACTGGGCAAGGTGCTCGAGCAGGTGCTCTGTTGGTTTGACCCAGTGAGGATGTTCTTGTGAACAGTACAACTTGTACCTTAGGCAGAGGGCCAGGTAGATGCACATAGATCTGATCTCATACCCACAGAAATATATTGCTTAAATAGAAATACAGAGTTGTAATCGACATTCATTTGTAGGGACCTGGAGTTATACCATCTTTATGTATTAAGGTGTTCAGATTACTATTGTTAGTGTTTCCACTGTTTGTTGGTTCTGGCTCCTTTGATATCAAGTATGCAATGTAAATAAGAAATGCATCTGTTGAATTTATTTCAGTGTACTTAGAAATCTTGGAAGTTTTTCAAATCTCTGTTTAAAAACAGGTTGTTTGGCAGTTAGAGAGCTATATTTGAAAGATGACTGTTTTTTGTATCTTTAAAGAATGCTTACAAGACAGCAAAATGCCTTTTGGGCTGTAAACCTGGTTTTAGATTATGTGGGTTTCAAATTATTTTACCAAATATGGTGGTCCTTCAGAATTATCACTTATTTAATTTAAAATAACAGATTAATTTTATTTAAAAATAACCATGTTTTGGCAACTTGCATGCCATTCTGGTGCAGTTGTCACCATTAAAAATAGAATAGTATTGCTATACTTGGCAGTCAGTACTGTGGTAGCACAGCATAACTTAGTCATGCAAGAATAAAAGTGTCTTACTCATGCTTTTATATTCAATGTTTTTGTCTTAGTGTAAACCTCATGAAGACCAAATTAGACCCAGAAGGACTGGGCATCATATTACTGGGTCCCTTTCTGCAAGAATTTTTCCCTGAGCAGGTAATCAATATAGCTTTATCACTAAAGAGCATTGCCTATTCTGTTTGTCTTTGAGATTCGTTAAACACTTTCATCTATATCACAAGATAAGTATTCTGTTCATTTGACACAACTGACCAGCAAATAACTTCTGTATTACACAACAAATGGTTGACTTCTGTTTACCGTAACGTGGCCATGATTTTGTCAGCTTTACACTGAAGTAAACTCTGTTATAGTGACAAGATCTAAATTTATCTTCAGGAAACACATATTCATTTTGCATATGGAATTGAACTGGTTCCCTCTGCAGAAAGTTCATCTGAGTTTGTTTTTTCTGAGAATGAATGACTGCAACATTATCAATATTACAAATGTTGCTAGCAAATGGAAAAAGGTTACAAACATTTAACTATTTTTATGTACGTCTCTAAAGTTTTTGACAGTTTGACAAAAAGTCATCATAGACTTGTGTTCTGCATATGTGGAAGTCAGTATCTGCCAGGGTCATGGAGAATTATTTTCAAACTCTGTCTGTTCCATGTATTCGTTAAGACAGCACCACCACTGAGAGTCATGTGTTAACCTAGCACTGCCGTCATAGAGGGTGGCTGAGCGCTGGAACAGACTCCATAGGGAATCATTCTTATTCCAGCCTTTACCACAATGTGCTTAAAAAAGGAATGAGCTTTTGTTTGGAGCCTGGTCCAGTAGACATAAAAGAGATTATACTACACCCGATTTGTGTTTCCTGATTCAGTGAAATCCAAAGCTTTTCAGTCATTTTAGGACTAAACCATTAGGTCAATAACTGCAGTACATTTGCTCTTAGACCTCAGCTGAACTGGTGTCTTCAAAGTTAGTTTACTAAGGCAGGCATGAGTGTAAATTGCGTTTTAGCTCTCAGATAGAAGGCCAGAGATTGGATCTGGTCCTTAGTAAGAAACTTCACGACATCCAAACAGCCATAAAGACACATGAATGTTACTACTGCATAAGGTGTCTGACATGCAAATCAGAACAGCTTCTACCTGGGCAGTACTGAAGTTGTAGTTCAAAGTTGCTCTTAAGGGCATTACCCTTTAGTTTACTGGCATCTCTTTATTTCTGATGAGAAAGGTAAAATTAACAAGATCTTCAAGATTATCCCCTAAAGAAAGTGTACTTTTTTACAGTTTCCTTAAGTCTTCCTGCTTGAGTGCATCTGTCCGGTTGTAAAGAGAGGAGACTCAAGGCACACTGTGTATGTCATGTGAAATTAACTGTCTTCTTTCTGCTAGGACTCCAGGGTTTCAGAGTCATTCACTGTTTACCATTACAATGGACTGAAGCAATCGAACTATAATGAAAAGGTAAGGTTTCCAATTCAGCCCTAATAACAGTTACCATGCAAAACTGAATATACTTACAGGCAAAATACTCTTAACTTTAAACAGACTTTTTACAAAGCTGCTGTTTTGATAATTTTCTTTCAAAATGATGTATTTGGAATTGAGAACTCTTTTGTACTCCTGATGGTGTTTGAGCCAGTATACTGGATCACTTGGCCAGACCACATCTGTTAAGCTCTGTGTTTTGATAAGACCCCTCCTCACACTTAGCTGTCAGAAGGGGGATCTGAACTGTAAAGGACAATGGAGATGTACACACAAAGTGCAAGTTCTATAAGTAAACATACATCTGAATTAAGATGTTTGTAATTTTTTGTGAAATATTTCTGTAGTTCAGTCTTGCATCAAAAATCAGTATTTTTTGGAGCCACTTAGTGGGGGGGACAGAAATGAGTTTCTTGAAAGGAGGGGTATATGTGACACACCAAGTGCTTCTAAGTTCCTGAAGCAGAATTTAGGGTAAAAAGCCATAAGGCATTAATAGACACAAGAAACAAAAATTACTTCAAGTAGAAAGACTCTTTGAGAAAATGTATATACTCAGTCTTTGAAATAGCTTTAGTTAAGTCCTTAAAATTACACCTGCAGAAACTCCTGCAGTTTCATACTTCAAAATATAGGCAGAAGCATTCCAAGATTAGGGTTTTTTTATTTCATACTTCCATTTAATTAAAAAAAATATATATAAAACTTCACAGATTTGATTTTTGTAGTAAGAAAAAAATATGCATCTCAACAAATCCCCTCCTCACTCAGTGAAAATAATCACCTTATCTTAGAGTTTTTAACCAGGCTGACATCATTGGGTTTCTTTTGACAGGTCATGTATGTAGAAGGCACGGCAGTTGTTATGGGTTTTGAAGAACCAATGCTGCAGACCGATGACACTCCTGTGAAACGCTGCTTGCAAACCAAATGGCCATATATAGAACTGCTCTGGACCACAGATCGATCTCCTTCTCTAAACTGATATGTTGCCCATGAACAACATAGTGCTATCAGATCCCCGAGTGGGGATACAGGAATTGGTATTTGCTTGGAAGTGGTATACTTTGACTGTGTGGAGTTATACACTGGTATCATTGATGATTTGTAAATAATGATTACAAACACTTTTTCAGTGTTAATTGGAATATTTAATTTTTTAATCAGATTTATTTCTATTATAATAGTTTGTCTTTTTTGGCCACTGTAGTACTGTTAATGTGAGTTATCCTAAAATTTAAAAAAAGCCTTCTTATAAAGTCATACCATTTGCCATCTCATGAAGATTTGAAAAATTCTGATATTGCAGAATCTGCATATTAGATGTCAGATCTTTAAAACATGAAACATATTCAGCTTTCTCTGAATCATATAGGCATGTTTTATTATTTAAATTATATTAGCTTACATTACAGTACCATAATATGTGGACTAGACTGGCCTTTGCACTGGATATGTTTTAATAAGTTTAAATTTTCTGCAGTTTTTCCTAAAATCTAATTATACCTAAAGAGCTTGCACAATGTGACATAAATATGATACATTTTTAGGAATAAGTATGATTCTTAAATACTCTTTCTTGGCAGTTGTATATTATTGTGGCTTAGTTATTGGGCATGATAAAAGTGAAGAGAAAATCTGAGGAAAAATAGATGTATTAATATTTATTTGAGTTTGTATAAAAGAAATGTAAAAACGGCAGAAGGAATTTCTTGCTCTATAATCTTTAAACTATTCAAACTTATAATATTGCCAAATACCTCTTAATTTGTCCAAACAGCAGTGTAAGCCAGCGTTACTGTATGTGTTAAGTGCATGAGAACATCTGGTATTACATTATTATATTCCTTTATTTATTATCAACTTCTTAGCCCTAAAATAAAATCTTTTCCTTGAATCATATATTATTTAAAGTTTGGTTTAATTGAATTTGTTTGCTGTTTCTCTGAGATTATGAAAAGGAACCACAGGTTTAGAATGTCAGCTTTCAAGGTGAGCACATCTCAGGAGGAAAAAGCCACACCAAAGGTAGTTTCCTAATTTCTGAAATTACCATGACCATTCCTTATTGCAGACTGACATAAGAGTATCTCATTTTTTTGTCAGATTTCTCTTTCTGAAAAAAATTATTTTTTTGCAGATAATAATTTGAAAAGATTCCTTAACTCGTTAGTTTAGGACTCACTTTCCTTTGAACACAAGTATTCTCTTTTGCTGTGTGGGCCTGATGTGAAAAGACTTGTGCAGCAGTGCAGCTACTCAAATGTACAGGTAATAAGAGAATTTGTTTGGCAAGTGTGAAACTTTGCTTTTCAGAAAATACTCGAGCTTCATAGGTATTTGCTTTAGCTGGTTTTGCACATTTAAGATAAATGTCTTTAGGCAGACTTTCACTGATGCCTTGGAAGGTGAAAATTCACTTTTCTTGCTCTTCTGCATTCTGGTGTCTGTCTTGGCTTGTACAAGAGTATCTTACACCAGAGTTTGCACTGAATCATAACTTGAATGTTAGAATAAACATCCTTTTTTCTAGTCCACTGTCAGATAAAATTTATGTTCTGTCTTTCAGAATTAAAAAAAATAGAAACCCAGATAATGACATATATGTATATATAAAAAGCATTACTCTGGATTAAAGCTTTTTCTGCACTCCAGAGAAATTTAGGTGATGATGGTGTGGTATAAGACCCCTTATTCCTGTATCCTTTTTCCTTCATACTGCCTAGTTGTTAGAGGCCTGGTTTCTGGTTTACTTCACTTATTTTTGGACTACAGGGGCTAATTAACAGTGCTTAATGGCACTTAGCTCATGTGAGAGCCTCAGCCAAGTGAACCTTTCTGTCCTTTCTTCCATGGTGAGAAAAATAGGAGACATTCTGCCTTTATGGAAATTCACCTTTTGTGCCTTAAAAGAGTGGGGTCTATTTAAACAGCAGACTTACATAATATGTGGGACATTAATGTCTGGTACTTCAGATTTGTTTTCATAGAAAAATTACCAGAAACCTATATAATTCCCACAGGTTGATGTGCTCTAAGTGCTACATATTATTGCAGTATACATTATTGTGTATATATTGCAGTTTGCAATTGAGGCTTAGTCAGTAAATAAAGCCAGGGCATTTCATGGGATTAAATACATGCTTTAACTAACCAGAGCAAATTGATAGTGCTAATTGTAAGAAAGCACATGAACTAAATACGCAGTGAAATTACCTTTTGATTAATACTCTAGGTGGATGATTTTTTTTTTACATATGGCACAGTGGTTCAGTTTTAGAGGAAAGGTCAGTATCTTCTGGGAGGCAGCTAGTGTCCCAGCTGGCAACGTGGTACAGTTAGCAGGGCATTGGACAGTCCATCTGGAAAACTGGGTTCTTCCTCTCGTGTCTCAAAGCCTGTAGAGACAGAAAATTGTTCAGATACATGTTGGTGTCTCTTTGCTCTAAATGCACTTTCATAACAAAGAGATGAGAGCAGAAAAGGGGTCCTGGTGTCAACTGCTGGCTAAATGGTAAAAGAAATTACTCCCACCTTGATGTATACTGAGGTTCACAGTCAAGATAATCTAAATAAATTAGCTAAATAAATAATGGAAAGACTACTTCCAGTGCCTCATATTAGCCCAGGTGAGTTATATGTGAAGTCTGAAGTATAGCAAATACATATTTGCTTTGTTAAAGTCTAAAGTGTTCAAGGTAAGCAGCCAGTATAAATCCAAATGCAAATATCCTTGTTATAATCCACATAGAGCCCTTTAAAACAGTGATTCTCTTAAGTACTGGCAGGGCATTTTGGGGTTTGGATACTTTTGTTGAAGTTCTTGGCTTTATCTTTTAGACAGCTATTTTTTTCTGCTTATCTTGTCCATCTGTATGCTTTTTTTTATTCTCTCTTCCTTGTGAGAACAAGTTTAGGGCAAAGAACAGATCTCTTGAAAAGAAACGAATTTTTCCACAGACTACATGCTGTGATTGATAGAAGATGTAGTCTGCTCACTCTGAAATTAGCTTTGATGCTTCTCACATATGAATTACTTCTGCAAAGATTTTTAACTTGGACAATGTTCACAAAGGTAAGGTTCAAAGCAGCATGCTGAACACCTTTCGTTGGCGTGTCATCCTGAACTCAGATCCCACAAATTCATTCCCTTTGAAGAGCGTGGTCACATCCTCATTTTATCCTCTTGCTTTGAGACGATAATCAATACAAAATACTGTCTGTGTAGTGGCTCCAGTGGCAGTTCAGGAGAAGGCTTCTGGCCTACAGAAACAAAACCAGGAAACAACTGAATGAAAAGGTAAGTTTTCCTATGGGATTTGGATACTTCAGCTTCTGTATTGCCATGCTTTGATAAGATTTAACAGGAAAATTGTCATTGATTTTGGTAAGATTTGTGTTAAAAGCTGATACGATTCTTTGAAATAGTTCCCCTTCCTCTGCTAGCAGGTACATTACTAAATAATGGCACAAGTAACATTAAAGCTCTGATAATAGAACCTTCTATGAAATACTAATATTAAAGTTTTCCTTCAGCAGAACTTTACATAGATTTGACTGATCTATTTTTAAGATTGGAAATATCATAATGACATTAACCTCACCAACTGCACATAATATCATTTGGTCCCACAATTATCTAGTCCCACATCTGCCTTCCCATTATTCTGTAAGGTAGATAATGTCTTTTGGACTCTTAGTTAAATGTTCTTAGAAAAGCTTTCCATCCTGGCATCTCGTCTGATTCTAGAGGCTAAGAATTTTCAGTTCAATATTCAAAGCAGTTAATGTGTCAGACCACAGGTATGGTAAAGTCCAAACTGCAGTCTACCAACAACTGGAGCAGTTGCTTACCTCTTGAGCAGTGCAGATCAGTGTCCAGTCCAAACATTTCTGAAGTCCCAGGAAACCAAGATGTGGAATAAGCTTCCAGTGATCAGAACAGGTCTGAGTTACTTAGGGACTAACACTGCAAATTATAAAAAAAAAAAAAATACTGTTTATTTAAATGTTTGAATTGATTTGGAATATCCTACACACATGTCTCTTCTCTATAAGAAGGAAGGGGAGGGGGGGGGGAAGAAAAGTGTAAGAGGAGGGTGACTGCTGTATATTAACACTTTGGAGGTAACAGGGTCTTGAAAGAGATTTCGATGTTGTCATTCTGCCCTGCTCTTCACAGAGCTTTTAGTACTGATTTGAAGCATTTTTTTAGTCTTAAATTTAGCTCAAACCAACCAGGTTAGGTGTATTTCTAACTATGCCCCTTTGGCTTTTCACCTGTGGGAACACTCACCTATCTCCAATTGTGCTAGTTACTGAATTTTAACGCTTGTTTTGGATACATCTGTATGGGATGACTACAGTACCAGAATGTTCTGTGTTCTCGCTCCTGAGTGCCACAGGTCTGGAGTGCAATCTGAGCAGTGCTCCGAGCCCCAGCTTTATTTGTGACACTGAGCCCGGGAACTGGCTCTTGCTGTGCTAAAAAGTAAAAAGGCATAATTATTAGCATAGGGCAACACAACTTCAAAATTTCTTCAATTGCCTTAAGGTTGCATGACTTGCAAGAGTAGGTTTTAGTCCTACAAGTCACTGAGGTACTTCTGAGTTTATTACTGGTGCTTAGATCTCTAAGAAAGACTTGCTCAATGTAACATAATGAAATAGGATCAATGGTGATGTTTCACTCTAGTGGAAAAAGTAAACTTGATATAAATAAAAGGCAAGCAGAATTCAGGAATATTACAAGCCTGTGGGGACAGCTAAGGGTCACACAGTTAATGCTGAAAATAAACACAGTTCTATTTTTGTAAAAAGGAATGTCAGCCTTATCTGAATAATCTTGCCATAAAGCACTTAAAATGAGCACAAAAGTAAAGAAACCAGAACCTCAAAACTACTCTCAGCTGCTTTCATAGGTAGCATGTTTATAAATGGGTTCTCTATCCTGATCTTTCTCTGATATTGTTTTGGACACTTCGGTGTTTTAAATGCTGAGAAACAATTCTTTTTTCCTTGTAACAGTCGATAACATGGAAAATAAAATGTTTCTCCTTCCTAGCTTTGAGTTGGCCAGAAAAATTACAAATGATGCTGCCCTCTCAAGATGCGGATGTGATGCCCCATTTAGCTCCGTAGGGGAAGGGAGCATTTCAGGCCGTCAGGGGGTATGTATATGTTCTTAAAACCAGTTAAAACTCTGCTGTGGGGCTTGCGGGGGCAGAACAGTTGGAGGCAGAAGCTACGCAGCCTCATCGTTGTTAGTGGCTGTTACGGAGCCATTGCCGGAGGGGGTTTCTGGAAGCGCGGTGCTGTCGGCTCCCGCGGGGCCGGGAAGGGGCCGCGGCGGCACCCGCGGCGGGGATGCGCTCTGCGGTGCGCTCCGAACCGTGCCGTGCTTGCACCTGTCCCGTGGGCAGAAGCGCTTTTATTTCACAGCAGCCACGCCGGGCACAGCAATCTCATGAAGGTCTACGTTTTCAACCAATGCACTTCAGTTTCCTAGAAGGGATTCTTCAAGTATCGGGCTCTTCAGTTTAAACTCTTGAAAATGCTGGAAAGTCGAGAGGAGTTCAGCTCGAAACCACCGGCCCGCGCTCCGGCACCTTCCCCCGTGAGCGCGGCGTCGGTCGCTGCCGGGCCCCGGGGCTGTCCTGCGCCCNACAGCGGGCCCCCCGGCAGCTACTTCGGGTACTCGGTGGACTTCTACGTGCCCGAGCCCAGCACGTGAGTGCCGCCCGGGGTGGCTGCGGGCCGGGCCGGGGGCACAGGGCACAGGGCGGCTCGGGCGGGCGCTGGGCACGGCGGCGTCCCGGGGGTGCTGACAGCGCCCGGCCCCGTGCCCGCTGACCGCCCGCTGTGCTCGGCAGGGTCAGCGTCCTGGTGGGAGCGCCCAGGGCCAACACCACGCAGCCGGACATCGTGGAAGGAGGAGCGGTGTACCACTGCGCCTGGCCCGCCGCCCGCTGCAGGCAGATCCCCTTCGACAGCACCAGTAAGTGAGCGGCCGGTCCGCGGCATCCCTCACCTGGGACACTGCGAGCTGAGTGTCTGCTCCTGGCCGGGGAATTCCCGCTCCCGGAGTCTCGGTGCCTGCGCGCTTTGATGGTCCCCAGAGAAAGAACAAGAGTGTGACCTCCAGGATCGGCACGTAGCTCATCTTAATAACTGCTCTTTTTTCTTTTTTTCCCCCCTCTTTCTTTTAAATTTAATGAAGGGTATTTGTAGCAGATTCCTCCTTTTGAAAATAGTTTTGAGTATTCAGAAGGCGAAGAGGCAAAGCCCCCAAAGCCGTGTCTCACACGTCTCTGAATCTTGGGAATAACAGGGTTTTTAGTCTCTGCTGTTACTTTCAGCAAGGGGTTTTCCAGCTCTTCAGACGGGGTTAAGGACCTCATGTGGCATGCTTATTTAATTCTTTTCAGAAAACAGGAATTTTATTTCAGAATACTGGGCGCTAGATGCAAACCGATTTAGGCACAATGTGGATAGATGATATCCACTTCGAAAATCCCAAGACAGATGTTTCTTATTTAATTGTAGGGAACACACGTTTTAAACAATTCAGGCTGTTTATGTTTTTGTTGTCTCTTTATAGGTCTTGAAAATAATTTAAACCTAGTGTTTGCAGAGACTTTAAGACTGATTCCTTTATTTAGACAGACTTTGATAGTTTGACCATTAAGCAAAAGTATTCTTTAAGTTCTATTTAATCTTAATATTTGTGATTTATTGAAATAGAAACACAGTACAATTCAGGTTTTTTCTGAGAGCAAAAGTTAAATTAGAAGAGCTTACGTCAATGGAGCAAGTAAGCAGTGCAGTTCTTTACCCCTCCCAGCTTCAGCCACCCACATCCTATTACTATGTTGGTGTCTAGGAGCTCTGATCAGGATGACTGTCCAATCATTCTGGGAATTCTTCAAAACGGAGTAAGTGATAGTTCCTGTGTGTGCGTTTGGCTACTTGGGCATATAAAACTGTGCACAGCATATAGTAACATATATAAATGGAAATGTGCACTGACGGTATGCACACATGATTGTTATCATAATATGCCCTGAGTGTACATATTTAAAATAAAACCAGGAAATAGAGGAAATATTCATGTATTTCCATCTATGATTACATAGTTCATGTAACAGAAGTGGAATGTATTATCTATACAAATTAATTTCCATTTTGAATAGAAAACTTACAGACCAAATGAAAACTCTGTCGTATTTTTGAAGGGGCATATTGAAAAGTTAATGGAAACCTGGTGATGAAACCTATAAGGGCATCTGACTTTCCTGTGGGAACTCAGGATAACTCCATACCCTTGGCAGAGATGTCCTTTCACAGATACTATGTTTGAATAAAGTCACAAACAGACTGATGAGCAAGTACATCAGTAAGGCTTTCAACTATATGACACAACTATTCAGCTTGGAATCTCCAAAGTGTGGTTCATTTGGTCTTCCAGCATTGGTTGGTTGTGTCCTCTAGATGGAATCTTGACTTGTAGGCAGCTGAAGTTAAGCCAGAGTGAGCCTGCTGTGTAGACAGAAATGCATGTCCTTGGAGGAGGGACAGCAACACAGACAGGTTCAGCACTGTTCTCGTTGGCTGTCTAATTCCAGTTTCAAGAGCAGTAAGGTGTCATTTCACACAATTCAGCAATGTCTAGCTGCCTTCATAGACGGGGACCCTGGGAAGGTTTGCATAGCTTGTATCAACTCCTAGTCTTCATTGGCAGCAACAGAAAGGCCAGCTCCAGTACGCCTTAGATGACTGGTTTTGCTGATGTTTGGATGTATATTTCATGTCATTTTTTTCTCTCTGAAATCCACTATTTACAAGAGCAGGTTTTCCTTCTTCTCCACTTTTCTCCCAAGCAGGCATGTAGTCCACACGAGCTCTCTCGTAGATGAAACTATTTCAAATAGTCTGTTGCACACAGTTCCTTTTTGAAGCCTTTAGTCATTGTGTGCCTAATGGAACTTTGTCCTTAGTAAGTATGGAGGGTGTTTTCAGTTCATGGCTTTTTCTTGTACAGACATCTTGTACTCATTATACCTTCTCCCTACATCACTCAGAAATCTTGCTATTCCCGTTTTAATATTGATTCTAATAAACAGAAAAAAGTCAGTCTGGGTTGTCAAAGATCATACAGGAACTTGGTGATGGTACTGGTAACTGACTTGAGATTTTCTTCTTCCTTCCATTCCTTAACCACAAGATCATTCTTTCTTCCGAAACAGAAACACCCAGCAGTTGTTAGAAGACTGGAAATTCAGCTGTAGCAGCTTTAATTTTAAAGATTAATGCTTCATGCCTCGTTGGAGATCTTTAAAACTCTTGTAAAGCTTTGGGAATGTTTTCTGAAACAAAACAGAAAAACTACAGAGCCTACCTCAGAGCTGGAAGATTTCACTTTGGTGCATTTTTATACAAATCTTCCATTTTTAAGTACTTTTTTCTTGACTCCAAAGAATATCAGCTCTTTCAGTTAGATTCATGAAGCCTACTAAAAGAAACAAAACTGCTGAATAATTGGAAGCATTCTAAATGAAGTTCAGACAAAAACTGAGTGAAACTAGAAAGAAAGGGAAGAGTATAATGTAACACTTAAAAGGCAGTGTGAGTGTGGACTACCAAATAGAGAAATCAGTATTTTTCAGCCAAGAGTTCAATGGAGGACTTCTAAAGAATTGGTAAAAGTAAAGCAGATTCACATATACTGTGTCCAAAGTTGGACAAAGATGTGTGAAATCGCTTCAGGTCACAGAAACTGTGAAATTTCCCCTATAACATAAAAATTCAAGAGATTCTATCCAAGAGCTTGAAAACCACTGGCTTAAATTACATATGAGCATGAGGGCTCACGTCTTCCATTTCTGCAGACTGGATGCACGAATTAAGCTCTGGTATGTTCCTTTCAATGCAAGTTGCATTCTGCTGTTGAGGAGGGAACATACAGTGAGTACATGTGCATGATATTTGTACTCTGCCACAAATAAGTGTGCAAGTGGGCACCTTATTGGTAAGTCTTATGTGTAGCTGTGCAGATTATTTCACTATTTCTGGAGAACAGTAGACCTAATTTCAAGAAATGTTTGCAAATGCTTTGATGGTATTTGTATTAACACTGTTAATATCTCAGTGCTACTGAATGAAAAGAGTGAGGACACTGACTAGTAATGTGTGATGGTTTAAGTCAAGAATCTGGACGTTTTCAAATATCATAGTGTTATAGAGTGGAATTACTTTGTACTAATTTATAGTAATCCTGTATTTTACAGATACTGAGATGTTTATGTAATGAGTGGGTAGGTATGCCTTGCTATGGGGCTATAAAGTATAATAAATTAAGAAGGAACAAAATGTCTCTTCACCAACATTTAAGGCTTGTTAGGAGGCAATGATGAACAAGAACAGGCTCATAAGTCAGGGAAGGGAAAGAAGAAAAAGATAATGTGTTTGGTTTCTGAACTATCTATTGCATTAGACAAAGGGGGCATTTTTTCAAGAAGTGATATCAGGTAATGTTAAGTGCTAGATAGGATGGTCTTTGGTCCTATAAAGGCAGTTTTGTTGAAGTTTTATTTATTTTGTTATTGTTGTTGTTGTTACTATGACTACTACTACTAAAATGTTAGTTTAAAGGAAGTTATTCTATGTCCTGCATGCCATGGAGTCCTAAAGGGAGAACACAAGTGCTAAACCTAGCTGGACCTGGTATCCTGGGCACTGGTGTGGAACAACTGCAATGTCTCCTGGTGGATCAGGGATATGACACTGTGGGGGTTGCACCCAGAGTCTTTGGCAAGGTACAGCACTCAGTCCTAAACTTTTTTTTTTTTGGATCATATAAGTTTTAAATGACAAAAGAAAAATCATTATGGTTTGTGAAGCCCTCTTGCTCTTTTTTTTCTTTCTCCTCAGAAACTAAGATCACATGAGGGACTAGACATTGAATTGCATAATTCATACCCAACAGGAACACTCAGTGTTCACTCAATTCCCAATGAAAGATATGAAAAAAAGCATAGAAAATTGTGTCACGACTTCTGAGTGCCCTGTTCTACCTGTCAAACACAGACTGGCCTCCTTAACATTAGCAATGATATTCAAAACCAAGACTACTCCTGAAATATCTCTGTGGCCCTGTGCATATGTTAGGATGCCCAAACTAGTCTGAGTGCTACGGCAGCTGCATAACTTGTGTTAATGTGGAAATGTGTGTGGGCTAAACTACTCTGCTGAAAAGATGGTTTCATTGGAGTTAATAGAGGTGCAGGAGTATCTACAGCCATTCCTAAAAGTCACACCACCTAACTGAAATTGTTCTGCAGGTAGTTGTCCCAGATTGTCACTAGTTTCTCAGGTCACCTATCTCTGTTCTTCATAGTAGCTAATTCAGGATTTCCAAAGCAATGAGATGATTTACTTGTGTCAATAATTAATCCTATTGATCAAATATAGTTCCTGACAGATGACAGATGAGCAGAGGAGGGAAGGAGCATGAAATTTTGACATGCTGTAGGACTTGAGCTGACCTATCCATAAACAAGGCATGTAGCAAGATATTCCCGTATGGGCTGACCAGTGATATGGCCTCCAGCCAAGAAGGGGCTTTGGCAGGAACTCTGTGTTTCCTGCTGTTGATACAGCACTGACTCTGCAGTCCCATGTTTTCAGTTCTGTTTCAGGTCTGTGCACCAGGGTCAAGACTCCAGCAAGAAGCTGAAAGCACTGCCCCTGAGGCAAATGGGTGCTTTAACCTGCTCCATTGCAGCAGGGAGCTGAGATAAAGTATAATGGAAGGGCTTTTAGTATCCACTTACTTCAGGAGATATGGAATGAAGGGCAGAGGCTCTTCTCCCTTGTTTTGTAAAGCTGTCTGGTTGCATTGCAGTGTACAGGTGTGATACTCTTTGAAACTCAATGAGAGGACAGGGAAACAAGTGTTGGCATCATATTAAAGGCTTGTGCTCTCTCTTTCCTCTCTTACCTACACAAAGCTAACTTCTTTTCAGTTTCTCCTGTATGAAGTGAGGTTTACAATGACTTTTTCTGCTTTAGCATTGAGGTAGAATTACCAAGACCTTGTTTCAACTGCGTGCTCTTCCATTTAGCCACCAGGAGAGGTAGCAGGAGAGCAATATGAAGAAAACTTTCTCCCCACTTGATTAACTGGGGAACTTCTGAGCCATTGAAAGCCTCTTGCAGCCAGGAGCAAACTGAAATACCGCCTAAAATGCACTATTGCTTTTGAAATCTGATAAAAAACTAATAGTTCAGATTTCAGAATTCACTATAATGGTCACTTTTAGTTGTAATGCTTAACAAAGTGCATCAAGTTCCTGTGTTTTAAATTAGCTCCCAAAGGCAGAATTTTAGATACTATTCTGAGTTTCCAGAACTCACTGGCAAGTTGTCTTTGCTATCAGTTAGCTTTACCAGTTTTAGTAAAGTAGGTTATATTTTTCTAAACTAGCTGGAAAAAAATCTGAACAGCCTCTGAAGAGGAGCAGGGGAGGGGGATGTAAATCATTTCTGGGCAAGCATGCAGTTGATAAAAAACATGAGCTAATCTGGCCAGCAGTTGAGCTGATTGTAACAGAACCCAGGTACTGTATAAGGAAAAGATGTATTGTGGGACTCGAGGGGTTTAGTTACATGAAAAAATCATTAACTGAGGAGATGGTAAGATTCTGGGGAAAACTTAGAATCCTGTTATAAAAAAAGAATTTGCATCTCAAGAGAAATTACTGAGGGAGAACTTTGTTGTACTTTTAAACGTTGACACTTTTCAGTCCACTATGCCAGTAAGACCTTATCTGTAGCCTCATGGTTCACTTGTAACATTCTGATTTATAATGGACTCTTATGAGTTTCTTTTGTAGGTCTCAGCCTTATCTAAAGAAGGAAAAAAAATACCCTTGGCTATGTTAGTTCAAGCCCTGAGGTCTTAATTTACTTCTGATCAGATTTTACTTAGGGGAAGAAAATTGTATTGGGTTTGATGATTCCTTTTTTTTTATTCATGGAATGAAAGTCCAAATAAAGCTCTCCAGATATGATCTATCAAATTAAAATAGCTCACATGAATAGCAGCTAAGTTACAGTAAAAAAACAGAAATTAAATAGATGTTTGCTGAACCAGACAAATCTAAAAATAGAAGCAACTGTTGTCATCATGCAAGTGTTTTGCATATCTTTATTGTCTCTAAACACTATGGAGTCCTTTTTTCCCTCAGCATTAATTAAAAGCAATTGCTTGGCTTGGTTCCGTAGACCATGCATAGTGTTTAGCTTTGCATTTCAATTCTGTCCCTCTGGTGAGGGTCTAATATCAATGACCCTGTGAAAGTTAGTGAGTTACCTCTGCTTTGTAATGGGTCATTGGATTCTTTTATTGTAGTGATATGAAAAAGATATCACTGTTGATAGGGTTGACAAGATTCCCTCTTTTCCCTCACTTCTAGAATATGGGAGCATGTACACCAGATCAGACCCTTCCCTCTCCCTCTTCCCTTCTGTAAACCAGAACCCTTATGATGCTGCAGATCTAATTTCAAAGTTAAATGAGGTTGCTCAGAGCCTTGTGCAGTCAATTTCTGAAGCCACCCAAGGGTGGAGATGCCACATCCTCCAACCCAGGTCTTGTACTGATGTCTCAAAACTGTACACAGCATTCCAGGTGTTGTCTCCTTGTCAGGAGGAAATTCACTTTCCTTTACCTGTATAACTTTATAGAAATATTTGTTGGGTTTATTTTTTGTATTCCCATTTTATATAAATATGGATAGATTGAGGTGATTATTTACCACTACTCTGTGTATATATAATTCTGTAGAAATATATTAAATATACGTATTAAATTTTATAGTATCTATATTTTTATATGTATGAATTTGCATAGGTCCATACATCAAAACAGATATTTGAAAGGGATTTGCCATCCTGCATGTAAGTGCAGGTTTGAGGGAAAAATGTAACAACCTGATTAATGGCCATCTGTGTTTATTCAGTACATACAGGAAAATACACATAGAGCAAGTAAAGATAATACTTCTCAAAGTTCCTGAATGGTGAGAACTTCCTTGAAAGAGTTGCAGATTTATTGCATAGACAGATTTGTTACTTTGATTAGAAACATTGTTTTCCTGTGTTAAGTTTAATTAACATATTTTCACAGAATCCTTTAGGTTGGAAATACCTCTACGATCATCAAATCCGACCTTTGACCGATCACCAACTTGATTTGCTTTTGTTCATTTGAATATTTTCAAATTATAAAAGGTGATGCATTTTTTACTTACAGTATTCAAGAGCTGAATGAATCACCATAAGCCACTGTTTGCAAATACATCTGTTTCTTATGCAGGTCTTGATTAGTAGAAAAAAGAAATATTTGTAAGAGTAATGTTTGATTCATGCCTATTAGACTGTTTATAATGTATTGACTCAGTGATTGAGAGGAGACCAATCCCCACAGAAAGCACCAGATTTAGTCTAATGTGTACAAATGATGGATTTGCATTAACACTTGCTCCAGATTCAGGATTTAATTCCTGCAAATGAATTTCTGCACTGTTGTTTTTAACATGGGTTTACTTTTTACTGTCTGAAGTAAAATTTTTCTACTTATCTAGCTACTGCTTTGGCAGTGGAAGGGGCCATTTTTCCTTTTGGTAGTCCCTGGGTACCTCAAGACTAAAAGACTGAGTGAAGGAACACTGGTTTTAAGAATCATGTTTCGCTATCTTCAGAGCTGCTTCTGAAGCTGGATTGTAGGGAAGTACTATGTACAGGAGTTATGGCCCCTGCAGTAGAAAATAATGTGCTTTGGGTTGCTGAAATGCAGTTCAAGGATGTCCTTGCATCTAAATTTATGTTTATAAGTCTCTCAGCTCTTTGCATACTCCTGATTGTCTGGGCCTTAGTCTGCAATACAGTGTTAGGCAGTACAATTATGAGTGACTCCAGAGCTGTGTCTCTAGCCAAATTTGCGAATCATCCAGACTGTTGACCATCTGGAACAGATCCTGGGCTGGCTCTGAAGCAGTCCAGCTGGTACTCAGGCACTCCCTGGACCGCTTTGTGGACAGGCTTAGGCGTTGTGTGCCCAGCCCAGCTGCTGCCTTGTATTCTAGCTATCCTTGCACTATTGTCACGTATCGTGATACAAGATAGCCTGGACTCCGTCCTAAAAGGGGCCAAGCATTCTCTTCCAGAAGAGAAGATGACATTTGAATGCAACCTGAGTTCAAGCCAAGTTTTGCTGCTCACAGCAATATAACTTAGCCTGTGGCTAAGGTACAGTATAGACATACCCTGTGGGCCTCAAATCCCCAAAAACAGCACAAGGAGAGATACCTCCCTGTCATATAAAGGTGTTGTCAGGATACAGATATGCTACTTTTTGAAACGCCTAGATAATGCTGTTTTGAGGAATGTACCAAAGATAATTTTTTTTTGTAGTTGGAGTGGGATTTATCTGGGTAAATGTAAGTTTTTATCTGAGTCTGGTCTAAGCTGAACATCCATGGTTATCTACAGTTGCTCATGAAAAAAAAGTACTTTTAGGCCATGATTCTTCTGATCTTCTCAGATGTTTGCTTTAGGAGGAGAACTGGCCTAGTTTACGTCCTCAGATGTAAGTGGATGACTAGCTCAGAAGTGGACCATTACAGCAGGGCACAGTAATGACAGTGTGTATTCAGACAAGTTAGTTTTGTATGTAGCTTCATTTTGATAAAATTACAGAGAAAGCAGTAGCTGTTTTACAGCAATCTGAAATACTGATTGGTTTTTACATACAAAAGACTAAACTATGTTTTACAGTACAACCTCAGAAATGGGATTATGACTCCATAGCTCCAGCAAGGATGCTGAACAAAGGTGATTAGAAAATTTCTATCAGAAGATACTGTCTTGGGGAAAAACTAATTATTAGTTTGTGATATTTTGCTAATTATTTTGTAATGAAGATCTCATGCCACGTGACAAAGGATTCCTACTACACCATATGCCACTAGACGGGGTATGAGTGTGTGTATGTGTACAGTTCTTGCAGGTTTACTGGTAAATTCAGCTGTGGTTTTATAAGTCCTGCAAACAGTTGTCCTAGTTTTAAAATTTAACTTCTTCTTTTCAAATGTTGGTATACTTTGCCAGTAGACAAGTATGTTGTTTTGATTGAAAACGTAAGCTCCTTTTAAGTTAGAATACTGGTTATGAGTATCCTCAGTGCCAGAGTAGCACTGGCTGCTGTAAGCTGGCCATGGCTGATTTTCAAGCTTCAAAACCTTTGTTTCTATCAAGACCTCATCTGTGGACATTGATCATGTTCAGATCTGCTGGAGCGTTAAAAATAAAGAAAAAAGAAACCTTTAAAGCTTGAAAGGGTCTTACTTCATTGGAAAAAATAATCAAAAGAAGTATTGCCAACAACTAGGTAGAAGCTGGCAGCTCTTACAATGTGATGTGTCAAATACACTGTCTCTCACACTCCACACACATTTAGGTCTAACTTAAATAAAATATGTTTTTTAAAATTAATACTTTTTTACTAATTCTAAGTTCTATTTCCTGAATTTTTAAGAACTAGATATTCCTGAAATTTATCTCCCTTGTCTCTCTAAGCATGGACATCCATAGTAGCTCTTGTAATTGGCACAGCACAGAAACAAATACTTGTATGAAGGAAGATGTTTCCTCAGAGACTTTCAAACTTTAAAAGAGTCATTCTCATTCAACTTTCCTTCATGTTTATTAGAAAAAAATACAGCGGTAGAGTACCCTTTTTCTCCAAATATGATGCATTTTTCTTTCTAATTCAGTTTACATTTATGGGGTTACCATGAGCTGAAGTCACTGGCGATCTAACATCCTCAAAAAGCATTCAGGTATCTTCTGTATCCCTGCTGGGGAAATCCCAAGGTGTGTTGGCTTTTTAAAGTGTTGGCTGCCTTTTTTCTCAGTTATTTAAAGTGTGTGTAAATCCATAGTATATAATCTGACACTGCGTTTTGGTTTTTTTTAACATTCCAAGGTAGACAATATATGGTTTTATTTTCACTTAGAGTGAATAAAAAGGATTGATTCTTCTGAAATTCCTCCTGATAGGAACCAGAAACAAACATAAGGCAATGCAGATACAAAGGGGAAGGAGTAATGCCCTGCTTATGTATAAACTGAAAAGTTCATTAGGAATGACTTGTAAGGGAAGAGCGTAGCTCATGAACATATGGGAAATCAGTTTACTTCAGAGAACTGAGGGTGAAAGGAAGGGGTGTCTGCTTTTTATTAAAACCTGAAATGCATTATAATTGGCCTGAATCTTTGCCCAGATGGCTTCTCTTATGCTGACATCTGCAAGAGTGTATATAAAATAACATTAAGAAGCTGTCTCCTGTGACAGTGTGTACACATGTAATTCTGTTAAAAACTCAGTCCCTTGCTATCTATAGTGTTGGACTTTGAATAAGCATGCTGAGAAATGTCATTTGTTTGACAAAAACTAATTATGGAACATGCTTTTTACACAGAAAGTTTCTACCATGTCTGAGAAAACTTTTTAGGGCTTTTCACCTATTTTTGTAGATTCTTTTTCATTTTTCATCATAAAATACCGGTAAAGGGTTGGGATTTTTTTCGGTTTGGGGATTTTTTTTTTTAAGGGAGAAACACAGCATTCCTTATTTGTTATGTGCATGTTTTTCTAAAGTTTATTTGTTTTGGATTTTCACATGTGAATTTAAGCTGTTTTTGACTGACCAGTGAAAAGCTTAAATGATACTAAAGTGTTCCTCTTAAACAGGTTGGATGATGACAGTGGATGCAATGTAATACAACCCTTAGTCTGTTCATTTGTGTCTGTAACTCACAGGGTAATACTTTTTTAAGAAAGAGCTGCCAACATACTGCTTCTTTCTTTGTCAGACAACAGGAAAATCAAAGTCAATGGCACCAGGGAACCTATTGAGTTTAAGACAAATCAGTGGTTTGGAGCAACAGTCAAAGCTCATAAAGAAAAAGTTGTGGTAAGCCTTATGCATTTGGTATTCATTTGAAGATAATGTTTATTTTCCTCAAATGTATGTATTTAATAGCTCTCTTTGTGTTTATTATGGAAATAACTGTGATTATGCATGAATTATAAAACAGATGATGTATATAATTCTGAAAATGAAAGCAGCTTATAGAGTTAGGTTGAACTGACCAAGTGAAGATGATCCTGCTGCCATGTGAAAAGAGCAGAATGGCATATTGTTATTGAAGTGAATGATGGTATTTTTAAAACAGACAATGGACATATTTTAGAGATACAGAGTAACTGATAGCTCTATGCTATAAAATGTTTTGTATTACGAAGATACATTTGGAATGTTAAATACAGAATGTAATGAAATTATATGTATTGGAATGTGTTGTAATGAAAGCCAAGCACCTCTGTTGAAGTTCAGTTAGAAAGTTCTGACCTCTTTTGTCACATTTACATTGTTTTGAACAGTGATGTCGTAATCATGATAAAACAGATGCAAAAAAAGTAATTATAAAAAAGTTCCAAATCAAGATGGCTGTCAAAATGCAATGTCTGTTTTCCAGTTTCACTGAACATTTTACCTGTATTGATAGAGGCCTTCAGCAGTGGGCAAGTATTTTTTATTGCTTAGTAAAATGGTGATGATGCTTCTAATACACAAACATTTTTTATTTCCAATTTATGCACTCAAGTTTGCATTGAAAATGGCAGTGAAGTAATTGTGATAAGAACAATTAGTTTGGTCATTAGTTCTATTAGTTTTTACGATTACAAAACAGTAATTTGTTTTGGGATTTGCTTAAAACTTATTACTTAAAAAAACAGTCAGAAGGGAGGAAGTATTGAAAGGAAATGCTTTCCCTTGTATCGTGTGCCTTGTGGTTAACCTACAGAAGGATTTTGACATGAAACAGATAATGAATAAAACATCACCCTATTCTGTTACAGAGCTAAGTAAACATAAAAATTCTAAAAAAAATTATAAATAGCTGAAGATATTTCATTTTATGTACCCTACTAAATAACAGTTCACAAATTGAAATAAAGTAGTTCTTTACTGCAGTTTGCTAAGTCTTAATCAAGTGAGCAGAAAACCTCATCACCAACTGTGTCTAAACTGACCAAACTTTGTTTTACTTCTGGTAACTCTTCTCAGACTCTCTAAAATGAAGGTATAGTCAACACTTTCCAGGCAAAAATTTGGACAGCAAAGATGGAAAACTTTGTATATTAATCTTTATAGGCTGAAAGGGGAGGAAAAGAAAATGTCATCAAACTGTCAGGAACTTGTTTTTTAAGCTACAAATATGATAGTAAACTGCATCAGGTCAATGTTTATATTGAGTTCTTTTTTTCAATCCATTTTACTTGATGTCAAATGTACTTAAAATCAGGACACGTACTCCTCTTTGCTGCACTCTGGGTTTGCTCTTGGTTTTAATATGCAAGATTTTCTAGTCGGGGATGTTCCTTATACCATTACTCCAGAAGCTCCATGGCAAGCTCTGAGTAGCACAGTGACTCATCTGGCTGGAACTGATTGCAGATCGAAGGCTTACACAGTAATGTGAATAATAGCAATACCTTCCCAGAGGCAGACAGGTTTCTCATTGGATAAGTAGGACAAGGCAGGATATGAATGAAGGATTAATTTGTATCCTGCAGAGGCAAGGTTGTAGGGAGAGGTAGTGTCTTCACCCTGCCAGAAAGTGAGAAGTTTTAGGGCACAGGAACCCCTGAAGCATGACTTGCAGACCTGACAGCTTATTATTTTTATTTTTATATTTGTCTGGATTACCTCAAAAAAGGTGCTTCTCTCTACACAACTTGTATATCTTTTATCTTTGTACAGTCACGTTTGTAACACAACTACTGTAACAGAGAAGATTAAATATTAGTTCTCTAGCCAAAACTTACTTAGCAAAAAAATGTTCACTCAGACTGTTGAATGCATTATAGCTGTATCATATCTACAAATAATCTGAACCAGACATTTATTAGAAGGCAAACAATCTAATGATTATGACAGAGAATATGACACAACACCCTGACAAATGTCCTTCTGCTCAGTGGAGTAAAGCAATTTCTGCTGTAAATGCCTATGATCTTAAAACATAGCAGGACAGAACTGGGATTGCCTTAAGCCACATATATGTGATTTGCATGTTAACTTACAGGATCAAATGCTGTGCAATGAGCAGTAATAGAGCAAACACATTACTTGTGAAGCAGGCTTAGAGGGTATTTGTAACATACGCTTATATGTGACTTGTAGTCCCTGACAGATTTTGCCTGCTAAGGGCGGTAATTGAAAAATCGGTGTGCTTTTCAGGTTATAATGAAATTATATGAAGCAGTGATCCTGCATTTTCTTTTGTCAATATCTTGTGATCATTGCTGTATGAATGATACAATACCAGAGGGAATTTTTGTGCGCACTTTATTAAAAACTACATTTGCCAGATGCATGAGTGTGTGAAAGGTATGTGTGACATTGTTTCTGTTTTGATAGGCTTGTGCTCCTTTGTATCATTGGAGAACCCTTAAAGATAGTCCTGAGAAGGACCCTGTTGGCACCTGTTATGTAGCAATTCAGAACTTCAGTGCATATGCAGAATATTCACCGTGTCGCAACAGTAAGTATTAATATGAACAATCCTGTGTTGAAGGAATTGATACTGCACTCAGTATTTTCACCCTTTCAGTCTTCACGCAGTCTTGGTTGAATGACGGTTGCTTTATGATGTTATTACATTGAATGAGGGTGTAAAGAAAAATCAACATTAAGTTATATGCCTACAATTGGATGCTTTATTGTATAATTAATTGAAAGAGGAGAAATTAAGTAAATTGTGTGCAGTTATAGTGATGAGCTCTAATTGGTTCAATTTGTATGGCTTTAAAATGTAGCAAACAGATCTAGATAAGAACCAGACAGCATTTTAAACCAATTATTCATACTTATGCTGAGTATAAATCTCTCATCACAAGATCACCATTTGGAGACCAGACCCTGCATAGAAACACACAAGCCTGTATCACCATTCATGCCAATATCATTCACAATAGCTCATTTGTAAAGAACTTTCAGCATGTAAGAAAGGCATGCACATTAGCACTGCTGTTACACACTGTGCTGTTCTGAGCGTGTAGTAGCCATCTCTGGCCTTGCTTCCTGGGGAATAGGGAAAAACTGCATGTATATTTAGAACCAAGTTCAGTTACCTAGAAGTCTGCAGAAAATACCACACATCAGATTATGCCAGTCACTCATCTTGTTCAACATCCTATGTCTGAGTGTTTATGATGATTATTAATATCCTCATTACCTCAGTGCTCATAATTATTAAAATCAGTATGAATTTTCTTTAAGTTATTTTTCTAAAGGTGGCTTAAGATGGCAAATATGATGGGCTTACCTATCCTTCCAGTGGAAACCCTCACAGCAAAGCTGTGGTGGTGTTCAGTTTCACTTACGAGTAGCGACTTCAAGTTGCCCGCACCAGCCAATAACACAAGGAGTCTGAATGTAATTCCTTGTCATGATACCCCTTGTACAGAAACCCTGCTGTTGCAGATAAAATTCTTGCTGTGTACACATGGGCTAATTTCAAAACACACCTTTTAGTTGTTCCTCTACTGCAAACTGTGTTCCTGCCTTCAACCTTCTCATGGATTATTTTGCCAAGAAAGTAACAGGAATTCTACAGAAAAAATAGACATTATTAAAAGGTCTCTTTCCTGTGGAGATCTAAAGATAGCATCAGATCTTGTAGCTGGATTTTGTTAGATCTGACAGGTGTGTGAACATGTTTTGCCTTAAGCACAACAGCAAATCAGTAGTTTGCTGGTTACTTCAGTGAGATTATTAACATTCTNTCCTGGGGAATAGGGAAAAACTGCATGTATATTTAGAACCAAGTTCAGTTACCTAGAAGTCTGCAGAAAATACCACACATCAGATTATGCCAGTCACTCATCTTGTTCAACATCCTATGTCTGAGTGTTTATGATGATTATTAATATCCTCATTACCTCAGTGCTCATAATTATTAAAATCAGTATGAATTTTCTTTAAGTTATTTTTCTAAAGGTGGCTTAAGATGGCAAATATGATGGGCTTACCTATCCTTCCAGTGGAAACCCTCACAGCAAAGCTGTGGTGGTGTTCAGTTTCACTTACGAGTAGCGACTTCAAGTTGCCCGCACCAGCCAATAACACAAGGAGTCTGAATGTAATTCCTTGTCATGATACCCCTTGTACAGAAACCCTGCTGTTGCAGATAAAATTCTTGCTGTGTACACATGGGCTAATTTCAAAACACACCTTTTAGTTGTTCCTCTACTGCAAACTGTGTTCCTGCCTTCAACCTTCTCATGGATTATTTTGCAAGAAAGTAACAGGAATTCTACAGAAAAAATAGACATTATTAAAAGGTCTCTTTCCTGTGGAGATCTAAAGATAGCATCAGATCTTGTAGCTGGATTTTGTTAGATCTGACAGGTGTGTGAACATGTTTTGCCTTAAGCACAACAGCAAATCAGTAGTTTGCTGGTTACTTCAGTGAGATTATTAACATTCTTAAAGTTATGCATAGCAACAGGGTTTGAGAGTTGAAATCTTAAATGGCTTGTCAGAGTTCCTATTATTTGATCATAAATAATTAAGCAGAAATACAACATTTTCTCATTTATGTATTTTTTTTCATTCCAAGATGATGGATTGAACTTAAAGTAATTAAAGACTATTTCAGTTTTTAGTAGATAAATGAAAATTCAGTTCTGCGGTATTTTGTATGTTACTGCACAAATACCCAATTCATTCTCACTGGTATTTAAAAGATACAGTTGGAGTAAGCAATAACAAAAGTCAGTTTGGAGATATTATGTAATAAATAGACAAAAGGCTTCTTATGTACCTTTTATTAGTACTGATCTCTAAGAATTTTCGTGATATTCACATGTCTTTGTCCATAAGGCAGATTTTTCTTCACATATTTTGGCAGTTTTGCATTTACAGCCTTACAGCTCCAGCGGTGTGTATGTTATCTTCCATATGCACTGTGAAATCAGTAAAATGCTTCTACTTTCATAATTGCAGGCAATGCAGATCCTGAAGGACAAGGCTTTTGTCAAGCAGGTTTCAGCTTAGATTTTTACAAGGTGAGATTCTGTTTCTGAGTAAATTGACCAAATGTAATTGTGATATATCCCCAGTGTTCAAGTGCTGTCTCAGTGATTGTGAGTTTATCCTCCAATGTTGTATATGAAAAGTTTTGTGAAGTTGTTGCAAGGTCTTTCCTCCTTTTCAAGCTCCAAACTTTCTGATTTCATTAATAAAAGAAATAATCAGCACCTGTTTATCTATTTGCAGCACTCCAATCTGACTCTGCTTGGTCTATCATAGTAGATAATTGGGCAACCAATTGTGTGTGCTTCTATCTCAGTCTGTCCCACTTACAATGCTTTACAAAGGGACTTGATCTTCAGAAAGGAATGGGCAGGCTTGTTTTAAAAAGTTAAAATGGCTTGTATAATGATGCTTTTGAAGGCACAGAAATCATTGAGTAAGACCATTCTCGTGTGGGAGGAAAAGTGCTTAAGGGAAAGTACTAGTTGTTCTTAAATGCCAAAAAGTTCCAGAAACAATATTGTGGGACAGAGGATAAACTTTGCAAATATTGTTGTTATCTGTGCCATTATTAGAGCACCAGGGCTTCACATCACTTTGACCACTGACATTGTTTTCAGTGTTCTGCAGCTGCTTTATTATTTACATTATTAATAGTTGAGGGGTTAAGACCTCATTGTAGGGTAGATGAAAGTATAATTCATTATAAAATATTACTGTCACTTTATTACATGTGAAGACCCTCTTTTATGCTAACTTCATCATAAATTAGCATCAATTTTTAAAATGCTACAAAAGTGGTAAAAGAATTACGGCTTTCATTCCAGTGAAGATGCACAGGGTGATCTTAACTTTTTTTAACTGTGGATTTTCCTGTAAATCCGTGTACCTGCATTCTTTCCTTGCACATGGCTATTCTCCTTAATCATAATTCTGATATTGTTTTGGTCATTTAAATAGTTTTTTCCCATGCATGCTTATTTTTGCTGTGTTCTTTTGTTGTGTAATTTTATTCAATTCTGCTTTTTGTAGAATGGAGACCTGATAGTAGGAGGGCCCGGTAGTTTTTATTGGCAAGGTATGTTCATCTCACTGCGTAACTTGATCTAAGAAGTGAAGCAGAAAGTATTGTTGTTCTAGATTTCCATTGTTCTGTTGGTTTGGGATAACCAGTCATGAAATTATTTTCAATAAATGTAAATCAGAAGAATTGCTTAACAGCCCTCGAGCATAAAAATAAGTCAGGCAAAATTCAGGATGTAGGTTATATAGCAAGTGAAACAAATACAAGTAACTATTTTTTATTAATATTTTACCATATCTGTCATTTAATTAATAAGTTGAATTTTTCCCTAGAAATACTGCATGTTTAAAACTAGCTAATATTTGCACAGCAAATGTACTTTTTTAAAGTTTCTGTTATTGTTTGTTTCTGAACACAACCTTTTATAATAGTCTCGATATATTAGAAGTTCATTTGTGCTATCACTAGTTTCCAAGATGTAGTTTCTCATGTAAATAAAACCTAAAGTTGTTTTGGTAAAGGGTTAAAAGGTTATTTTTGTTTTAACCTGTTTGGACATATATGATATAGCTGATTCCCAGCCTCTGCCTACCAACTTGCCCATTGTCAGCCTCTTTGATGTGTGTTTTTGCATTGCTTTTAAAGGAGGAAGATGTAGTTGGCTGTGATGGTAGGGAATTCATAGCTCTGAATTCCCCACTGAGAAATGGCTTCCATTGGTCTGCTGCATTTGTACAGTGCAGTGGCTTTGGTTTGAATCAGCACATTGTAATGGGTCTGGAGATGCTTTTGTGATGGTTCAAAAGAGATTCAGTGCCTTGTTGTATTGATTTATGTGTACTCTTGATATTACCAGGGTAATAACAGAGAAAGATTGAGAGAAGGTATCTGCTCTTTGCATCCATGCTGTATTATCCCTTCAGCTCTGTTTTGATGTTCTGCAAGCCCTGTTTTGTAGAATCTGGCACTCTTTTATGCCCCTTGCATTTATGAAGCTGTTTGAATCCAGGTCAGGTAATCACTGCAAGTATTGCGGATATCATTGCGAATTATTCCTTCAAGGATATTCTGAGGAAACTGGCACGGGAGAAGCAAACAGGAGTGGCACCACCCTCGTACGATGACAATTACATGGGTAAGCTAAGCTTTATATGTTAGCAATATGTTCTAAAAGTACGAGTCATATAAATATGGAAACAAGCCCTCAATTACTGCTGGCTCACTTGTGAGAGGATTTGAACGTGTTTTGCCTTAAGCACAACAGCAAATCAGTAGTTTGCTGGTTACTTCAGTGAGATTATTAACATTCTTAAAGTTATGCATAGCAACAGGGTTTGAGAGTTGAAATCTTAAATGGCTCATTAGGGTTCTTATTATTTGATCATAAATAATTAAGCAGAGATACAAAATTTTCTCATTTATGTATTTTTTTTCATTCCAAGATGATGGATTGAACTTAAAGTAATTAAAGACTATTTCAGTTTTTAGTAGATAAATGAAAATTCAGTTCTGTGATATTTTGTACGTTACTGCACAAATACCCAATTTATTCTCACTGATATTTAAAAGATACAGTTGGAGTAAGCAATAACAAAAGTCAGTTTGGAGATATTATGTAATAAATAGACAAAAGGCTTCTTACGTACCTTTTATTAGTACTGATCTCTAAGAATTTTCATGCTATTCACGTCTTGGTCCATAAGGCAGATTTTTCTTCACATAGTTATAGAAAAGAGTCGATGGAATTGGAAGGCAAACATGCATCCTTTCACCCCTGCCCATAGATTTGAAATTACACTCCCTGATACAATTCAGAAGTCTTTACTGTGACAAGAGCAACTATCTCACAGATTTGCTAAAGCTCCAAGAGGTGCTTAACTTCAACTTTGGAAATCTGACTTCCAAATAAAGCTCAACCAGGACACTCACACGTTATACTACAGTAATGAAGACTGAAATTTTGTCAATAGGTGTTAGGGCAAAAGACCATAGTACCTGCTGGTTTTTTCAGATAAATTATTAAGTATTAATGATTTAGAAGCTCATTTTTTGGAGAAGAAGGATCAGTTCATTAATACATTCTGATCTCATAATAAAAAATTTTCCTTTTTCCCAGAGTTTGAGTATACTAATGATAGAAAATTTGCATTCGGATGATCAGTCTAACAGATAAATCTGATTGCCTTTTCATATTTTTTGAACGAAATTGTTTATCAAGTATTTTTTTGGTAATTTATTCTTAAACAGGATACTCAGTGGCTGCTGGGGAATTTACTGGTGATTCTGAACAAGGTAAGATGCTATGTAGTTGAATGAAAACCATATGGCCATGCACTTTTTAAATACCTTGGGTCTCTACTCAGGAACATACATTATACATTATTATTATATATTATTATACATTTGAAACACTGGTGAGATTTAAGCTATCTGTACTCAGTATTCTCAGAGGCAAATATTTCCTTAGACAGAAACATAACAGAAAAGAATTTAAGTAACACAAAAGTCTGAATCTGATGTTACAGTATCGTGCTCATGGATGTGTTCAGAAGTTAGAGCTGTGACAACATTGTAGGTGGAGCCATCAGGCTTACTTAATTTAGCCAGTCTGGTGAGCAGAACTCATAGCACAGAGTGTTGTGGCAGCAGAACTAAAACCAAACTGAACATGGTCTAATTTTTAAGTTGCAAAGTAAGTTTTGTGGGTGTTTTAGAAATTGAACAGTGTTTTCCTGTGTCTCTGCAAGTTGGATCCAGTGTAGAAGAAAAGCTCCTGTCACAGATGTCTGTTTGGTAAAGTATGTTAAAAATAATCATTTAGAAATTTGCTCATGATTAGCTTTTTTCAGATGTTCTGAAATTGCAAAGGATTTCAAAACATACAGTTAGATGAAAATACCTGTGATCCCTGGTGTTTCATAATTGAAGAGGTATGTTTCTTGTGTAAGGCTGGCAGTCAGAAAGTATTCCTTAAGGGGTAACTTTCTTGAGGGGCTGAACAGCTATGTGGTTCAGACTAACAAAGCCAGTAGAGACATAGTACATTTCCACAAATGAACCCATGTCCTTTTCAGTCCTTTATTACTTCCATTTCCCCTTGACCAAACACATTCAATCACAGGGATGTATATAAACCCAGAGAGGAACAGAGGAATGGTAGGGAAGTATAGGCAGGTGTCTGAGGTACTCTGATATCCGAAGTTCCTGCTGCTGTCTTCTGGTGTGGATATCCTAATGAGGGAATGTACAGGCGGTAAGGCTGCAGGCTGTGACTGCTTTTGCCTTTTGGGTTTTTTACGCATTTTTTCTACTAGTTTTTTAAGATTTCAGAATTGAGCAGAATTACTCATAGAGGGCAGCCACATCCAATGTTTCATAATCTTGTTCAATGGATCACTCCAGTGCCACTCACAAAAATTTCCTTGTAATGCTTTTAGATAGCCTGTTCAGAATTTGCCAAACACTTCCATGGCATCAAGTGAAATAATGGATGAGACAAATTGTTGTGCAGCCAAAAAGAAAAGAGAGATTTGTAAGGACAGTTTTATTTCGTTTCTGTACTCTAATATGTGATGCCATAACTAATTCTGGTTCCAGCAATCCACAGCTGTCAGGTAGCAAACTGAATTGTACCAAGAGCTTTATTATACTGTGCTATGCTAAGTAATGCTGGGCAGAGAGAGATCTATGGATGAGTGTAGTCAAAAGTCAAAGTGTAATATTTTATGGAAGTAAATGCACTGAATGAATGTGTAAAGTCTTATCAATTATTGTCTTGAAGTGATTTACAGATCTGATACAGCTCATAAATCAAAATCCTGAGGGGTTTGAAATACATTTATATATATCTATTTATCTCAAGGAAGGTTTAAGTGGCATGGGATGAATGTTGCATGCACCACTCAGATAGCATAACCAGTTCACTGTTGATCATTTATCCTTTCAGAGTTGGTTGCTGGAGTCCCGAGGGGAGCACAGAACTTTGGCTATGTATGTACTGAACCATCATTTTATCCTTTTTATAGTAATAAGGCAATTAGACTATTTGAAAGGTTAAAAGCTACATTATATTTTCTGTCTCTTTGATACAAAACTTTCAAATCAGAGAAAACTGCCACTGACTTTCACCCTCAAGCTTACCTGGCTGGGTTGAAATGCCTTACTGTTTAAGGTGTTGAATGGTAAGCACTTAGTACCTTCCAAAGTCTGTTTTCAGGAGGCAATTACAGGCACGCTCTGAGGAAGGCTGGTGTCCCTATACCCACCGAGTGCTGCCAGACCTAAGCTTCCCTATAGGTTAGCGTATTTCATGTGCAGAGCTGTGTCTGCAGTGGAAAGGAGTCCAAGTTCAGATTATTCATACCCAGTGTTTACTTTCAGTGCTGTAAATATATACACTGAATACCAGATGCAAAGAATCATGATAGGAAGTTAGAAATGAAGGGAGAAAACAACATACACTTGTGGATACAGCTTTTACCTCATAGGAAAAAAAAAGTTTCACAACTAACCTGGCTGGGAAAAGAGATCCCAACCACAGGCACATTCTCCAGTTTTGTGAATCCAAAATTCCTTGTATCTCTGGAACTTGTTCTTAAAATTTTTCAGAAGAAAGGTGTGTATGTATATATATTTATAATTGTTTCTTCCTGGCCTCTTGAACCATCCTTCAGTGTGCAAAATTGGTTTTCAGTGATGTTGTGCTGTAGTATCTCCATGTGTGCTTGAAACTTTCCATATTTTTCTGTTACCAGGTCTCAATTATTAATTCTTCAGACCTGACCTTTATCCAGAACTTCACTGGTGAACAGGTAATGTCACACAACTCTGTGATGAAGTATTGTATCTCTAGGGGATATAGCTTCGGATTATTAGTTTCAAGAATAAATAAAATAATTTTTTGTATTAATGACTATAAAAACAGGATTATCAGTAAAAATTTTTTTAATCGATATCTGATATGAAAGCCTATCTGTTGTTTTTTATTTCCAGATGGCGTCTTATTTTGGGTACACAGTTGCAGTATCTGATGTTAACAATGATGGGTAGGTTACCAAATATATTCAGCTCCACTGAACATTCATAGAAGCAATGCCTGATATTTATTAATAAATGTAGGTTTTCAGGTGCTTCATACCTCAAAATGCTTTTCTTGGCTTCTCTGCTTTTCTAATTTTAATTGTTCACATAGACTTATCTTTGTGTAATCACAGTGGCACGAGTATTTGCAGGCCTAGTTTGGGCGAGTATCTTTTGGAATATTTATTCAAAGCAGTGTGTCAGAGCAGGAATGTCCGAAGTCTTAGGAAACAGATCCAGGTAGAAAAACAGTGAATAAACAGCACTAGCTACCAGTGGGAAAAGATAGGTGAAAGTCAAAAGTGCATTCTCCCATTCTCAAAAACAGGTAAGTCTTCTCACATGGGAGGCATCCATAGCTTCATTTCTCAATTTCAGAAGCTTTGCAATATCATCAGCTCCTCAATCCTCATTCCAGCACCTGCTGGTTGGCCATCCATTTTTATCATCCCAGGAACCAACAAGTGTCTATGTCCCATAGCTGTTCTGGCAGGCATTCTGCATGTCTGAGGGAGAATGCTGCTCAGCTCCCAGGGTCATGCCTGAGACACTTGGGGATTTCAGGCCCTGTTGAACAATATGCTTGTTAACTTTCAACTCATGGAAAGTTGGATTAAATATTTTATAAGAATAGGACTTTAGTATGGTAATATTGATACTAGCTTTGTAGCAAGGAGATAAAGATCCCTGAAGCTCAGAGCCTTGGAATCTGCACAAAGGTGAGCCAGGACTGTATTTAAAGATGTGGCATACTCTTGCCTATTGTGAAGTGTCTCAAATGTGTATACCTCATATTTTTTCTTATGATCATTTCTTAATAAGTACTTAAGCATAGAGCATTAAGTACTTTTTCTGGGCTGAATCATTGCTTCCCATCAGTGAGTGACCCTTTAAAGAGTGAGAGGTACAAGAAAAGAGAAAAGTAATGAGGTGGTAAAATGTTACTGCAGTTATAAAACAAAACAACAACCAGAAAACAGAACCTTCAACAATTTCAGTGGTGGCCTCATAGTACTCAAATCTTTCCAAGTTTCTGAGATCAAATTTTGTCATAGTATCACAGCTTTTGAAAATTTGTATTTTTATGATTGTCAGGATTAATTTAGTCCTACTAATGTATTACAAATGTGAAAGGGTAAAGAAACATTAATATAAGTTGCAATACACGCTCATTAGACTTTCAGGGAAGTTGCTATTTAATTTCTCACTGAACGAAATTATTTCCTGTGCAGGTTATTTCCTGTTAACCATAGGGTTACTTGGCAGGTCTCATATTTTCTGTGTACCTCTAAAACCACAGTTTATGTCAATAATGTAATCAAACTGCTGTTTAGATCTGTGTGGTCTCCCAGTCTATATCTTAAAAGAAATCTAATGACTCTTCCTGAGATCCAAACATCCCACAGAAAACAAAACACAAAAAGCTCTACTTGATAAACATGTCTGATTAGATATGTAGTCTGTCTTTGCTGGTTTGCACATATAGTCAATAGAACTATTTATCTAAAGAGTAAAAGAGAGGAAAAAAAAGCAAAAGGGAAATTAACACTTCAAATTCACTTAGGGTTTTTGCAGCTAAACATAAGGAGGTAGTGATGGCCTTATCAGTATGAGAAACCTAATTATTTGCTGAAAAGATTAATAAGAATGGTGCTTTGCTGTAGTAAGACTGAACATGTGACTCAAAGATTAGGCTCATCCTAAGAAAAAAAGCTCTGTAGACCTTCTGCTCCAGCAGTTGTGCAGGTATACCAGGGTGACTCTTGCTGTTTTATCTGTACCACATCAGTATTGCAAGCACCACGGGGAAATAGAGGATACTGTTTGAACTACTGTTTAGTTGCCCGCTGCTAATAATGAGAAATCCACAATGAAACTTAAAAAATCAAGCTTTGCCACCAATTTACAAGTTACATTCCTGGTAAAGAGGGTAAAAGAGAGCACTTTCAATTTAGGCTGAAACAGTCCAATAAAAATAGTGAAATAAACTGTTTACTGGGTTTTTTATTTGGCCTATATCAAAGCTTTCTGTAGTTATACTTTGACCTCTTGACATTTCCCATACTCCTGCTTTTTATTACTTGGCAGGATACAAAGGAGTGGCATGCAGTCTCAGCAGGTGGTCAGCTTTGTGCTTTTTAAAGATTTTTTTTTTTTTATCAGAAGGGAAGTTGTACTGGCTGGTTACCTTTCTGTGCTGGAACAAAAATTAACATATAATTTATGTTACCTTTAACATCTTAATGCAGTAATGAAATAAATCTAATGAACCAGTTCAAAATAGCACTGCAAACTGAACTGCAGTTCATGGTTTAATATTGCTGTCCAGGGACTTTTGCTTTATTCTTAGCTTTTTAAAAGGAATCACATCAACCTGAATTTGGCTCAGAACTCAATTCTGTAAACGTGAACACGTACAATTTAAAAAGCCAATTGAAATATCCTCTTTCACCAACAAAAATACATAATGCTAATCATGTAGGTACTTAGAACCCAACAAGCACACACACCCTCCACACCCCTTTTACTGTTTTTTATCTAAATAATTAAACTGTATAAGCTGGGAGGAAAAACTGACTATAAAGTATAGTAAGCAGCAATTGCTTGCTTATTTTATCCACTTAAAGAGGAACCAGAAATAAGTAAATGAAGATTAGAGAGAGTTGGGTAGCTGACAAATCCTTCCTTTCTGCAGTCCTAAACCCAAACCCCTAGAATTGCCTGAGGGAGAATTCCTTCTTGCAGAGTTCTTGCTGAGGCAGCTTGCCTGGCCCTACAGAGCTCAGCAGTGGCAGAGAAGGGAAGAAGCAAGAGGGTAAGGCAAGGAAGGCCTCGGGCGCGGGACATGCAGAGACCTGGAGGGAAGGCAAACCAAGTGCTTCAGGTGTTCCCTGTAGCTCTGCTGCCCAGAACTAGTTTAGAAATAGGTCAGTGTATTAGATTGCTGCTTTCCTTCCGTCTTCTCCTCGGTACGTCAGATGAAGAGCCATCTTAGCTACTGGGTTCTGGCTCCTGCTCCCTGGACTATTCGTGCATTTTTTATAGTCATTGTCATTTATTTTGGCAAAGTAGAAATTTTCCTAGAAAAATAACCCAGCACTGTGCACTTCTAGCTGAGCTGCTGTATTCCCTGTACAACAAGTTCCAGCTCCTGTCAGCTTGTTTTCTGTCTCAGCTGGTGAATCTTGTGTTCTGGGTTAGGCTTCTGCTTAGAGAATTCTAGGCCGTAATAGTCTGCCTCTCTCTTTTCACCATTTTAGGCATTCTGGATATTGCTCTATGGAGTATAGTTTTAAAGTTATCTGAGTATCTATTTTACATCAGTGTACTGGGAGCTTCCTCACTCGATTTGGTTCCTTATCATCTCTAAAAAAATCTTCCCTTAGTCTTAAAATCAGTCATTTGTAGAATATTGATGGGAACCAAGCTCATCTTTTACTTTATGGTTTATACAGCACATAATTCCATGGGATCCCGATTTATTGGGAATACCTGGACTGCAATGTAATAAAATAGTAATTGATGGCAGTGATACTGTGTAATGCTTTTAGTTCATGGCATATGTAAAATAACTTATTTTTAAGAGCATTTATGATTAGTTTTTGTTGTTGCTTTTGTTTCATGGCAACCATTTCAGCTGATATTCCGCCCCAAGGACAAGCATCTTCCATTAGTAGAGGAGGACTTTTGATGTTTAGTGTGAAAGGAAAATTCCCACTACAAATGTCAAGTCAGCATCTGCTTCCTTCCTTTTTTAGTTATTCATGCCATAGGGTAAAATCTAACAAAAAGTAAAACAGCTGTACCAAAGTGACCTGACGTTTTTAAATACAGTTTCCTTTATGGAAACATACCATAAAACTTAATTTAAAAATAACATTTCTAGAAGTACTTTGTCGCAACTTCTAAAACGTGTCTGTTCTACAATGTGATTAAAAGACTTCTAGATGAGATATTCTATGCTAAATTTTATGATAAGTATCTTAGAATCATAGTATATTTATATGGTAAAGTAGTAGCTAATCTACTACTAAATCATACAGGTTTTTTTTCTGCCAGGATTGGGAAAAACAGTGTAGTGCAATTTTACTTAATTGCTTTACTAATAGATAAAGCCTTTTGGAAAATGTTGATATTGGGAATATGATAAATTGGGAGTAGAAAGTTTTCTGAGTTTTACAAAGTTTGAACAAAATTTCACGTTACACCAAGAGAGTGTTTTTTTCAAATTAAAAGTTCTGATGTCAAATAGTACTAGTTAATACAGATGATCAATGTCCACTGAATATAATGGAAAGTGTTTTATTAGTTTGAGCAACCTTCAGCTGTTTGATACTATCATTTCCTATCTCAGAATAATCCATTAAAATACTTTTACTTGTTATGTATCTGTCAACCTCACTTGATTTTATTCTTCACTGTTTATTAAAAGATCTTGTTTTCCCACTTAATAAATGTTGGTAGGGTGTTTCGAGACATGCCTATTTAAAACAACAGGCAAAATATCCTTTGATTAGTCTCTGTTCTTTTACAGATTCTTCTTGGAGTAGCAAAATGGGCAGAAATTTTCTGTTCTTTTCCCTCTAAGCATCATATTTTTGTGATCTGATTATGTCCTATCTCTTTAATACTAAATACAGCAAATTATTTGAGCACTCCAACTACTCTTGTGCCTGATATTGAACAAAAGTGTTTTCAGAAATAAAACTATGGCTTTTTCTCCCAGCTTCTATTTGGATTAGTGATGAGGCATTCTCTATTAATGGATGCTTCTGGTGTTTCATGTATATTACTGAAAAATCTGCTGTAAGTGACAGGGATTTTTTTTCTTTTATTCATTTACTAATGTGTAAGTTGCAAAAACTAGATTTTCTACTAAGATTTGTCTCTCTCTGGCATTGTTAGCAGAACAGATCTACAGAATTTGTTCTAGTAACACAGATTTCCTATTAGTTAAACTCCTGACCTCAGGATCATCAAGTGCAAAAGTGTAAGTTTTTGATGTTGATTGTGAGCATAAATTGAAGTGCAAGAAATCCTGTTTAAGCCTAGGAAGAAATGCTTTTGCTGTGTTGGTGATCAAACACTGGAAACAGTTTCCCAGAGAGGTTGTGGAGTCTCCATCTGTGGAGACATTCAAAACTGGTGTGGGCATAGCTGGGGGCAGCCTTCCCTAAACAACCATGCTTTTACCAAGTTTTTAGACCAGAACACCAGAAGTGCCTTCTTACCTAAGTTAGAATATGACTCTATGATAATTATCAGCTTCCTGTTTAGCAAATGCCTAAACTGTGTTGTTTGTACTCAGTCTTTCAGTGACACTATTTTTTGTTTGACTGTTTCAGTTTAGATGATATCTTAGTTGGTGCCCCTCTCTTTATGGAACGGGAATTTGAGAGCAACCCTAAAGAAGTTGGGCAAGTTTACCTGTACCTGCAAGAAAGTGCATTCCTCTTCCAAGATGCGCAAATTCTGACAGGCACGGAAGTGTTTGGTAGATTTGGCAGTGCAATCACACACCTTGGAGATCTCAATCAAGATGGATATAATGGTAATTTTTATGCAATGTAGTATATCTCTGTATAACATTGAAATTAAAAATTACTAACAGTGAATATCACATGCCTGTGTCGTGCTGAAAAAGGCTTTTAACATGTAATGACCTTTGAAAGTCATGAGAGTTTACACTAATGTGAATGAAACTGAGGGCCAAATCATGAAAAGCTTCTCAATAAGAGGGTAGCTATATTGACTACAGAGCTATTTTTTAACTAAATATTTCTGTGTTCATTTGAAAAAAAATATTATTTTGGGGATTTTGACTGTAATTGCATTTAATTAATTAGTTAAGATGTTGCATTTGTTTAAAAGCAGAGTTCTTCTCAAGTGATTGGAAGTGAATGAGGCTCAGTACATGGAGCATTTTGTCAGCAATGAAAGAATTGGACAAGTACAGAAATACTGTGTTGGAATCAGCCTTCCACTGGTACTTAGGCACCAAAAGAAACAATTGCATAATGGGTCCATTTTCAAATGCTAATAGCGCACACACACACAACAAAATATTAACGTCAGTTAACTGGCAGCCTACATTCAAGAAAACAGTGCAAGTAAACTGTTCAGTTAGCTGAGATAGCTGGGATGCCTTGAGCACCTAGAGTTAACCTCTTAGATATGGGTAGTAGCACCTTAGTTTTCCCTGCATACATTTCCTTAGTTCTTTTTTCCAGGATGTTGGGGATCTTCAAAGCAGGCATCTCTGTATCTAAAACACCAAGAAGTTTTTCCTAGACAAGCTGTTTTGCACGGTAGCCTTTAAGATAGTCGGCCCACTTAGAAAAACTTGATGGACTTTCTCCTTCATAACTTGAGGGCTGTTTTACACCGTGCTCTAGCCACTAGACTCTAGGGCAGTGTCCTCATTGTGTGGCTGCTGTGCAAGAAAAAAGTCATTGGAAACCATAGGACTGCACAAAATATGAATACCATCCTGTGGGAAGGAGCCATTGGATTGTGACTGCTGAGAATACCCTCACTGGCCTTCTATCTTAAGATAGACGTAGGCATTCGTTAGATCTGGGTTTATTAAAGCTAATTAACTGCCCTGGAAATATGTAGAGGAATCCAGTGTGGACTGGCTATTTATTATAATTCAATAACATCTTCAAAGAATTATTTTATAAGCTTTTGTCATGAAAGTTTGACACTGAGAAGACACTGCAAACATTTTTGTATATTTGCCTTAGAACTAGAATCCATACAGAAGCACAGAATCTTGAAGTTCTTGCATGTTTGTAGCAGAAGCCATTTGTGTCTGTTTTCCTGATGGGAGTTAATTTTCAATTGTTCCCATTCTTTTTATTCTTTTATTTTTTTGCACTGCAGACGTTGCTATTGGTGCACCATTTGCTGGAGAAGACAGAAGAGGAAAAGTGCTCATTTACAATGGATACAGTAATGGGTTAAACACTAACCCTTCCCAGGTTCTCAGTGGAGCCTGGGCCTCACAGTCCGTGCCTTCGGGATTTGGCTTCACTCTGAGAGGAGACTCAGATGTAGACAAGAATGATTACCCAGGTAAGATTTTTCCATTAGAAAGGGAATTTCATACTTCCGTTCTCTGGAAAATGCATCATGCCTAAACTGCTCCTTTTCGAAGGCAGAGGTCAGAATAAAGGGTAGACATTTTTGGACAGTTCTAGTTTGCTTTCCTGAGAGTTAAAATCAGACAAAAACAAATACTCCCTTTCCTGTCAAAAGACATGATCAGAAAGTCAAGGAAGGGCTTAAATAGTTGTATTAACATAAAACATGTGAAGTTTACAATAAAAAGCTTAACCCTTTCCCCCCACTTCCAAAAACTGAATGCTCTCAGCTTATTGAACTTGTAAGGTCTCCTTCATCCTGGCATTCTTTCTTAATTAAAAACATGTTGCATTGTAAAAGAAGGTATTGACTTGGTTGTGTTGCTAAGTCATTTTTTGCTGTCTGAAGAGACACTGAGCTATATATAGTTAATGGCTTGAACTGCATTACAATAAAGCAGAGAATGCAAATTGCTTAAAAGTAAATATTTTATTTGGGCCTTTCCATCGCTGTTTTCTTTTTGCTATATGGACTCTACCTTTTTAGGTTAGCTTTGATTCTTCCTTATTAGTTTACCTGACACGCATTCACGTTTATCAAGTTTGTAACATTAGTTAAGTTTCACAGAGAAGAATTTATTTTTTAAAGAAAATTATTCCTAGCACCTAGGGAGTCTGCGTGTAAGTGTGCTTGTATTTACTCTCTCTCCTCTGAAAGCAAATCTGTTCTGTTTCTTTTCATCGCAGTTCAGAAGCCTTAGCAAGGGCATGCAGTAAAACATCGTGTGACTTACTATGAAATCACTTTTGTTAGCCTGGGTTATTTCGAGGCTAGAGTTCTTAAAAGTTGTATTATTTCAAAAGTGAAAATTGTGATTTTTCAAAGGGACAGAAGTGGGATCTCTCTTCCTTTTTTGTGATGGATTTTAAAAACCTTGAAAGAGGTGTCTTTCCAAAAGTGGAAGGGAATTTCTGGAAAGGGATGTTGACAGTAGAAATCACAGTTTTACAAACAGAAAAGCTGACCACAGAGTAATAAAGTGAGGCTATCACAAGACTGAAGTAAGAGGATCTTTAGCATTTGAGAGAAGAAAGGGCTTTTAAACAATGTTTTGACTTTTTGTTTGCATATTGTTGATGTTGCTATTAATAGTCCTTCATTGTCCATGACTAATGAGGTTCTTTTGGACAACAGAGCTCTTTATTAAAGTTTCAGTGTTTAAACATCTCCTCAAGCACCCACAAGGCCCCCCAGCAAAACCAAAGAAAACAGGATATTGCATTCTTGGCATTTCTAAGATTGAAAAGATAGAGGGAAGGGAGAGATTCTCTTACTCACATAGAGGAGAAAGAAGAGTAGAAATCTCACTAGTGTATGAGCATACTTTATATGGAGCATCTTTTCAACTAACTTGTGGAAAGTTTGGGTCTTGATCTTTCTAAATGTGTACTGAGAAATTGCTGTAGTTTCTTGGAATCATTTTGCTTGTCATTGTTGGCTCCACTACGCATCCTACTTCCGGAATTTCACATTGTGATATCAGCTCACTATGTGTTAGATGGTTTCGTTTTATTACATGAATTACACATTCAAAACAAAAACACAAACCCAAACAAAAAAGCAACAAAACAAAAAAAAACCAAAAAAACCAAAACAAAAACCCCCAAAACAACCAACCAAACAAAAAACTACCCAAAAACCCCAAACCGTACCTAAAACAAGCAACCAACCAACCAAAACCCAAAAAAACACCACCACCCTCCATTTACTGTAACTAGCTCTGCTGAATATCTGGATGAGCACTCTAGAGCACTGGTGAGAATCTTTCAGATAATGAGAAGAAAAAAGCCCTTACTATCAGTCAACCACCTCTTCCTTAATTCACAAGGTCTTGAAGCACCAAAACAGAGCTGTAAAAATAGCACAAGCATGGCACAGTACTAGTACAGAAATAGAATACCTTCCTATGGGAAAAAGGGGGGGGAAGAAGATAATATGGGGAAATACAAGCACAGGACAAACATGCTAGTCAATGAAATAAGTAATCCTTCTTGTATCAAAGAGCTTTTCTTCTTCACCTTCTGACAGAAATGCTGAAGGGCAGCCCTTGTACAAGGAGGAAATGAGGTACTGAAGTTGGAAGCAATAGGAAGGAAGTTTTATTTTAGAGAAACTGAGCCTTGCTGTCTACACAAGGTCTAGAAAACTAGCCTTTAATTCCATGCTTCCCAAACTACTGTATGTGCCTGTGATTCAAAGAGAGTTGTGAAAGATCAGGAAAAAAAAACCACAACAATTTTAATTAAAGCTTTTTAATGTGTATATTCTAAAAACAACCATCTTATAAAAAAAAAAAAGCAATAAAACCAAATTTTGCTGACACATCACTCTCAGAAGTTCTTTCCTGTGGACTGAGAAATGAGACCAAGCTGTAATGTCTGGCTGCATGTATTGCCAATGTCTAAGGTGAGATTCCCCAAGCAATTAGCTCTTCCATGGCTAGAGTTCAAGTGTTCAGGACTGATTTGTCTAACTATAACTGTGCTTTTATCATTTACTCAAGCCCTTATGCCTAACACTGTTCATGAGTCAGGCATATGCCTGCTAGGAAGTGAGAGGCTGAGAGATGGGAGTTACTCTTCCATTTCATTTTTAATGCCCTGTGTAGTACTTTCAGAGCTTTTAGAGGTTCAGATCTTCTTTAAATCATACCATATATTCATGTTTTTGGACCAGGTCACTGATCTGGAGGCCAGAAGTTACCACCTGTTTTTATGGCTTCTTATCTCAGACCACTGAGGTTCATCCTGCAATCACTGTAGTGTTACTAAGCACAACCTTTGGTTTACATGTCCAAAGCTTTCCAGCGAAGGAGTTCTGTAAATTGTGTCATACTTACAGGCACTCCAGGTGTTATGTGCCCAGAACTGTTCCTTCATCAACACAGGCAGAGGTGATTATATGGTAGTCTCTGGTTTGCAGTCTTGGAGGTAGTGGGGAACTTTCAACCCAGGGCATCAGCAGAGGCAGAAGACTCTGCTGACCATCCTCACAGCTGTGTCACTCTAAAGACGTGCAGCTGCCCTCTGTGCTGGTGTTCATCACCTTCAGCCCCAAATAGACTGCTCTTCCTTACCTAGTAGGATTGCAATGCCAAACAGTGGTGATGATGGTAATGAATGGATGGATGCTTCTATCTCTGTAGTCATTTAAGAGTTAGGCAGAACCTGACTGAACTTTATAGTTGGGTAAGAGTAGTAAGAGGAAACAGATTAAGCATATCAATTAGATAGATTGTGCCAAGCTAGCTGACTTTTTTGATGTGACTGTTCAGAGGAACAAACAATGCGCAGCTTTCCCAGTCCTTCAAGCAGGACTCTGACAAGCTTAGTACCATACTTACCTGAGATACTCAGTATCTGTCCACTATACAACGTATAATTTCAAGGAAAAGACCAATTAATCTTCTTAAGCTACACCTACATTAGTAAATGAAATATTCTGTCGTTGGTTCCGAACTGTCACTGAGCACTCCTTGTCCATACTATCAAACTCACTTTTTTACCAAAACAGGGTTGCTGCGCACTGACTTTTGGAGACTAATAATTGGTATGGGCGAACTGCTTTCAGGCCATCCTAATGACACCACTGCAGAGAGTAGAGGTGCAGCACACAGGCACATTCTCTGCCACTAGTTTACTAATGCTGAGATAATCGTAACATCTTTCAACAGATGATCCATTTCATCTGACAACTCATGTTCTAAGGTCATATTCAAAGGAGAGGATCTGATCACACATCTGCTTCTGTAGTAAATACTAACTTAATGCTGTTAATCTGGATTGACAGTCATGTAAAACAAATAAATGGGATTAAAGAACTAAAGGAGGTGAATGGAGCGAAAAAGTGTAAAAGATAGACTTTTTTCCATCAGTTAAGTGCAAATGCAGTGGTAGCTGGAATTCTGTGTGAGATTCTGTGCTGCTGTTTTCAGTGCTGAGGTTAGGATATGGCAAAGCAGCATTGTGCTGTGTCTAAGGTCATACTGGTGAGGCCCATAACACTCTTTATACAAATATGTGATTCTCTCTGACAGCAGCTCTTTAAAGGCTTGCATAAAGATGTTCTGAAATCCCTGCCTCAGCACAATCTTCCTGGCTCTCTTCTGCACTGGGACATCTGAGCCTCATAATGGTAATTTTCAAGAGAGCTTCCACTGTCCTCTTAATCTGGGGCTTTTAGGACCCCTTTGCTCCATCCTGAGCTTTATGTGTGTCATCAAGGCCTGGAGCAGGGCATGAAGCAAAGGCAGGCTTTTTGAATTGTACTTTATTTTATTTATAATTTTATTTGTCTTTTCCTATTAGCATAGTTCAGTTTTCATAGGAACAAAAGAAATTCATAAATCTCTTTAATGGGAAAGAAATTTGTTTCTTTTGGCTTCTGGGCATCAATTCAAAGCCAGTCCCCACTGAGTGCTTGGAGTCTGTGATTATCTAGGTGATGGTGCCGCACTTCCAGCTGCTTCATCTATCTGTGCAGGGCTCAGGCATGTGGAGGCTGTAAGGTTTCCATTCTCACATTTCAGCATATGTTCAGTCACTTGATGGCTGATCATAGCTGAGCAAATAGTTTATAATGAAAAACTTATTCATTAAACTTACTTTCTTCTCATGGCATATCCTCCTGCAGACTGTGGTTTCTTCAAACATGTTTGTGACCAGGATGCTTTATCCAGTTTCTTTTAACAGTGTTGGTGGATTCAGAACAGTGCTCTGGGTGATTTCACTGTTCAAAGACTGTTGATCAGTTTATTAGTTAATTGCTCAAATAAATTATTCACTATTGTTTCTGTCCACTGCCTGTTTAGATGCTTGTGAAGGTCTTATAAATTTAGAGTCGTTCTGGAGTCAGTGCCACAGAAGTTTCGTCTTCAAGGTGTCCTGCTTTAGTACAAGCGCAGCTGCGGGCCTGTTCTTTTGGTTGTTCTTGTTAGTCAAACCTTTGTCAGCACAGGGAAATGTATAAAGGCATCTTCATGCCTTGTTATTTTGGACTCAGTTATTAGCTTAAGAATATCATGTAGTTAATGTAAACAGATTACTCTAGAAACACTTTAAGAAGGAAAGAAGTGTGATCATCAGATAGAATTTTCTCAGTACTTCAGTAATCCAGTCTAATCTTATTAAAATAGGAGTATTTAACAACTCCATCTGCTGAGTACATTAACTCAAGCATGAAGAAAATCCTCAAGTTTCTTTCACAGAGGCAAGAGTCCTTCAAATTTATAAGTTTTTTTGTGAACAATAGGCATTGTGCCAACAATATAACAAATTGGAATCTAATCATGATTAAATTATGAAGTTGGTCCAGAAGATTTGTGGAAGACAAACAAATTAAGTCAATGAGAAGCTGCATTCGCTCTGCCAAGAGAAGACTGTAGTGTGGGGGAGCCAGAACAACAGCTTGGGTTCTGCCAGCAAATGCAGAAAAGCTGAAGTGCTTCTAGCAGTTAATTATGTTTTCACATGAATAATCAATGAAAAATGTAGAGAGAATCCAAGAATTGCATACAAGTATGTTCATTTTATGGCAAATTATTACCTGTGTAATTTATAGGTATGCTCTTCTAAAATTCTTTGAGATGTTTAATGAAATCATAGTATTGTGCCCAACAGAATATAAGACTAAAGCTATTGATTCCAGTAAGTAGTGTTTTACTGAAGTGATAATACATTAACTGTCCTCTTTGGGATTTGTTTGTAATATAATGAATAATAGATTTGTATTATGAAAGGGACTCATTCAGACAAAAGGGAGAAGCACTGATATGAATTAGCCTTTGGTGTTAACAGACATGGGGTGGTTGAAAAAAAGAGAAGGATAGAGTCAGCTGAGAATGGTAGGGTTGGAAGAAAGTGACTGTTTTGGGTGGTGGCTGTTTGTAGAATTTAATTAAAATTCTTGAGTAAAGCTGGCTAAACTGGACAGTCCTGTGTCTTTTACCATCAATAAACCTGAAGCGATGACCATTTAAAGGCAATTTTATTCTGGACCTTTCCTGCTGAGATCGGGGGTTGTAATGCATGCTGAAATCCTAGAAAACAGATAGAAATATGATGATGGGCCTTTTTGGCACCTGATCTGCTGCAGAAAATAAAAAGCAAAAAGACTGACAAAGATTTTTTTTTAACAGGGTTTGCAGCTAGGCAGTTTCCTCACCCACTTCTACGAAATTTCCATTAGCACCTGTACTCAGAGTCCTAATTGTTTTCCAGTACCTTTTTATGCTGTGCAATTAGACTGACTAACTACACAAAGTTATGTTTAAAGCTGTCAGCAAATCATTCAGAGTCTCCAAAGTTAACGCTTTCTTGCCTGTCTTGAGAGAGTTGCAGTGGGGAGGTGACTCAGCTGTTGTTTCATTTTTGAGTTTCTCACAGGTCAGGTGTGTGCCAGTTGCATAGTCCTTCACTGGCTGCTTTCCTTGGCCACTGCCCCCTATGAAGCGAGATGAGATGCCATGCCTGGACAATTTCTCTTAGGATTGCTAGATAGACTACAGCCAAATGTGGGGTGCTGAGCACTATGCATGTTCCTCCCTGCTCAGACTTCCTGAGGCTGCATCTCTCACAGGGAATGGAGATGTCCTTTAAAAATACCACGGGATGAAAGAATTTTCTGAAGTTACTTGTTGAGACTGGAAGTAGGACCGTGTTGATCTTCCTACTTCCTTCATTTGGTTGAAGACTTAGTGAGTATCATGGCAAGTTTCTGCCCTTTATCACATGGTGTTTCAGGTCTGGCACAGCCACATGGCAGAAGGTGCAGGTGAACATACCAGCTTGCAAACTCAGTGTGCCTTTCGATGCCATCTCCTTAACTGTTCATGGTAATTTTATCTCAGAAAATTGATGCACCAGACAGCATCTTACAACCCTTCTCTTCAGAGCAAAGTAAAATTTAAAATAAGCATTAGGATTGTTTAACTTTGTACAGTGCCCCTTGACATCAGATAAGTACATGCCAAAGACACTTGTTTCAGGATTAAGCTCCGTGAACTCTACCAGTTGGGACTTTAATGCATACAACCTGTAAGCTCTGTTGAAATGGAAGTTAAAAATTCCTGTGGAGTCATTCCATGCTTGTTTTCTTAGTTTTTGCAGTGTGGTTGTGACCCCACAGCTCATTTATTCTGCAACAGCAATGAGGCAGAGGCACACAGCTGCTGCCACCAGTCCCTCCTTGCAGATCTTGGCTTCTCTGAAGGAGAGCAACTGGTAAAGAATTATCTCAAAGAGACAACATAGGCAAAGTGGTCATTTACCTAAACCAATGAGGTCCCTCATTATCCTGAAAACGTGAAATATGAGAAAAAAAGAAGTGAAGGAGATTTTGTGATTCTGATACTTCTTCTTTGTTTGTGTCTTTATGTATACACATTTTAATCTGAGCTTGGAAAAAACCTCACTAATGCAAAGGAGTAAAGGTTTTCATATGCTTTTCTTAAGGCTCTGTTTGGAAGGGTTGTAAGGAGTTAAGTTGTGTTTTTAAGGGGGCTTTTTTTTTTCTGTGTAATTGCTTGTTAAATGCTTGTTGTTCAGCTAGTGACCTTTGCATCACTGATGTTGCATGCATAGCATTAACAAGTATTAATAACTAAAACTTCTCTCTATTTTTAGGAGGGCAGAGTTGCCAAACTTGAGATAACTTAAGCATCTCATGCATTTTTTCAGAGAAATTATTAGTAACATTTCTTCTGCAGAACACAACAAATTAAACATTTCGGCTTATACAAGTGCTCTTATTGAATGTGCATTCCAATCTCATGCATTTATATCAACATCGAAAATGTTCTTTTCCAGTGATGGGTATAGGAGTTACACCACACAAAGCCATGAAAAAAAGAAGAATAAAACTGTTGCTCTGTAATGGAACAAGTAGAAGCAAAGAAAAATTACTAATGTATCTTCCAGTAAATGTCACTGCTGAGTAGAAATATGTTTTATTGTTTGCATATTCATTCTTGATTCCAGTTTCTCTAATTCACTTATTCAAGTTCTTTGGATTAAGAATAAGCGCGGCTTAGGACAGAGAATAAAGGACATGAGTCAGGGTAAAAGTAAGAGCTTCCAAAAGAGAGCAAGATGAACACTATCCTGGCTGCCTTTAGAGTGAGCTCAAATAGGGCCTTTGTAGTGGTGCTATGATTGAAGGTCCTCATTTTTTTGTTGTGTCTCCAAATCTGGCTGAGGTGGCAATACAGAAAAACTGCTCATGGAAAGCCAGTCTTTTGGTGTCTGCGGCCTATCATTGCTCCTCTGGACCCATTACCCTCTGTCTTCAAGTAAGCTGGGCTTTGTTCCAAACAAACCAGGACTTAACCATTAAGCAGGTGCAGGAAAGTCTCTTCAATACCAAAGTGAGGATGCTGAGATAGAGGGGACCTAAGTCTGCACAACTGTAGACACTGAAATTGAGTTCATTCGCACTGGTGAGGCTCATTGTATCTGACAGACTCATTCTTTTCACCTCCAGATTCTAACAGGCTGTCTTTTATTAAGCACACTCAAGTCATGTGTTCAAGCTTTGCCTTGTGCCCACAAAGGATTAGAGTGTTTTATTTGGAAATGTATGGAAATTACTATTTTGAAATTATATGAAAATAAGACAAAAAAGGAAGGTGTATGCCCAGTGGAAGCAAGGTCAGGTGACATGGGAAGAATACAGAGATGCTGCTTACCACTGCAGAGAGAAGATTTGTATGGCCAAAGTTAAACTGGAGTTGAAGCTGCCAGAAATGTGGGGCTCAATAAAAAGAGTTTTTTCAAATATATTAATGGCAATAGGCAGTATAGAAATAACATCTCCCTGTTATAGTGTAAGGATGGTCACATCTCAAACAGGGCAGAGGTGTTTAACGCTTTCTTTGCCTCTGTATTCAACATGAATCATGGACCAAGGGGGTCTTAGTGCCTTGAGCTGGAGGACCAGGACTGCGAGAATGATCAACTCCCAGTCAACCCTGAAATTTCACAGGATCTGCTGCTCCAGCTGGATCCCTACAAATTTATGGGGACTGATGGAATTCATCCTAGAATCCTCAAAGAGCTAGCTGATGTCATCACAAAACTCTTTTGATGATTTTTGAGTGGTCTTGGGTATCCTGAGAGGTCTCAGCTGACTGGAAGCTGGAGAACATTGTCTTGATTTTCCAGAAGGGGAAGGAGTTCTCCAACATCTTCATTAATGACCTGGACACAGGACTCAAGGGAATACTAAGGAAGTTTGCCAATGACAAGAAATTGGGAGGAGCTGTTGACTGCCTTGAGGGCAGAGAGGCCCTGCAGAGAGACCTCAACAAATTAGAGGGCTGGGCAATCACCAACTGTATGAAGTTTAACAAGGGCAAGTACTGGACTCTGCACTTCGGACGGGGCAACCCTGATTGTGTGTATACACTGGGGAATGAGAGACCGGAGAGCAGCTCTGTGGGAAGGGACCTGGGGTTCCTGGACAGTGGCAAGTTGAATATGAGTCGGGAGGGCCAGCCCTGTCCTGGGGGGCACCAGGCACAGCATTGCCAGCCAGGCGAGGGAGGGGATTGTCCCGCTCTGCTCTGCACTGGGGCAGCCTCACCTTGGATATTGTGTGCAGTTTGGGGCACCTCAGTATAGGAATGATACTAACCTCTTAGAGAGCGTCCAGAGGAGAGGTGTGAAGATGGTTGAAGGGCCTTGAGGAGAGGCTGTGGGCACTTGGTGTGTTCAGCCGGAGAAGAGGAGACTGAGGGGAGACCTCACTGCACTTAAATCTTCCTCATGAGGGGAAGAGGAGGGGCAGGCACTGATCTCTGCTCTGTGGTGACAGGACCCGAGGGAATGGCCTGCAGCTGTGTCAGGGGAGGTTTAGGTTAAGTATCAGGATAAGGCTCTTCCCCCAGAGGGTGGCTGGGCACTGGAACAGGCTCCTCAGGGAAGCGGTCACAGTGCCAATCTTGTCTGAGTTCAAGAAGCACGTGGAAAATGATCTCAGGCACACGGTGTGACTCTTGGGGTATCCTGCACAGGGCCAGGAGTTGGACTCGGTGATCCTGGTGAGACCCTTCCAACACAGCGTATCCTAGGATTCTATGATTTTTTAATGAAAGATCAGATTATGAAATCATCCCAAGACCAGACTCTGGATAAATCTTAAATGTCTACCTCTTTTTTCTCTGCTGTAACATAGACCAGAAACTTTTTGGGTTATCAAGTCTAGTATGAAACAGTATATACTGTAAGTCAAATCTTTTGCAGAATTCATAAAGAGTATCCAGCTGGGAACAACAGAACAGAAACCCCTTCCTTCTTGTCTTTCACTTTGTTAGTAACATAATGTTTCTTTTTCCTTTAAAAATACCAACAAACGGGGGGAAAAAAGCCTAACACAAAACCCACAAAACCCCTCAAACAAAATCAACAAAATATTAAATCTTTTTTTGCAGGATTACTCTGGGTACTGCTATCGGGGAGCTTCCAAGAAAAATTCTGCCTTGTGCATGCTGTAGCCTTTATGATGATGGCTTTGTCTCAATTTGTTGTTTATTTAAACATCTCTAGATTTTGGTGCTGTGTGCAAGTTGTCTAAAAGAGCTACTAATGAAAAAGGATGCATACATGTCCCAAAAAGGAGATAAAAACAACACTCATCTTCTGTTATTTAAAGTGTTCCTGACTCTGAAGCATATTTCTCTAAGGCCAATGAAACTAGAAAAATGTAAATGTTGTACAAAGAGTATCAGACCCATAAACTGCCCATGCCTTCTCCTATTAGGACTTTATTCAGTGGAATTCAGTGTAGGACCGGCTGTTGCCCATGTGAAGTACTTGTTTAAACTTGTGAAATCCTGACCAACTCAAAGACAAAGGAGCACTGGAAAACACTGACAATCCTGGATCAAACCCATCCAGCTAATTAACATCAAAGCCTTGTATTTGCATCATGCTTGATGACTTCAGGGCTTCTTTAGCAAACCAGTGCTCAAACTATAAAGTACCAAGTAAGGGTTTGTTTACAACCCCGAGTACTGGTTAAATAACATTTGAATCAATTTAGGTTGCCAGTCTGTACCACTGCAAGGTCTGTTGTAAAGCTCACTCTCTTGAATTGGACACGTGTCAATCAAATTGTATAACCACAGCGGAGTGAAAGGGGTGTCCATATGGACACTGGGGGCTTTGAAAATGAAACAAAGCTCTTTCCAAAGCCAGAGGCAGCAGGAAAGTTGATCTTTTTTCATCGCTGCTTGGCTCCTGTTTTTCTCCAGCAGGCCTGAATGGATCCAGCAAACCAGTCTGGATGGGAGCCCTGTGTGGGGGCTTGAGGCAAAAGGAGGAAATAATTTGGTCCTGTAGATTCCCAAACCCAGGCTGATGACCACTAACAAAGAAGTGCCTGAGACTCAATGTAGTACTTGTGTTATTGACTCCATTTGTTTGAAATGGTGACTTTTGGGGCAAAAGACAGCTTTAGGTGGATAACTGTTGTAAGCCTTAGTCCATGCTGCTGCAATGCTGGAAACAACAGAAGCTCTGATAACAGCCATCCTCTGACCTTGCATTGCCTTTATGTGCACAGAGATGTAATGCTTAAATTAATGGACAAATTTCTTAAAGCACAAAGCAGGACAGGAAGGATTGGCAGGAGGGAACACCTTAAATTTTCAACGTGACTTGTATGAAAGTGACAAGAAATTGTTTTGCATCTTTTGGGGCAATTAACGATTTGGAATAAAATGTAAAGACATTAATGGCATCCTTTTTCCCTTTGATACAAGTTGGAGAGAAGTGAGATTGTGGCATAGATGGTCTGGGATAAAATAGAGTGGCACTTACTGGATACAATTGAGACATTTATGAGGCCGTTTCTGACAATGTGAAATGTTTTCTTTCAGGTACACTCTTGAAAAAAATTGCCTATAAAGGAATTGTTGTATTTGTTCCATGTTACTGCGTTTTAGTGTAAATAATCTAATTTAGACGGAAAAAAAATGTATGAGAGATTTCTATATAGCTCTTCTGAAGTTTTGGGTTTTTTTCTAGATTTAATTGTGGGTGCGTTTGGAGCTGGAAAAGCAGTTGTTTACAGGTATGTGGTAAATAGAATGGGTTTTATATTCTACAGCTTTTGTGGGAGATCTGCAAATAAAAAAATGTCACATTCCTCTGTTGCCCTGTTGCAATGTGTAAAAGATAATCATTAGAGATGATAAATTAAACATTTTGTGAGAAACAAATGCTTTTTTTCCCATGCTCAAAACTTGTAATTTTCAGTGAAAATTTCCATGCTTAGTCTTAGATCAAGAAGCTTCTGGAATGTTTGACTCTTCAGTTAATTTAAAATAAAAAATTTTAAAAGCATAGAATTGAAAATTAATTTCTTTCCTGGGGGAATGGTGCTAGTAAGAAATTTTAAAGTGACTCTGATTCTTCAGAGATCTGAATGTATGTTAAGATGAACTATGTATTGAAAATAAAGCCTGCCTCAACTCAGGCCCCATTTTACCAAACAAAAAGTTGTTGCTGACTATGGAGTTTCACTAAATGCACTTTTTAATTAGAGCTGTGATTTAAAACTACCCAGTACATAAACAAAAATCTGTTACTGCTCTCTTAGTTCACATTTCAATAGACAGCATCCACCACTACAACTGCGTAGTCATGTTTCTTGATTCCTGTCTCTCTTCTTGTTGGCTGCATTCCCAGCAGCACCTGATTGAGAGGAGGCATGTTGTACTTCTCGACTGAATGATTGTGAAAACATAAGAATTTTGTAAAACAGGAATGTTAGTTCATTTCCACTAACAGTGTAGATGCAGTGAATGGACCTGATTTTCCTACTTCCCTGTGAAAGAATAATGCAAATACTTTGTAATGCATCACTTTGCAGAATGACTGCACAGGATGTGAAATGTTGGAGAATTAGATCCACTGTGTATTTTCAATAACAATAAAATCTGTTCTATTCAGTTTAAGAAAGTGAATAGCGCTGGAGGCCATTTCCTGGCCATAGTGTATCAAGTATGCAACTTGTCGTTTTGGTAAAATAGAATATTGTTAACTGAAATACACTAGAAAAAAAAAGTTTTCCCTGTAGCACAAAAATGAAGACAATAATATTAGTTTTTAATGTCTTGCTGAAGTAATATAAAGAAGTAATCAGAAAAGCTCAGATGTGTATTAAAATAGAAGGAAAGTAATTTTGTGATAAGGATAAGCTGGCTTAGCCAGAATTATGTAAGTTACTGTAAAATAGTACTGCTGTCTTAAAAAAACCAGAATGTGGACCCTTACTTGTTTTCATTTGTCTTCTAAATTGCTCCCAGTTATAGATTATCTCATTACTTAATAACTGCTTCAGAGGGATGGTTCCCATCACCACAGCTATATATTCATGTACTCAGCAGAATTTACTGATGATTATTCCTGAGTTACAAAGTTGTTTTTCTCAAGAAATGTCAGACAGAATTTACTTCATTGTTGATATTTTACATCAACTTCTACTTTAACCAAATTATGTTTATTTTTTTAAAGAAGCTTAAGCAGAGATAGCAAGTCTGAAGACGTCACTGTTAATGGAGACAGTACAAACCAAATCTGCCAAATGGCCAAAAGACTTATGTAAATCCCAAAAAGGCAGGCTCTGTCCTTTTGTGGAAACCCTTTGTCATGAAATATGTCTGATGTGCTTTAATCCTGGGACACATCTATTGGTTAATTATAGGCTAATGTTACAGTGATATGTTAACTTGTGATTTTTTTCATGAAGAACTGTCAAAATCTCAGTAGGACGTATCACAGTATCACAATATTTTTTAGGTGGGAGCAGCATTATAGTGTGTTCTCCCAAGTAACCCTGCTTCTCTGACTTCTTTGTGGCCATCTCAGTGTAGTGTTTTTTCTGCTTCAACTTAGCTACTAATGTGCTCTTTCTGTATGCAGTGAACCTTATTTCTGTCCTCCAGGGCCAGACCTGTTGTGACAGTGAATGCTCATCTTATTCTGAACCCCATGATTGTGAATCCAGACAACAAAACTTGTCAGCTCCCTGACTCTCAGCTTTTGGTGGCCTGGTAAGTTCATGATTACTCAAAAAACCATCCTTATCCTCTTTCTCAAACAACTTCTTATTCCTAACTTTTATAGCAGCTTTTTTTGTACATGTTCAAAGTTTATAATGCTCAGACATGCTCTGAGCACAACAACAAAAAAACCCACCTATATAGAATTCATTTTTATATTTTCCAGTATTTCACAGATTGTCAGAGGGTGGTAGCTAGAAGTTGAGTCCTTTGATACAGAGTCTCCTGCTTAGGAGAATGCTCTGTGACTCCTAGCGTCACATAAACATTAATTTGTCAAAACACATATCTTTGCTGAGAAAATGTATCAGTGAAATGATGCAAAGCTCATGGGCCCACCATTTTCTGTTGGAGAAAGACAGATCTCAGTTCTTTGTGAAAGAGAAAAGATACCTGGCTGGCCATCCTGAAAGAAGCTCACAGGATGTTGTTTCTGGTTGTCTTTGGCTAGAGGAAGGCTTTTTTTAGTGCACCACACAGGACAATGTTTCATCTCTCTTTAAAAGAGAAATCCTTCACCACAGTAGCATTTAACTTTGAAAAGAAAATTAAAAAACTTGAAGCTAATTAAAACGATTTAAGATCAATTACAAAAATAAAATGCATGCAGGACAGTTGGAGGCTATCTAACAGCACATAATAGTACATAAAGGCATGTTGACTGCACTAGAAAAAACTCACTTCGAAAGGATCCCAGAACAGCTGATAAAAGAGACTTACAAATACGTAAGATACTGTTTGAAAGTGGAAATAATAACAAATGAGGAAACTAAAATCAAAACAGAGCATAAACATGTGCATTTTGAATATAAAATACTAGTAAGTCTTGCCAAAGAGACTGTGAGGAACAGATTTCTCAGACATAAAAACATTAGAAGCAGAAAGCCTGCCAGGATGTGGGCTGGATGAAAACAATAATAAGGTGTAAAGGAGGACTCCAGAAGATACATGACTGCAGAAATTCTGCTCTGGTTTTAAACCAGAGGTGGTCAGAGGGATTCCTCACATTGGAGATGTTCTTTATAGAAAATTAGTTCTAAAAATTATCTCAAATGTAAGAGTAAGCAAAAGAGTCTTTAGAATAAATTGATAAATATGAACCATAAAAAATAATCATGACCAGAAACAGTTCATTTAAGAGCCATAAAGGAATTACACTCTAATACACTTAAACCACTAAATATGTGGGCTTCCAGTGCATCTGGGATGGGGCTGTTTTTCACTCTTGCACTATTCTTTTACACTGTTTTGGGGCTTCTCGTATTTGTCATAATGTTCCTCATTTCTACATCCAGTGTAGAAAATTACCCATCTACAAGGCAATGTAGAAGGCACTTGGTAGAACTGCACAACCCCAGAACTTTACAAAGCTTTGGCCTTTTTCAAATAGCATCAAGACCAAGAACAGGATCTGGAACAGGACAGGTCAAGATCGGCCCTGATTTTTTGATTCATGTACCTTTTGTTTTAATAGTTGTTGTAAGAAGAATTTAAAATACCAACACTTGGCTGGAGCATGTTCATTGATCCAAATTATGTTTTTTTCACAACTTGAGGTTTTAAGACTTTTAAAAAGTGCTTAATGTCATAATGGAGAAGATTTTGGAACCATATCAATAACCAAGAGAGTACTGAAAGAAAAAAGGTGGGTTTTTTTGCATCAGAGAAATAAATAAAAACATCTCTCTTAAAAAAATACTGCTGCTGCAAGATACTGTTTAAAAAAAGGGAGTAAAAAATGAATACTCCTTTAACATTTTTTTTTTCATTACGTTTCGTTTCTCTGCTACAATAAGCCAGAAGATGTTTGGTTCATATCTACAAGAGCTTTAATAGGAGGATAATCTAATTTCTGTCTGTGTTATTCTAAAATACTGTTCCCTAAGGATTTAGTTGATATTACAAAAGGACTGAATAGCAGCTGCTATTTTCCACACTGTCATTTTTCTCCTTAGTTGATATAAGCTTGTATTGTACATATGAAAACAATTAGTAGGGGAACTCCAACAGGCAAAGAATTCCTCAGTCCCATGAGATGGATTTCTGTATCTCTTAGCCAGCTGCACAACTTGTATTAAAAATCTACTGACTGACACTGCAAAATGAGAATGAAAGGAAACCTCCTACCAGAAAAGTTTGAGGAAGTGTGTGTGCATGAATAATGTGGATTATTGTACGTTTCCAAGTATTAGGAAAATATTATTTTTGCCATGATTGGGAAGCTGAAGCACAGAGGAAACATGCACAAAAAGTCATTTTTATGCACAGCCCTAGGGGAATTGTCCTGAACTTCTAGAAGTATATCATTCATACTCTGCTGTGTGTAAAATATGGCTATTTCTGAGTTCCCAAAACTAGCAAATCTGGGACAAATTCTGCAACTTTGAAGCTATTAAAGGATATGAAAAAACTTTTTTTTTTCATAAGTGTGAGAGATGTAAGTTACTATCTAAAAAGGGGTAAATAAATCAAACATTTTCATTTTTCAAAAGCTGTTTTCACATCATGTGATTCATTAAGTCCAAGACTGGGTTCTAGCTATCGAGATGTCTAATTTACCCATGCATTGGTATTTTTATTACCTGGTGAGGTCTGATTATCCACGTGCTACCTTATTGCTGCTTTGTGCTTAAATTGTATCTGCAAATGTTATTTACTCACCTCTCAGTAATTTAAGGTAAATATTGTTACTTCCAATTTATAGAGGAGCAAGAGGTCAGAGAAGTTACCTGACTTACCAAAAGTAGGACAGAAGAGATAAATCAGGATAAAAATTCAATTTGTGGAATATATTTTTTATTTGTAAGTGCTTTTTGGATGTGGATGTCCGATTTGAGGTGTGCCTTTTAGGCTTCTCTAGGGAACGCAGCTATCGACCCTCTGTAAACCCACTCACTAAACCAGAGGCACAGTGCTTAAAATTTCTGATCTCCAAGTTCCTACTATCAAAAAACACTTTGAAAAAGAATAGTCATTCTTTTATCTCCAAATGTGCTACTATTAAAGTAGTAATAAAATATTTATAATCTTGAGTCAGCTAGATTCAGTAAATGAGACATTTCTACATACACCTAAAAAAAAAAAAGCTGAATACAAAATTCCTACCAAAAATATAGAATCCAAAATAATAATATTCCAGCCTTTCCTAACTGCATAGATCAGACTATTTTTCTGATTTTTCTTCTTTCTACTGCTAGTATTTTCTTTTCCCATTGACCTAATTTGAAGTGGGATGTGATTGGTGCCCCATGAATATGTACGGAAGGGCCATTGTTGAGATGGATTTGTGTGAGATTTTCTGTAGACTGTTGGCCACCCTGACTCCGTGGGTCAGACAGCAAAGCCATACGGCCAGGACTCAGAGATGGACACCTCGTGCCTCAGGGGCTGATGAGAGGGAAGGAGGCAGATGGTGACAGTTGCCACCAGCACAGCTGGACTGCTGTGTGGGAGACCTCTGCACCAGGTATTAGTTTCAGGGGCCCTAGAGACACTCAAAAGGCAGTCGTTCGGGTTATGCAGCAGCCCTAGTGTTACCACAGCCTGGCCATGTGATGTAGCTTAGCCATGGAATGCCTTCAGCATTAAAGCTTTTTCACTCAGACTTTGGCATAACAAAATCTAAAAGCAGGACAAGTATTAGAGCATCATAATAGAAGTATATTAACTTGCTTTTACGTATTATACTTCAAAGAGGAAACTGTTTAAACGTCATTTGTCAGTAGATGATAACAGCTTCTGCTCTTCTTCTGTAGAGGTGGATGGCCTTGCAGGGTGGGTATCAGCCTTACACAGAATGGAAGTCCATAGCATTAAAGTTTAAACTGCTTTTCTGCTGAAGTGTTATCCATTCTTTCTCTCCATCTGCAAACCTGTGTGCTAAAGAGATTTTCAACAATGACAAATTATGTCCGGTAGGATCTGGTAATTCCTTGCTTTTCACCTTCTAAAGTGAGTTTTCTGGTTTTTTCATCTACTAGAAGAGCCAGACCAATCTAAATTCTTTCTGGTACAAAGTGCAGTCTGGAAAACACTATTTGGGAGTAACTATCTTTTTTATTTTTCTAAGGATTAACCATTTTTATTGATATTAGGTAATTTTATTAGGTTTTACTTTTAAAGAGACTGCTCCTAGCTATGTCAATTTTTATTCTTTTTAAGAAAGGTGAGTATTTTTAAACTTCTTATTCTAATAATACTAAAAATACTTCTGTCTACCCAAAGAACAAAATTATTTCAAACAAACTGCTTTGTTGTCCCAAGATTGCCAGAAAAATCTAGTGTGTTCAGTTTTAAGGCTTTCCCTCTATTTTGTAACTACAGTCAAATACTGTTCAAACCATGAGCTTATAGTGATGACAGACACAGCAAAGAATAAGTGTGGTATGGGGATCTCTTCAGAGAGGCAAGATTTAAAGGACATAAAAAGTTCATATGCTTTAAGATGATGGACTCTTTCCCAGTTGTTTCTTATCTGCTTAAATTCTCTTCCTTTGATTGTTAATTGCATTGTTTCGTTGACTGTTCCTATGAGGAAGCTCAAAAGCTCAGCTATTTTATTTCTTACTGTGTTTAGGAGTCAGATCTTGAATCTCCATAAATCCTTTAGACTCCTGTCCTCTTTTGTGGTCTGTCTTTCCCTCTGTTTTTCTTTTTCTTGAAGCTAATGCATCCCTCAGGCTCTCCACAGCATCTTCCTTTCAAAGTGATGAGCATATCTAAATTTGTCTGGGTTTATGATTGAAATCTTTGATGTCTTTAGAACTATTTCTGAACTAAATAATAAGATCACAAATGTGTGTGATAAAATTACAAATAAATTCTACTAAAGCTATAGTCTTGCCTCCTGTGTGGCCAGAATCTGGGAGATTATCCACTTCAGATTTTTGCTCTTTTGCGCTGTTGTTCCCTTTTTTATCTGCTCTGCCTATAGTGGAAGGAGCAAATCTTGATTCTTACACTAACACTTAAGAACATGATTTCAGTTATCAAATGTGAATGATGAATTATTCTGTTCATTGCAGTAAATAAAATGCACACTGAAATTGTTCTGTTTAACAAGGAAACCATTCCAAGCTGGATGTTGTAACCCAACCTTTTTTCAAACATGATCTTGCAAAAATTATCTGACTCCTCCAAAGCAAGATCACTGAGTTTATTTTTCTTGAGTTTGCATTTGAGAAAATATAGTCTTTTGCTCTGACATGCGAGACTGGCCTGTGAAGCCTGGTGTCTAAAATGCATTTATGCAATTACACAAGCTTTCCTCATTTTTTGTTGTTTTTGTCCTTGTGTATTAGGAAATAATTGAATAACTGGATTGTCATTTGAAGGCTAGAGTTTACTAAAGTTTAATGCATTGTGCCATTTTTTGCTTCGAAAAATGATGGGGTTTTTTTCCATCCCCAATAAAAAAAGGGTGTATTAAGGTCATGAGAGTAACACGTATCCTAGATGTGGTATAGTTCCATCCCATTTGTCAGAGGAAGGAAGCATGCAATTAGAATGTGATTGCAGATTGTTTTGAAGGTTATGTCACTGGTTTTGTATCCACTGCATGGGGATATAGTATATAGCCTAACAGTAGTGAGGAGATGAAGAGCAATGGCTAATGCAAATATTTTTTTATTTAACCTCCTGAACTAATAACAATCTTATAATAATGCCAGTGGAACGCATTGGTATCCTGTGGATTTTGATTTGCTAGAAAACAGCTTGAGAGTTGACTACATGCTCAAAGATTTTTCAGATTTGACCATGATGAGCCAGAAGAAACTTCTGCAGACAGGCTCTTACAAAGGTGGTTTGCTGAAGCTCAGCACAGAGAACCCAGCTTTGGCAATAGTATTAGAAGGGTGATCTCTGTAGGATTCTCAAGAATTACTGAGAACAGAGACTCTTCTCCATACCTTTGCCAGGAAGATATTCAGAGACTGTGTTCTGTGATTACTGAAGCCTAGGAGACTTGCTAACTTAATTAGGGAATATAATAGGTGGGCAAATACAGATCTCCATTAGCATCTTTTTAAGAAATTTAAAATAAAATTGAAAGGTATGACGTAGGAAGTGCTGGTTCCCAGGTCAGTTCTCTCTCTGCTAACAACTACTTCTACTCTTTTATATGTAGCTTTACTGTAAGAGTCTGCGCAGACTTTGAAGGACAAAGTATTTCAGATGAGATCGGTAAGAAATGTTTTCTCTTTCTGTAATTTACTGTGGCCTGCTCTATTTCAGATGTATTTTTTTCTAACACTTTGAAAGATGATAGGAGTGAGATCCTCCTAAGGCAAGAAAATGGAGTTTAAAAAAAAGTGTGTGTGTATATATATATATATGTGACACAAGGCTTCTATTTCTCATTTAAATTATTTTTGATTCAGATTTAGCCATTGTCCAAATAAAACCAAGAATGTACCTTATTAGAGAATGTTCTGTTTTGAAAAAAAATTCAGACACAGAAGTTCTGTACATGTATGATCTGCCAGTGAAATCAGAAAGCTTTAAATTACACAACTTCCATACTTTGTATCAAAAACTAGTGGGCTGCTAAGTAGTCAGGCACTTAAAGCATGGATTAGTTTTCCTTGGAAGACTTTATTAGATTAATCACTTATAATACATAATGGATTGATTACTATTTTTTCTTTCCACATTAAATTGATAAATATTTATTTGTATCTTTTAGTGCTGAAAGGTGAATTGCAATTAGATTCATTGAAACAGAAAGGAGCTGTAAAGAGGACCCTTTTCTTTGATTACCATCAGTCACATCATTACTTCTCCATTGTGATAGAAAGACAGAAACAGCTCCATTGCCAGGACTTCCTTGTTTATCTCAGAGTAAGTTGTTTAAAATATTTTGGACTTTCATCATTATTTAAGTAGTACCAGGGATTTAAAGATAATAGTAAAAAAAGGAGCTATTGGAGAAAGAAGAACAACTTCCAAAATTACAGAAACATGAGATAAGGTAGGCCTTATCTGTATGCCCAGTATGTCCAGAACATACTGCTACCTTGAAAAAATTCCCTGTATAAATCTTTGGCTCATCTTTTGTCGATATAAGTGTAAAAGAAAGACTTCTTTTGAGGAGTGTAAAGTTTCTCTGTGTAAAAATACATTGATTCCATACTCTTCTGGAAATTTTGATCAAATACTGCATCTCCTGATACAAAAATGCAAGATTTATTTATCTTTTTAGTATCCCTTTATTTTTTAGCATTTGCAGTGATTTAGTCAATTAGTCATGTCAATGTCTTGCCAATTCAGTTTCAACTGATATTTTAAAGGAACCCCACCAGCAATATTGGCCTAAAATTCATGTATTTTAAAAAATATTTTAAACATATTTAAAAATGTTTTTAGAAAAATTAAAACTGTGGAACTGAAGTTGTAAAGGAGAAAGTGTCAATAGTTACTCACTTGCAGCTGGATTTATGTTATGCAATTGAAGTCGATTCCAAATCTGGCCTGAGAAATGCAGTGGGAGGTGGAGTGGAGAAGTTTCAAGCACTATGTAAGGAAGTACCTAGACAACAGAGGTGGTGGAATTTTACCATTGCTAATTTATATAAATTCTTGGTTATGGTACAAACCACCACTATTACCTCCATTTCAAAAGGAACACGGGCAGTAGCTGATAGGAGTTGGTTCTGTGTATCTCTTTTTAAACAGCTTCATTTTAGGCTAATGCTTTGAAAAATTTCTGAGTGTACTCAGCTAAGCCAGCTTCTTCCAGGAGGCAATGTGTTCTGGGCATTCCAATTACTGGTGAGTCACTTTGCTTTCCTAATGACACTATGTGCAGCCAGAATTTGGCCAGCAGCTGTCAAAGAACCATGTCTTTACATTCAATAAAGACTGAAGTCTGAATCTGTTGACATACCATACTAACCTGAAATAATTGTATGAAACCACTGCTTTTTATTATGTGATTGTCACTCACAGGATGAAACAGAATTTAGAGATAAATTATCTCCCATCAATATAAACTTCAATTATAGTTTGGATGAATCCAGTTTTGAAGATAGTTTGACTGTGAAGCCAATCCTGAACTATTACCAGAAAAGCTTATTAACAGAGCAGGTATGAATTTTGCATGCTATGTCTTCTATATATAAACATGAAAGCATTTACAAATACTACGTGTCATTTTCTTTAAAACAGAGTATCAGGTCCAGAAATTACACAGCAAGGATTTAATTAATTCAAAATGTAAATTGCATATAAATACAAAACCAACAGCCCTTTAAAATGTTTTCAAAATGTTGTTGTGCTTCTAGTTTTGATTGCATTCTAGAATATGTAAGCCAAGTTGTGTGGGGAAGGGCCTGAAAGATGATACTGTTCTGCTAAGGATGGTCTGCTAAGTCTGGTCTCCAACTACCCTGTGGAAAGGAACTTACAAAAAAAGAAATAGAGATTTAATTCACTAAGGCAGCACTAGTGATATTTAAGGCACTTAGGCTAGTGATTTTTAATGAAGTGATTTGGACTTTGAGGCAAGTACTAACTGTATTACCATTTTTCTACTTTGCAATAATACAGGCTTACATTCTTGTTGACTGTGGAGAGGACAACTTGTGCATTCCTGACTTGCAACTTTCTGCTGTGCCGTAAGTTAAATAAAATAAATGATGCTGTGTGTAGGGAAGTCTGAACACTGCTAACTGCTGTAACAGAATGAAGTATGTAGAACGGAGTTCTGTTGTTTTGTATAGCTAGTCATTTTCCAGATTTTAATTTGCACATCCATTTAATTTAGAAAACCAAGAAATGGAGAAATATACACTTGCAAATCACATTCATGATATTTAATTGTTATCATAGAAAATGTAGTTTGCAGGTATTTACTAGAAGTGGTTCTAGTTCTCTGAATGCCAAGTGATTATACAAATTGTTCATAGGAGGTTTCAAATTTTTTTATTTCAGTGTGCCAGACTTTGAACTTGGGGCACAGTTCTGAACTCAGTATACAGTAGAGTATACAGTGAAGTAAATGAATCTCAGAATAAAAAAGTTTCAAAACATGGCAACAATTTCTCCCATGGAGGGGGAAATATGCCAAGCAGGAAAAGTGGGAACCTCTGACGGTTATCTGACTCTGTGCCATCGAAATCAGTCCATAGCTGTGAAAGGGCACAGTGCCATTGCAGGTCACAGGAAAATTTGTATCATTGTTCATTTTACAGTGGGCATGAGGGGAAAACTATCGCCTTTGTGCCCCCCAGAAACAATGCTGATACCTCCCCTGTGGCAAGTAATTCCTCCACTAAATACTTCTTACTGGTTAGAAAATAGTCAGGCTCTGAAATGTTATAGCAGTAACTTAGAAGTGGCAGTCCACTTTGATTGTCCACAGTGGTGTTTTCTCTTGACCTTTTTTCTACCCAGGTGCTGGCATGGGGTCATTTTTTATGGAAAGTATTTTACTGTGTGTTCACAGAATATTTCCCAGAATAGATGTCATGAGAGCAGAATGTCCTTCTGCTTTACTCATATGTAAATCCTAATTGTGCATGTTTTAACTCCTGACAAGTAGTATTTTCTATACAGAGATACAGATCAGCTAATAATTGGAGAAGAAAACTGCATCATGCTCATAATAAATCCAAGGAATGATGGGGAAGGAGCCTATGAAGCTGAGTTACATATAAAGATACCACCTGAGGCAGATTACACTGGGGTTGAACGTAACAACAAGGTAAATGAAAATCAAAATAATAAAGCAGAAACTTTGGCACTGCTGTCTCATGCTCCCAGCACACCAGTGTTTTTACCATTACTAAGGTTGTCCCAATGTGATATCCTGATTAGTTGAACATTAACTGCAGTATAAACTTGACAAAGTTGCTTTCCTTTGTCGTCAATTATTTCATGTTGTGGATGGGCAAAAAACGCAGTTATAATGTAAATATGCCAGTGTTCACAGAAGGACTAATGTTGACTGAAGTCCTGCTGAGCTGTACTGAACATGCAGTGTTTCCCTTTTGGGTCTGTTTGTTTTTTAAGAGCAAAGATGAAACATCATCCTGCAAACAAGCAGAGTGTTCATGTATTCTCTGTTGGACAGCAAGTCTGAATCACCTCATCTGCCCATAAATCTCCCAAGCCGTTGCAATATGAGCCTGCTTTTTTCTCTTAGTGCCTGGAATGTTCAGAAAGGCCTCAAGGGTGAGAGTGGGAGAAAGCAAGTTAATTTCCGTTCTAAAGGCAAATGTTTTTAAGGAAGTTGAAAGTAACTTACAAGGTATTTCCTTATTTTCCTTCTGTCAATGACTTTATTAATGGGCTTTTAATCTAATTTGAAAACAGTTTAATGATGTCATCAAAGGTGACAATATGGAAATTCTCTGCAACCTCACATCTCAGAAGCATATGTTAAAGACACTAGCCATTCTCTATTGCCTGTTCTTTTGTTCTCTTAGCAAAGCCTCTGTTTTTTTGGACTGGGATTTACAAACCTAAAGTCCTTTTTAATATACTACACATGGTTACATTTTTCCTTTGTTGCTCTTTAGGAATCTTTAGCTGGTCTTTTGGACATTACCAAGGATGTCAGGGGAGGCACTTAATCCAAAACTCACAGCACATAGTGGCACAAATCTGTTATTTGAGGGACTTGGGTGGTGGTGGATGAGAGGCTGGACATGAGCTGGCAATGTGTGCTTGCAGTTCAGAGTTGAACATGTCAAAAGCAGTGTGGGCAGCAGACTGAGGAAGGTGGTTCTGCCCTTCTAGCCCGCTCTAGTGAGACCCCACCTGAAGCACTGCATCCAGCTCTGGGGTCCCCAGCATAGGAGGGACATCGACTGGTTAGAGCAAGTCCAGAGAAGAGCCATCAGTTAATTAGAGGGGTGGAGCACCTCTCCTATGAGGGAAGGCTGAGAGAATTGGGATTGTTCAGCCTGGAAAAGAGAAGGCTCTGAAGTGACCTAATTGTGGCCTTCCAGTACCTGAAAGGAGTCTACAAGAAAGATGGAGAGGGACTTTTTACAAGAGCATGTAATGACAGGACAAGGATGAATCGTTTTGAACTGAAAGTAGGTTTAGATTAGATATTAGGAAAAAATTCTTTACTGTGAGGGTGGTGAAACACTGGAACAAGTTGCCTGGAAAAAGCACATTTATAAATTCAGTCACTCTTTTATATCCTCCTGTTCTGTTTTCTCATTTAATCCATTTTGTCTAAATGTGCAAATTAAGTAATCCTGTTACCAGGAAGACCATATTCTTAGGGGTCATAGTATAAATGAGTATAAATTAGAGAGACACAATTCATTCAGCATACAGGGCTTTAAGAAAATACAGCGCTTTGAACTGCTTGACAGGATAACAGAAGAAATTATCACACTGCATGCAGTAAACACTGACGTATATGGAAAAAACCCCTACATCTGTCTGCAGGTGCTTTTTTAGGCAAGGACTAGAGATGAAAATGAAAGTCTTGATGTCAGCTGCAGTGAAGTCAGGATTTCAATTCTTATTTTTTGTGTTTGTGTTGTACTTTGCCAGTGGGGCATCTGTGACTCCTTCTGAAATATCCTTAATCTAATACAGAGTAATTTCAGCAGACAGGTGAATTTATGATAGACCTGTTGCAATCACGTTCTTAAAGCTCTGCCTCTAACATTTCATTGATTCTTGGTTGCATCTGTGTTTACAGTCCTCTGTGTAGCTGTTTTCCTCCAAACTGCAGATCCTGGTATTAAGGCAGAGATAATATTCACCTCACCCAGCAAAACAGGTAGACTGAGACTAAAATATATGAAATGTAATCAGCTGAATAAATCATTGATACATTTCTGATGGAACTTAGGAATCTATAGAAACAAATTATCAAATAATTAAATCAATTAAATTACACTCATAATTTCAAAGTAACTATACTCATTGAGAATATTTGTCTACTTTATTGTGGAGTTACTCTGTATTTAGTCTATCTAATAGAGAAACACATTTATCCCTTAAGTGCTTCCTGTTCAATCTGTTTTGGTTTTTTTTATTATTTTAACAATTTACTGGGTTATTCTATGTCATTTGAATTACACTCAGAAGCTGTTGAAGTCAACAACTTAACTGAAAATTCACTTGCCTTCTACCTCTGCCTTCAGTTTTATGCAATACAGAGTCTGACCTGCCTCAGTTGTCATTGTCTTGTTATCTCAGGACTGATTCTGTAGAATATTGTGCACAGGTTGTGCAACTGTACCAAAACAAGCAGCGTTTTGCAGAGATGTCTGTGATCATATGCAAGTGGAGAGGCAAGTGAAGGTGTGTGGTCAAGAAATTTGAGGTCAAGGACCTGATTTTGGAGCTTCATTTTTTGCTGCAGATGCTGACATTTCCTTCAGTCAAAAGCTGATTATTGAAATAGAATGACTTTACAGTGAAATGAAATATGTTATTTGTTAGTTGTATTGTGGAAACACTTAGAAGGTCCAGAGGCCAGATAATGAGTAAATTACTCCAGCTTTGCTAGTTACTGGAAACCCATTGGCTTGTAACAACTGTTCATATGCATTAGGTGTGGAGTTACTAGAATTAGCTTCAATGAAAAAAGTATAACCACATTGTATTACCTCATATTTCTGTGGCCAGCAGTAGTTCCAGAGACAGTATATCCTTGCTATATGGTACATTCTTATATTTACAACAGAATGGCTCTGTGTTTGAAGCCCAAGCCATCACCTGAACACTGTGTGCTAATCCTTTGCCGTATTGAAAAGTTGCCCTTATTAAACAGCTCAACCCTGCCCTAGTACCAATAGCTGGGACCCAAATTCTGATGGAATGAGCAGAAGTAAATGAGGAAAATGCAAAGCCCTAATAGGTATTGTTCCACTCCAAAAAGCAGAACTGTCTCTGCTCAGGCTGGAAGCTGCAGAGTGATGGCAGATCACATCCAGATATGTATTGCAATGGATATGCTCTGAGCCATTTTCTTTCTGAATAAAAGCACGACACTTAAAATGAAGACCTGAAACCTTCTTGTCTTACTTGAAAATTCTTAGGCTAGGTACATGATGGCTGGCTAGATGAGATGTGATTTGAGCCTTATGAGGACAAACACTACTTCTTCATCCATCAGCTATATGAGAAGCTAAATTCTGGCACCTGGTACCTAATCCATCTGCTTCTCCTCAGAAAATAAAATTGGAATGTGATGATCAAGGAAAGGGAGGAGGTGTTTCACTCTTCAGCCTGTCTTTAACTATTCTGGCATCAATTAGTAATTCATCACTACGACCACCAAAAAGTTTCAAGTTTGTAGACTGCCTAGATTACTTAAAGCATCCAATCATTTTCTTGTTAAAATGCACCCTGGGAGCACATGTGTTAATTGTTGGGGTTTTACTTCTGCTCAAGACTGCCAGAAAGACCATGTGTTGCTATAAAAATATAACTTGGTACCAGTGGCAGGTAGAAAGGTTTTGTGGCAAACACTTCCATCTGGCTGAGTGACATACGAACCCACTGATACTGACAATAGTAGGTATACAAGTCTCTGCTCTTGCTTGCTTCCTGCCTGGTTTTAATTTTCCTGTTTTGTACTTAACCACGTCAAAAAGGTGATCAGTGCAAAAATGAAGGCAGTAAATCTCATTATTGAAGGAACTCTACCACATCTGACCCTTTGTCATCTCATTATGCTGCACAGATTAGCTTTTGTGATGCTGGTCATATAAACTCTATACCATTAATTATTTTCTGTCCTAAGAGCATACCCTCCAAACTATAGAAAACCTACTCACAAAACTCCTCTATTTTCTCAGTTTTGGAAAGACAAAAAAATGTACGATAAGGGCTGATTTACTCTCTGCAGGTCTATGATACAGCATTTTTATAGGAACTGCCAAATGTCTAATATAGATGAAAATTTATTTTATAGGATTTAGACCTCAGTTTCAAACCTCCATTCCTGCAACAAAAGCAAAACTATAAACCCACACATCAAGCTAAAATGAACAGTCTTCCAGAGAAGTTTGATTTCAACTCTGTTAACAACTTCTGTTCTCCCATGTGTCGCTTCCCACCTCTAATTAACCAGCTGGAAAGAGTATAAAATTCCTTCTCTCCCAGCCACAGAGAGGGGTGGGAAGGCTATTAGTGCACTGGACATGCTGTGTAACAAACGTTGTTTCCTCCTAGCAAACTGTAAAAGTGTCAGTGTACAATGAGGTGTGTGCTGAGGGCATGCTTCCTATGGGCTCTGTCTAGGACATGCCCTATCTTTTCTTTTAAATTCAGGAAATTATGAGGACAGCATGTCCATGATGACTTTTACGGATAAGATGAATTGGTAGTCAGTGGTCTGGAGGTTTCCTAGGTCTTTTTATATAACTTGCACATCCTGCTTCATCTGTGAGAATCACAAATGAGAGGAAAGGTAGTGCAACTTGAGCCGTCCTGCTTTTACAAAGCTTGTTTACTTCTGCACATATATGGAATTATCTTCTTTTATTGAATATGTCAAAGAGGAAAACAAAAAAAAGCCACCCACATTTTGTTGCTTTGTCCTTACTTTGCATCTCCTAACTTGCACTGTTCTATAGCCGTTCCTCCTTTTGTACAGTCTGTTTTGTTTACAGATGACACTACTAGTGATAAAGATTGCTGTAAACAACAAAAACTTTAATTTCTGATAATGTGGAAACCTATCTCCTTTGTTGCCAATTTATAAACACAGATGACAGTTTATGTTTTCACAGCAGTATTTACTGTTTTAAGTATTTTACCATAGATTGGAAAATAAAGGTCTAGACTGGATCCATAATAAAGTTCTTCCAACGCCAGAAATTCACTAAGAGACTTCTGGTGAAGGATAACACAACTGCTGCAATTAGTGTGAGACCTATTCTTCTTGCCTGCTCATTTTTCTGTGTTGAGTCATTATGGCTATAGGAATGATTCACAAGAACAGAGCAGTATGTTAAAACTAGACATAGAGTGATCTCATTGTGATTCTTAAGGTTCTGGGAAACTACCCTGTTTGGTTTTCCCTGGCATCAGTTTTCCCCTGTTGTCTGACAATAACGAAGTAAATGTTTTGATAGGGCACTGAGCAGGTGTCCAAAATCAAAAGAAATGTCACAGTCAAAAAGGCATCACTTTCCCAACTGGATACATTTCACTGTGATCTCTGACCTCCATATTGGTGTCCTTTTGTTGCAGGCACTGCGTGTGTTGAGCTGTGATTACAAGATGGAAAACGAAACTAGAATGGTGGTTTGTGATCTTGGGAACCCCATGGTGGCTGGTGCAAACGTAAGGGAAAACCAGATGCATTTACTGATTTTTATCTAATTGAATTTTAAAGGGGAACAAATGGAAATCTATTCAATTAGTAGAAGGCATTCCAATGAGCAGTGCATAAACCAAATTATTTACTTGGACAGGACATTGTTGGTGTAATAAGAGGCAGAAATGTGCTTCTGAATAACTGTTAATTATGCTAGAACCTGTGTTTTATTTCGCTTACTGTAAAGAAAGTGACTCAATTTAATTCACAGAAGTTATGCTAGTATAATGAGAAGAGACTCTCTATTTGTAATGTGATCTGTTTATTTTTCTCTTTTAATATTCCCTTAAGATATATATAGTAAATGACAACTTCTTTAGTCTGATTCTTACCTTTAGTGCTTAAGGGTTATCTTACCAGTTTATATCACAATTTATATCCAGGAAAATGTTGTTGGAATGAAGTTTTACTTTAAGTTATTATTGTAAATCTAAAGATTTTCCTAAGACAGCCTCTCATGAATCATACTACACATTAGAGGGAATGTTGGTAGCCTTGTTTTCAGACAAAAGCAGAACTGAATAGCGACTGATGATGTACAGTAGGTAAGGATTAAAAATAAGTTTGGAGATAAGAGCTACCCGTTCCACAGTTGTCATCCCTTGTCCCTATTTCATGATAAAACAGTCCCAGAAGTATTAAACCCGGGAATATTCAATCATGGATGCTCTTGCAGCGGAATTTAATGTTTCTTATAAATTCATAAATGCTGTGGATATTTAACTAAAAGCAAATAATCCAAACATTTATACTTAGATAAAAAACTGTCCTAATAAAAATGAAGCAGTCAACAGCATGAACATATATTAGGAATAAATAACAGCTTTTAATTGAAAACTTCCACTGTTTTAATTTTATATTGGACCTTTGGCTTTATAAAGAGACCAAAGCAAATTTCCTAAGTATTTTCAAAATCCATACAAAGTTAAGGTTTGTCCTATGGCAGATTGGTTTTTCACTCTTCAGACTCTCTATAGAGGAATTGTTTCCTGGCCTCTTATGACCTTGAAGCAGTTCATGTCTGACCCTTGATAAAAGAACCAAATGGGTCATATTATAGGAGACTGGGGCTAGGATAAGTTTGTTTGGATCCTAGGAATAGCCTCAGATCAGCCATAGAACTTTGGAAATGACTGCAAACAGGTGTCTCATATAGCTATCTGCTTGTAGTCACAGGGAGTCTTTGGGATTTCAAGGAGCTGGGAACCACTGAAAATTGAACTCTAGGTGATGGACCTCCTGGGAGGAGGAATCTTCCTGATGAGGATCTTTTTCCTTAGAACTTATGTGAATTAGAATTCTGAAGAGAATACTGTAAACATTTTCTGGGAAGGGCATAGACAAGAGGGCTAAAAGATTTTTTAGGTTTTGTTTTATTCTACTAAATGAAATTCCTGAAAAGTAAGAGTAATTGAAAACATTTATGAGAAATGGAATTTTCATAATGGCATGATGGGAGGCAGTGATGGGCTAAAGCAGGCAGGGAGGCCCTGCAGAGAGACCTCGGCAAATTAGAGGGCTGGGCAATCACCAACCATAGGAAGTTCAACAAGGCAAAGTGCCAGATTCTGCACCTGGGATGGGACAACCCTGGGTGTTCATACAGATGGGGGAATGAGGTGGTGGAAAGCAGTGCCATGGGAAGGGACCTGGGGATCCTGGTCAATGGCAAGTTGAATATGAGTCAGCAGTGCCCTGGCACCCGGGAGGGCCAACCCTGTCCTGGGGGGCATCAGGCAAAGCATCGCCAGCCGGGCGAGGGAGGGGATTGTCCCACTCTGCTCTGCACTGGGGACACCTCACCTCGAATATTGTGTGCAGTTTGGGGCACTGCAATATAAGAAAGATATTATATAAGCTGTTAGAGAGTGTCCAAAAGAGGGCAACGAAGACGGTGAAGGGCCTTGATGGGAAGCCGTATGAGGAGCGGCTGAGGGCACTTGGTGTGTTCAGCTGGAGAAGAGGAGACTGAGGGGAGACCTCGTTGCAGTTACAGTTTTAGAGGCAGTGGAATAAAACAGAGTTCATAACATATTTAAGGATATTCTGGTTTATAACAAAATAATCCAACCCTTTAAAATTGAGGCATATGAAGATAGAGCATTACAAACCAGATGGCTAAATTGTTTGATTACAGTGAGTGAAATCTTAAGTCCTAACTTTATCTTTAAAACCAGCTCTACTGGATGCTCAGTAAAGGTGAAAGGTCTTTTGCTTTTTCAGTCCAAACATATTTATGATGGCAAATGTACTTCCAAAAGCAAAATACCAGCCCTTTGTACAAATTGTATAAACCACCAAAGGTTGCTCTGATCCATTTCCAGTTTTGCAAAACAATTCTGCTCTGGCAGGAGATCAGTTATTCTCAAAATACTCAGTCAGAAAGGGGCTCTCTGGAAGTTGTGAGTGGGAAGGAAGGGTTAGGTCAAAATTGAACATTCCTAAAGGTCTTAACTGTTGAGTCACTGTCATGTCTTTTTGCCACTCTGAAATTCTAGAATTCTTGGACTCTCTAAGATCAACTTCTGAGTATGAGGGCTATGTTGGGATTTTGTGGTATAACCCATGGGATATTACTGCAGTGGACTACAGGGTTGTCTGATGTCACATCTTCAAAATGCATTATTGTCATTTGTGTCCTTAAAACTGCTTACAGACCACAAAAAAAATACTTAACCTTTTCAGAAGTATCTTTGAGGTTAAAAAAGATGAAAAAGTAAAATAGAAGATGAAAAGAAATGGTAAAGAAAATCAGAATACCATATGGCCCAGAATGCAAACTAAATGACAGGTACCATCTCGCTGGCATAGAGTGCTCAATGTACTTATTTCTGACTCTGAAATGGATTGGACTGACAAGCTTCCTAGTGCCTGTTCAGTGGTGTTAGCAAGTGAAATATAGGTTTTATTAAAATTTCTGGTAGAAAAATTTGGAAGTTAATAGAAATTAATAGAAATAAGGTAGTAGACTGGAGGCTTGGAAGAGCTTGCCTATTTCTTGGTATGTACCAAACTGACTCTTCAAGAGCACAGAGGTTTTATATTTCTTACGCACTCTAAGACACTTAAAAAAAAGCTGTCCCTCTATCTCCCAGCATAGTCCTGAATCCTGTCAAACATAGGAACAGGTTAAAGCTTATCGGTAATAGCAGAAATGTCATGTATTTCAAAGATGCATGATACAAACGTGGGAAAAAAATGCTATTTTAATGCAATTTTAACTTCACCTGAAAAATCTTAAATAAAATTAAACTATTCTGATAAAATTTATGTCCTACTGAAATAAAGAGGTTGTGTTTGCCAAGTTACAAGTTGAAGCAAATTAAACTCCTTTGGCCTCAGTGGGTTTTCAGCAAGGGCAAGTGAGCATCTTTGCCCCATTATTAGTAGCAGTGTCAAGGGTTACTTGACAAAATCATACAACTATACAGAGACAACATCTGCAACTGATTAGAGTTGTACAGTAGGAGTGTATTTCACCATTAAATATGGGATTAAGCCTCAGGGGTGTAATAGATCATCAAAACTACAGTTCACGTCTGCTCTGTCTGATGAAAATTTTATCTTTGGTTCATCAAATCTTTTTTCTGCTGTAAGTGGAAACAAATTTTTTTAGACTGGTTAGTAAAAGCAGTAAGAGAAATGGTGAATTGAATATTTGGAAATTTTTGTCTAAAAGACTAAAGGAAGGCATTATATTTTTAAAGGTGAATGGAAATACAGTTGTTAACATCATCTCCAAAAAGTGATCTTATAAATAGCTTACATCTCTATTCCAAATCAGCTATTCAACTTCTGAGTAATTTAATGAGCATTGTCTTTTCATCTGAAAGATTTTGCTTCCAAAAAGAGAGATCAACTGTGACATTAAACTCACATAAACTCACCATTTCATTTATGATGGCAATATTGCTTTCAGCATAGGCCAATTGAAAGAAGCAGTTGAAACATGTTAGGTAATTCTTGTTCTGGAGGTGAACTAGGATTCAGTGCAAATGAAGAAAGAAGAATTGAAGGGGGAAAAAAATTGTTGGGAAAAAGGAATTTCTTAAACATATGAAACATCCACAGAGAAAAATTGCTCCTTTTCAGTGATGTTGCATTTAAGTCCCAAACATAAAACCCTACATTGTTGTGTCCTGTCCTGTTGCTGACAAGGTTCCCTCAAGTATTTTAAGGAAATTATTTCAAGGAGACAACCTTTTTTTCTTTTTTTTTTTCCTCCTCCCATGTAATCTGGTCAGATATTGGCAGAAATGAGGGAACGATGTCCTCATTTCCTAATGCCTTTTGATGAATTTCTCAGGAAGATTGTTTCTCCACATGGAGAATATGTCTATATGTAACCAACCTTTTTTAAAAAATTAAAGCACAATGTGCATGTTATCTGGCAGGAAATTCTACCATCAGGCCATCATGGGGAATGAGAAGTTGTAGAAGTTGCAAAAATTCACATTTTTAAAAATTACCAGATTTAAAGCATGTGCATTTGAAACACTTTAAAACATTAATTTAAATATTGCAGTAGATTTTATTAATTTAACTTTGAGGGCAGATGGCATTTTCCCCTGCTTCCCTGCCACTTACATACTGAGGATGGAAATACGTCCAACAAGAGGCTTACAGAGACCCCCCCATATGGTACTGTATATTCCTTCTCTAGGTAGCCCTTCGCTCTTCTGAATTAACTTGTTCTGCTTTGCTCCCTGCCCTTCTTGCAAAGCAAATGGAAATTGCCAAAGGGAGGAAGCCAGGTCTGCAGAAATGCAGGAGAGCACCACTGGAAGCACTTATCTCCTTCAGTTTTGGGAACTGTGTGTTTTACGCTCTATCTCCTCTGGTCACAGACTGTAAGTTGTGGCAGACTGAACTGCAGCTGTAACTTTGGATCTGTATTCCTCTTAACAGAACTGCAATAAAATAAAAAAAAAATCAAACTACAATTAAAGTAAAACTGCTGCTAATTTAGGTGGTCAGTCATCCCCACAACACCTAAAGCATGCATCTCATAGGTCACAGGTGCAGAGACAGTGTGGGGAAGCCCTGGAGACCTGGACAAAGGCGTGTGTGTGGAGGCAGGGATGAGAGGTGCCAGACAGCTATTAGTTTCTTTTGGCTTAGCAAAGTAAAGCAAAGACTGTCTGGATGAAGAAGGGCCCACTGCTGTGTTCTTGGGAGGATGCTCCTCTATTCCTCTCATCTTTCCTCTGTCCAGCCAAGTTTTCCATCTGGTAACATACATAGGCAGGATGGTATTTTTAATTAACAACAACTAGATGATGTTATTTCGGACTAATTTTAAAAAGCAACAGTATCCAGTATGTCTGTGAAATGCAATGTTGAACAGTATTGCTTTATTGATCCTGGAGATTGGCTGTTTTTAGTGATCTGCTGTTTTGTTTCTTTCTCAGTTCTCCACAGGCATTCGATTTTCTGTTCAGCATTTTGAAAATGGAGATTCCAGCATCAATTTTGAGCTGCAAATAAAAAGGTTAGATATTTTATCAAGAGCATGGTTATTTAAATTATGAATTTCTATCAATATGAAAATTTTAATATGTAAGAAGTGTCTTGAATGTCAGTAATGATTTCATGGACTTTCCTATGGTAGCTTACTTCAGGAGGAATTGTGAAGTTGGATCCTTATTAGCTTTTAGCAAAACCATTTCTGTAAAATTCAAGTTAACTGATTTTGATTAGTAATCCAAGGATCATCTACAGCTTTGCCAAATTTTTGCTTTGTTTTCCACTTCTGAATTAATGAACAGTGATCACTTTGTAACCAAGTTTGTACGAACATATCATGCTCTGGAATTAAAAAAGAAGACATGCCTCTTCTCAGCAATTTAGAAAATAAAAGGAAAGCAGTTAAAACTGCTCAACAGAGCTATAGGCATGAAGAGAGAGAAGTGCTTCAGTTTGATGCAAGTGAGCCTCTGTCACTGGTGTCCGCCCCACCTGTGGGCCTCCCATCTTACTGCTGGAGAATCTTCTGGCTTATACTGAGCAGTACTTCCCAAGGGATAAAAAAAGCACAGGGCAGGCTGGATTAGGATAACAGCAAGAACAAATCTGGGACTTTTTCTGTAGGTGGCAGGGCTTCTGCTCCATCTGTCCTCATCAAATACACACTGGAGTTCCTGAAGGGGCCCTCCCTGCCCTACACACACAGACTTCATTGTTAATGTCTGGCTTTTGATGAGGGCCTTGATCATGTTCATTATGGTAAACAACTGAGACATTTAAAACGTTTGAGTCGTGTTTCCATAGTGTAACCCTTGAAGGAAAGGACATGCAGGAGCTCGGGAAAGGGCTGGCAATGCCACGGAAATCAATGAGGTGCTGGGTCAGGCCCCAGCCCTCTCCCAGGGGTGGTGAGCCGGAGGTCTTGCGGACCTGGACATGGGCTCCTCCAGAGACAGCTACAACAATTAACTTGTAGGTCCCCTGTCCACGTCACTGTTCACTTCTTGATGTAAGCAATACAGTTTTAGATGGGTATCAGAGGCTCATGTCACTAGCTTTTTCATACTGTGAAATGGGGGAGGCTCGGAGTTTTTTGGATGGCTAAATCTGTCCTGGTGATAAGAGCTGAGGGTAGGTCACTGATTAAGAAAAAGTGATATGAATTTACTGAGGAATAAGTCTGAACTTCAGGACAAAACAACATCTCATGCTCCTCCATGAGTGTGACTTACTAAAATGAAAAGGGAGGAAATATGTTGGGCTACCAAACCAAACAGTTTCCACAAACTGGTATGATAATGCTGAAGCCACTTGAAAAACAAAATAAAGAGGGGAATGTACCCTACAGTTAAAACTCACTGCTTTGTACATTCATTCTCAAGCAGCACTACAAGTTGTGCATTTCTGTGTCCTTAGTGAACAGGTAAAACAATCCCAAAAGGAAAAGAGAACTGAAATTCATGAGGCAGAAAGAAGAAATTACCTAAATGGAAAGGGAAGAATACATCTGAAATTGTGTCCCAGTCTGATTTATTCAAAAGAGAGGCCTTTCATTTACTTCAAAACATCATCAAGTGGAAAATAAATATTTTGGTTTGCAAGACTGAAGTTCATTACTTGTAGGAAACAAGCAAGAGTCTGAGTACTGTCTTGAAATCTGATTCCTTTTTTGCTTTGGATTTTGCTAGGCAATTATATATCCCTTAAAGAGACAGATGTCCTGACACTTTCATTTAAACTATTTTCTTCTCTAAAAAATACCATAAAGCGTGAACAAGACTTGAATACTAGATATATATGCTCAAAATCTGTATTTTAGCTCTATGGAAAGCAAGGCCATTAGACCAGTTGGAGAACAGTTTATTCTAACAAAGTACTGGTTTAGTAATTTTTATACTTTAAGCAATTTTTTTACTTTTGTACTCAAAACAATGGCTGTAGAGGATTGCATTAAAAGTTCAAATAATGTTTGAGGGGAATCTGCATTAGTTTACAAAGAAATTAGAGTTGCTCTTAATTTCAGCAATCTGTAACCAGAAAGCCTGGATCAAAGCAGTATTGCCCTCTGCTTCTCAGTAGTCAGTCTCTGGGAATGCTGGCCTCCTCTGAATGTTTCCATTTGACTGATGCTACCCAGATGTGATAACAGCAAACTGTGACAGCAATAGAAACTTAGTCTTCATGAAGCAAGGAAGTCCATACTTGCTTGAACAAAACATCCAAATTTAGTATGGTTGATCTCATGAATAAATAAATTCTAAGACTGTAATTACTTATTTTCGCTATCTTTATTAATTTAAACCTTCAAACCTTTCTTTACATAACTGGGCTATAGTAATAGGAATGGCCTTTTGAAGTAAGAGAAACTATATTACTAAGGATTTGCAATAAGAGAAGACAATAAAGTGAGTGAGAGCACTAGACTTTAAACACAGGGATCTGTTTTCACTGGTAAGTGGGATTTGAAGCGTAAACACTCTCTGAAGAGGGGAGGGAAGAAAATAAGAAAAGTAAAGAAACAGTTGATCTTGGTTCTTTTTCCTTAAAGACTCTGTCATGCAGAAGTCACAAGTTTGGAGAGTTATAAAAACAGATTTTTTTTTTATAAAAAGCCTGTCTTGTTCATGGACACCGCCTTCTTCCAATGCATGAAACAAGCTTGTATTCTATTAAGATACTTTTATCAAGACAGATAGCCAAGCTGAACAATGTCATTTACATGATATTCTGAGCCAAATAAATGTGCATCATAGTCATCCTGGGATTCTTTAAAGAAAGCTTGAGTTGATTGTATTTTTAAGCATGTGATGAGCTTAAATACCAGTATCCTAGAAGACTGAAGTGGCAATAGGAAGCCCATGCTGTATTATGTCCAATAGCATTGCATCCTAGCTGTGGGTCTTGTGATATTCAGTGCTGTATCTGTAACAATCTAGAGTTCTGATAAATAACTTATTAACACTTGTACATATCTTTTCCAGCTCTAACAAGATAAATCCCATCAGCAACTTAGTTAACCTCCATATCAATGTCAGTGCTGTGGCTCAAGTACAGATCAGAGGGTGAGTATTCAACTACTTCAACTCATTAAGATAACTACTTTTTTATATCTTCCCACATGTAATAATCCCATGTAGTGAATCTTTTGACATCTTGTAACCCAAATACCTTATCTACCTAGAACACCTGGGTCTCACCGCTGCAGGCCTTGCAGAATGAAGCTACTAAGGACTTACTGCGTGGCTGTGCAAATACAGCAACCTGTAGAATGTCACACTGTAGTAACACTACTTAGAGCCAGCATTTTATTTGGGCATTCAAATTGCGTTGTATGGATGTTAGTAGTATAAAATGCCTCTTCATATGTGTTGGTCTGCTTGTGCAACCACTTGGACACTTAATGCTGAATACCAAAGAAGAATCTACTGCTTTTATGACTGGAAATGGGAAACAGATTATGGCAAGGCATATACTGATAGAGAGCAGAGTGAGGTCTTTGGAGAAAGGATAAGTAAGGAATGAGTTATGACAGCAAGTCAATCAGCTACTACCGTAGGATTCTTACTTTTCTGCCTGAAGCAAGTGCCTGTCCACTCACACAAAGGGTACCAAAACGAAACAAGCACAGGATGTGATCAGAGATGATTATTTCTCTCTTTATTTCCACATAGAGCTTGGTTTTGGAAACTGTAAATTGCAATTAGCTGATAATTGCCAGCTGCACATGAGCCAGCAGTGTGCCCAGGTGGTCAAGAAGGCCACGGGAATCCTGTCCTGTATCAGACATAGCATGGTCAGCAGGATCAGGGCAATAATTTTCCCCCTGTACTTGGCACTGGTCAGGCCACACCTCAAATACTGGGATCATTATCGGCCCCCTCACTACAAGAAGGACATTGAAGTGCTGGAGCATGTCTAGAGAAGGGCAGTGAAGCTGATGAAGGGTCTGGAGCACAAGTGTGATGAGGAGTGGCTGAGAGAGCTGGAGTTGTTCAGTCCAGAGAAAAGGAGACTCAGGGAGACTGCCTTGTTCTCTACAAGTGCCTGAAAGGAGGCTGCAGCCAGGTGGGGATTGGGCTGCTCTCCCAGGTAACAAGTGATCAGACTAGATGAAACAGCCTCAGGTGGCACCAGGGGAGGTTCAGGTTGGATATCAAGAAAATTTTCATCATGGAAAGACTGGTTGAGCATTGGAAGAGGCTGCCCAGGGAAGTGATGTAGTCACCATCCCTAGAGGTATTGAAAAGCTGTGTAGATGTTGCACTGAGGGACATGATTTAGTGGTGGACATGATAGTGTTAATTTTATGGTTGGGCTTGATGATCTTAAAGATTGTTTTCCAACCTCAATTATTCTAAGATTCTACAAGAATGTTATCCTATCCTGGCATCCTGAAGGAAGTTGGCAGGATGTTCTTTTAAAGCAAATAACTGCCCTAAGTGCTTTTTGTCTAAGATATTGGTCATCCTACATCTCCTCTTCTCAAAGTATAGCTCAAGGCCTTAAGTATTATCAGCTCCGCAAGGGGAGATCAGGAACTACATGGCCCAGCTTCACTTCACAGTCAGGCAGTGAGGCTTGGCTGATGCAAGAGGGCTAGATGTCTCTCACATGATGCACCTCAAGGGGCTGCCTTAGATGTAAACAAATAAAAATGTCTATATTTATGGGAGTTTTTATTTGTAGAAAATATTTATTGTTATCACTTCTAAGACAATATGACTACCCAATGCCAGCAATAAGTCAAATAATTTTCCAGATCACAGAGACCATATTTTCTGTCTAATATGCAATAAATCAGTGAGATTTAAAAAGTATTTTTCATCATATTTTAGAAGCCTATTCCAGGTTAAGCAGACTAATGCGAAAACTAGAGTTAGGCAGAAAAAAGGAGGAGTGCACTGAAAGACTGTGTGGATATGTGTTAATGATTATATTTCTGAAAAGGAGCAGTTGAAAGACAACATGTTTAATAAGAAAAGAAGTGAGAATATTATTTCATTTTCTGTATTTAGTGGTGATCTAGTGAAATGAGCTGGATAGGAAGAGAGGTGAAAAATACAAATGAGGGTGAGTAACACAGAAGGAGCAGTAGAGGCTGAGGAAATAAGAATCAGAAGCATTATTTAATGGGCTGCAGATGTGTGAGAAAATGTTGGGAGCCAGCAGCTGTCAGATGTTGCCACGGGTGAACACCCAGGTTACAGGCTGGCAGAGTCTCAGCGCATCAGTGGAACAGTTATGGTTACATACACAGAACTTCTCAGTAAGGGCTGCTTCCAGTGCTGTGGATTCTGGTTTTTTTAGTGAGGTTTCTCATCACTTTCTTAGAAAAATCTTACGTGTTTTAATTTGCAAACTTTTTGGAAACTTTTTGCCTCCACATGTTCCTTCTGTACCGTAGTGTGTTCTTTTTAATGAAAAATTCTGTAACAGGTAAATAGATCAAAAAATTACCAAAATGTCCTCAGTTTTTAAGAGCTTGGCAACAACTGGAAAAGATGTTGTGAATTGGTGCCTGCAATGCTAAGAAACTGGTCTTAAATACAGAGGAATTACTTAATTGAATGACTTCCAGTTTTTTTCCTCTTAAGTCTTTTAGTTTCCTTATTAGCTATAGCATGCATGTACAAAGGAATACATTCCCAAGAGCTTTGTTGACAGATTTTGCTAATTACTCAGAGATGCTAAAACATGCAGTTCCAAGGGAATTGCTCACTGTTTCCTAGATAAAAATAAAAGAGAGACTATGTCCACATTTGGACTGGAAAATATCTTGCACTGGTTTCTCTAGTGCTCTGCACTAAGCTGCACAAAGCAGAACCGGATGCGTTGTGCATTTGACTGAGGAAAAGTAAGTAGTTATGAAATTGTGCATATGCAGACACGCATGTATACTTATACAGTGGAACCATGCAAATACTTCCTCTATGAAAAAGGAAGGAATCTCCTCCAATATCCTCATCAGAAGAAAATTAAGAGAACTCCTTAGGTAGTTCTATGAGTAGTTGCTTTGATAACTGAGATTTGATTATTCTGCTTACCCTTTTTTTTTCTCTAAAAATGTAAGAGTTTTAGTATTGTAATTGTTATCTCCCACTGCTGAAAAAGCACCAGAGGAATGAGGAATTCAGGAAGGAAGTCATTTGGATTGGGAGGATTTGCAGCTGGCAGAATTCTTATTGTATATCCCACATAAGCCTTTTCTGTAGACCATACTTCCTTTATCTTATTTTTCAGTGCTCGTTTGACTGATAATTGTCACCTAAAAGTCTAGGAAAGATCCTTGCTTAATAAATCATTCAAATGTTAAAAATATTCTCAGTTAAATGAAAATAAAATAGTCAAAAGAGAGGATTTCTTTTTTATTTGACCTGATTTTGCTATTTTTGTGTCAATAGCTCTAAAATCTGTTAAATGCCCTTTTATGCTTTAGAATCGTTTGAATTGAATGTCTATATTTATACTCTGCATTCTGTAATTCTGTGGATAACAAAAATACTTCCTGTGCAGTGCAATAGAAAACAGTAGTTCTTGAACCCTCATGCCTGCTTCTTTTTGTCTCTGTACAGTTTCTGATTTGCAACTTTTTGTGGTAGCTTGAGGGTCTATGTGTCTTGGCTATTGTAACAATAAAGGAACATTCCTGTTCTCCAACAATGACCAATAATTAAAATTCATGTTGGAAACAAGGCCATTTGTGAAATGTACCAAGTTAGGCTAAGTAACTAGTCTGAAATGTCTTTTTTAATAAATGTGTTTAATTCCCTTTATTATTCAGGTTGGCTTGTAAATTTGTCCTCTGGCATTCTTGTTAGTAGAAACTACTGGTCCTTTGAAGTTTGAGGAAGTATTTAGGATACGCTAAATTTCACAAAGAGTTGTACTTTACCTGGGTGGTAGTAAGTTGTTCTCTGGGATTCCTTGCTGCTTTGAGAAGCCGTATGCTGTGGAAAACTTTCTTTCAGATATTTCATTCATTGTATGTGATGTAAGAGCTGTAAACAGGAACGGTTTATTTCTTCCTAAAGTATTTTGTCAGCATTTGCAACAAAACCATCCAATATTCTCTTCTTCAAGGGGCAATCTGCAGCAGTGCCACTGCAAACTGATTGACAGCAGTGCCCAGAAATCCATCATTTTATTCAAATGTTTTATTCTAAAAGAATTCATTAGTGATTGTTTTTTAACAGTTTTCTGTCAGCAAACTTCCAGCTTTGGCAGAACAAGCATTGAAATTTGATGGCTTTTCTTTAGGCTGAAGACCCTCTAAACCAGCAAAACTGAGTGAGAGTTCACCCTAACAAAGAAAGGGTAGTACCATTTTAGCACCAAGAGCTACTTGCAGTACTAGCAGATGAGAGATGTCTGTGCCAGAACTCACCTACCACACTAAACCAGCTTCTGAACACCTGAGTGAGGTTAAATTGGCATCTCATCAGGATCTGTACAAGGAACTTCCAATATTTATTGCAAATAAAATGTTTGTGATTCAAATAGAAATGTTAACAGAAAACTACTTTCTTGTGATTGGATAAAGAAAGAAAGGAAAAAATTAAATAGCAGACGGAAAGATATCAAATATTAAATCACTGTTTTCTTCATTTATGTTTTATTCACAGGTTGCAAGTCACAACAGTATTTCAGGGAATGCCTTAGCTGTTGTTTCATTTGCAAAGCAGTTGGAAAGCCTGGAGCACTATTTCAGCCTCTAGTCCTGAGTTCAGCTTCTCAATATATCAAATTCCTATTTGACTTTATGGAAGTCACAGATATCTCAGTTTCCCACCTGTAAAATGAGATAGACTAGTTTGCAAGGTTTTTTTAAAGGAATAGTAACAGGTTATAGAAATTTACATTCAGAGTGGTTAAATAAATATCTAAAAGTGTTACATAGGGAAGAAAGATCCATAGCTTTAAACACCTACGGGCTTTAAATGGAAATGGGAAAATACATTTTTGTGTCTAGTTTTGTGGATAATTTATTCAGATATCTCATCAGTGAGAATGATGTAAATGCCCAAGCAACTGAATTCCTCTCTCCAAATAGAGTTACTCTCTTGTCTGGGAAGGACCATCCATCAGAGAAAGTATGAAACTAAATGCATACCTTCAGTCATCTGCAAGGACTGAGTAGTATTGAAGCACTGTAATGTTTACCTCACCTAATTCTAATTAATGTACCCGAATAACAAGCCTGTGAGGGATCAGTTTTCCATAGTGGTCTTAATTTTTTTCTGCAAGTAGTGCAGTCGGTCACTGGTAATAATTACTGTTTTAACCTCTTTTGTATATTACAGAGTGTCTCACCCTCCAACAATTATTTTGCCACTTCACAACTGGGAACCCACAGATGAACCTACAAAAGAAGAAGAAGTCGGTCCTTTAGTAGAACACATCTATGAGGTAAAAATTATGTATGTTGCCACAGGACCTCAAGCTGCCCCCATTGAAATCCTGATGAATTTGGTTTGACGTCTTTATCTGCAGCTAGATAAAGCCACAAATGTAAATATTCTGACCTTAGCACATGACCTAAATTTAATCTGGGAATTCACAACCCCATTATCTGTTCATGTGAGTGGAGGAGATATTAGTTTATGCTAGGAGTCTCTCTTTGATATTTAAGGGATTTATAAACAGTTTGGGTGTTTGACAAGAATTAAAAACAGTGCTTAAGATTTCATTACAATCAATGTCAAATACCTTCTCATTAGAAGCTCTGAGAGCTGTACACAGGAAAAAATGTTTCCTTTGACATTTAGCTTACTGAAAAAAGATTGTAGACATGCATGTAATTTGTTACCTCATTGCTCAGAAAATGTTCTGTTGAAAATAGCCCTTAATATTTGAAGAACACATTTCTATCTTGTATTGTTGTTGGGGTTTTCCTATATCAATTAAAAAAGAAGAATTCAGCACAGAAAAAGGGTATTGAGTGAACTACATGGAATACAGGCCATCCTTAGAATCTGATGGATGACCTTTATTCTAGAGGGTAAAACAGAGTGCTTCACATATGGTTATAATTCACAAACTAGCACTCAAGAAAATATAAGCAACTGAGCTTAATCAGCAATGTAAGATTACAATTTGCATGACATCCTAAACTGTAATGAATCAGACTGTAAAATATTCCTCATCTTAGAACATTTCTCTAAACGTAAAAATCCCTAACAAATCTTCCTGTCTCAAGCATTTGGGTTGTTTGTGAAACAATATATGTGACTTCAAATGTGTTATAATAGTTAGAGTGATTAGTTACAGTTATTACGGAAACCACTTCCATGGTTTATATCAGCAAAGCATAAAAAAGACCAAACACCCTTCCAGAAGATGCAGGATTGAAAGTGGGGTTTATTTAGTTCTAAATAAAGTTCATCAGTCACAAAAATTGTACATGTTTAAAAAAAGGAGGTTCTCACATCTCCAGAAACTTTACATAAATCTCCATGGTGTTCAGCTTCTTTAGCTCTTCATGTCCAGTGATAATGCATATCCAAACTTCTGTGATCATCAGATATTTGCAAATCATAAACTGATATAAGGAAACTATTTTAATTGCCTAGATTTTTAAACTTCTATTATTTCTACCTTTGCTCATTTTCCCAGAAAAAAAATGATGTCCTGAGATGTTAGCTTAGTTGAATTATTTCCTTTACTTCTTTTGAGGAAATTTGAATTGAGAAGTATTGAAAATAGAGTTTTTAACTAGGGAGGCTAAAGTTCTGCTATACCTTCTATTCCTGTGCTCTGAAATATGATTCTTTTAATTTTAGGCTTAATTTTAGTTTAGGCTCCTGTTAAGGTTCATTGTTCATATTTCTGTAGTGGTTTTTTGGTAAGTGTGTTTTGGGTTGGGCTTTTTATAATTTTTTAGGTAATTTCAACTCTTCATATGTAGGAAGAAAGGAGAAAAGGGTTGGATTTCTTAAATACAGACTGACAGATAAGGCTGTTCTCCCAGATTTGCCACTACCTGCCAGAGATTCTCCATTAATAAAGTGATATTAATAATCTATACATCCTTCACAAAATACTTCAAGGCTGTAGACACTAAGAATTTGAAAATATCTAAGTAGCTGTTGTTGTGGTTTTTGTTGTTATTTACTGCCTTGGAGAGTACTGATGATATTTCTTTGGCAGCTGCACAATATAGGACCAAGTGCCATCAACAGTACAATTCTCCATGTTGGTTGGCCTGTGTCCAGTCAAGAAGAGTTTCTTCTTTATATTCTTCACATTCAGACACATGGACCATTGCACTGTCAAACAAGCTCTCCTATTAATACAATGCAAATAAAGGTAAGTATTTTATTTCTATCCCTGTTTGTAATATGCTTGATTTTTTTTTTGTGTTTGTTTGTTTTTGGGGTTTTTTTGCTTACACTTCACAATGGGATGGAGCTTTGGGGCAATTTTTAACAGCAATCCTGAGATCATTTTCCTGGGTGAGAAACAAGATATAGGTAAGTCTATATTGTTTCTAGTGTGACAGTTGTGTTGCATGGCATGTGTTTGGTTTCTGTGCTCTTCCTGTGAGAAGAAGGGTACACTCAATGCCACTGTCCATGCTACCAGCAAGGATGTTAAACAGTGACGGTCCCAGTACTGACTCCTGAGGAACCCCACTCGTAACATTTTGGGCTGTTGTCTGCCACTCTTTGAGTGCTACCATACAGGCCATTCCTTATCCCCTGAGTGCTCCATCCATCAGATCCATGTCTTTGCACTGTGGAGACAAAGATGTCATCTGGGAGTGTCAAATGCTTTGCACAGGTCCAGGTAGATGCTGTCAGTTGTTCTTCCTTTATCCACCAACGCTGTAACCCCACCACGGAATATCACCAAATCAGCCAGGAACTATTTGCCCTTAGTGAAGCCATATTGGCTGTCACCAATCACCTCCTTATTTTCCATGTGCCTTAGCACAGTTTCCAGGAGGATCTGCTCCATGATCGGGCTGAGCACAAAGGTGAGACTGACTGGCCTGTAGTTCCCCTTTTTTACCTTTTTAGAAACGGGGGTTATGTTCCCCCTTTTCCAGTTAATGAGAACTGCACCAAACTGCCACAACTTCTTAAATGTGTATAGTGGCTTAGCCAGTACACCTGCCAGTTCCCTCAGGATCCATGGATGCATCTCATCAGGTCTCACGGACTTGTGCACTTTCAGACTCCTTAGATGTTCTTGAACCTGGCCACCTCCCACACAAGCAGTTCTTCATTTTCCCAGTCCCTGCCTTCCCCTTCTGCAATTTGGGCGGTGACTGGACCACTTGCCGGTGAAAACTGAGAAAAAGGTGGTGATTACCTAAGCCTCCTCCACATCCTGGGTAGCCAGATTTCCTGTTTCTTTATGAAGAGGGCTTACATTTTTCCTCATCTTCCTTTAATGAGCAATTTACCCATAGAAGGTTTTCTTATTGCCCTTGGTGTCCCTTGCCAGATTTAATTCTGTCAGGACTTTAGCTTTCCTAACCTGATCCCTGGCTGGTAGGACAATTTCCTGTGTCAAGATCTATGTTTGTGATGGCAGATCCCCCAAAAAGAGCTTGGTTTGGCTCAAAGTCAGAAGATTGAGCAAAACACAGCTCTACATATTATCCCATCAAAAACAAAGTATCCAATTTATTAAGGATAACTGATTCCAGACATTTCTGGAGTAAACAGCACTTCTCAAGTTTAACTAGTAGCCTGTTAAACATCTTGCAGGAAGAGCTGCATTCTAAGTGCTTAAAAGTGCTTTATGTCTTTTGCATACCAGGAGGGGTTTGACTTGGGTATAATGGATGAAAGTGGAGACGTGTTTCCAGTGATGAGGATTACTCATGACTACAGGAGCTATGAGTCAAATCTTTAACTTAAAGAGAGAGAACTACAATACATACGTAAAGGAAAAGTTGATGTATACAGAATACATTTTGGCTAGATTTTTGTGTTTCATCCAGGAAACCAGAAGGATTAGGATTCCACCATTTTATTTAGTTTCTCTAGAGGAAGAAAAAGGAAACGAGTGATAGGAAACAGAGGATAGAAAATGTTTCCATTTTATACACAAAGCACAAGAAGTTTGGAAACAGAAAATTTTTTTCTCTTTTTCTTTTCCACCTCATTTCTACACATTTTTCTAAAGTGGTGAGGAGGAAGAAGCTGAGATGTGCTGCATTTGTATTTGCAGGCCTCGCATCTCCAGCTCCCTGCTCAAATCAAGTTGCAAGTACATGAAAAAGAGTAAAGGAGTTCATCATCTTTCCTCCCTAGCCACTGTATTCTAAGTTTGAATTAAAATCTGGGTAGAGTACTGCCACATTTCTTAATGACATTTTCAGGCAATGTATTTTTTTATTTTTTAATTTATTTTATTTTTTGTTTGCTCTTCCTTCTCCTACTTGATGATTGCATCTGTTATATAAACAAGACTAAATTCTTGTGAAGCTTGTGAGAAACGTTCCTGTAATAATGGTCCATCTGTTTTAGCAGAATGTGGCTTTAGCTGCACAGTCTTTATTGCAAGAATTTAAATATCCTTTCCTTACTTCAATTTTTCAAAGCGCTGACCAGCATGAATACACAAATCAGGTTTTAAATATGTAATGCTTATCTATTGCTTCAGAGGGGAAGAGGATACAGAGACAGCTTCCTTCAGGTTTTCTGTAAACAGCAAGATGCTTGGCTCAAATTCCCAAATAAGGTTAAAGACATATGTGCCTGATTTCTCTTGGGTTTTTGAACCTAGCTCTCTTAGGGCACTCGGGCATTTCCCCTTTGAGATTGCTTAGTTAAAGCAGTATATTCCTCCCCATTGCTGAATTTCTTGTCTTGTAAAAAGGTTTCCTTTGTGCTTTGTTGTTTCATCCACAAAGATGAATCAAATCTATGCACACATGAGAAGACTCTTGTCTAGAGACTTTTCCTTTTCTGTAGCTTATCTTTCTCTGAAGCAGTGAGGTATGTGAAAGCATAACAAAATTATGAATCTTGAAAAAGGTGTAAAAGGGAGCAAAAGTATTTATCAAAGATAAGGAATGAATTCCATTGCAGAAGAACTCAGTACACTAGGATACTTCAATCAGAAAGGAACTGACTGTGCACAAGTGTGATCCGCCAAAGGAGTAGAAGTGGGAAGAGCATGGGTGTGGATTGACTGTTCTCTCCCTATTCCTGTACAAGAACTGGAATGAAGCCTGGAGAGCCAGATTCAAAACAAGCAAAAGGAAGTGGTGGTTCATGGTGACAGGTCTTAAATGTCTGGAACTTGTGGACGAAGGAAAATAGTCAGGGTTAAAAGTTTATAGGATTTTAAGAGGAAACTGTGCAAATTCACAAAAGTCTAGTGAAGATTAGTAAATGAACAGAAACTTCATACAGATAATAAGTCCCTGAGCAGAAAACATTTGGGAGCTGAAGGTTCTTAGGACAGCATTTTCTATGTGTGCCCCATTCTTACTCTTCCTTCTTACTCTTCCTAAAGGCAGCTGTGATGAGAATAGGGCTCAGCTAGATGAACTTCTGGCCTGAGCCAGTATTGCTGATGAGTTGGTTTTTTTCTCCCAGATGATGGCAAAAAGCAGTTTTATGAAACCTACACCTACAAATACCACAGGTATAGGCTTCCAGCTTCCATGGGTTTCCAGCTGTGGTAGACCATACAAGGTGACACAAATGGCACATTCTCAATAGCTGAGCCCTGAAGTACCGTGAGTGAGGCACCTGTCAAGGCAGCAGTGAAATAGCAGCTAAAATCCACCACGTGGGCATCCACCAGTTATCCACCAACATGACTGGCAGGTGCTAACCTCTTCCAGAGGCACCATCTCCTCATGCTGCAAAACTTTTACGACAGTGTGTAAGTCTTGATCTCAGGAGAAAATTATACCATCCTTTGCATCCATCCATTGCTCTTGAATGGTCACTGACACCTCTTGTATAGTAGCTTTTACTCAAAGTCCTCTTGCACAACATTTCTGATGGAGTTACACATTGCAGCAGAGCATATTGCCTGGCTAGGAAAAGAGAAAAGCAAACAGGGTTTTGAAATGAGAAGTGAGTAACTAGAGAGGTCTGGAAAGCTGCTCAAAGTCATAAGGCTCAGGAGAAGAAAGCAGTACAGCTTTCCATGGTGGGGAACCTGAGACAGCCTGTTGTAGTTAAAGGGAGGGAGTGATGATCCATTTAAGATAAAGTGTAGTGGGCTAAATATGTGGCATATAAAATAGCTACGGAGACAAAATTTTACAATTTCTTATTACTGGCTCAAGAAGGATAAATTAATGTCTTTAATCTGAACATTAAGTCCACTGTAGAAATTCTGTTCTTAAATTGTTGCAGGAGACATGTATGTTTTCTCTTAGCCATAGAGAGCTGTTTTCAAACCTTTGCTGTAGTAATTCACTGCTGAAGATGGTAGCACTCTCTAGGATCTATGAAAAAAAAAGTAATTATGAAAATCATCTTGTATTCAAATGGATCTGCATATATATCAGTTGTGATCATACACTGAGGGCTTCTGCAAAGGTATATCATTATATTGTGTTTTTTTAATTTTTCATCATTAAAGAATATATGCTGGTGAAAGAATCCTGGAAGGCAAGTTCCCACATATTATCACATTGAAAGGGAGAGATTTACTAGCTACTTAAGTGTTCCCTTATTGCAAATAGAAAATGTTAACCTCATTAAGCAACAGAAAAGAAAGGATTCTTATTTTTGCATACTGGGTTTTCATCCTTTAATGAATTATAGTATCTTTCACATTGTAGGATGCTTTTGACTGAAGATTTCAGACCATGTCAAAACAGTTCTGGTTTTAGCATTAGGTGTTCAGATGAATGGTACAGATTTTCCAGATCTAGTACTACACAGAATTAATGTATGGAAGGTTTTGTGTGTTTACAGCTACTCTCTTCCCTTTAGTGCTACAACATTTTTTACAACTACAAACATTTTCTTTAGGAATTTGGTTAAGATATTCTGTGTTCCGAAGTTAAAGGAATTGATATGAAGGATCTGATGTAACTCTTTATAATCTGAGATCCTTAAGGAATAGTCTTGGCTATGTTTAGGTGAGTTCCTGTTGAGATCTTACTGCAAACCTCCACATGTATCTTGCTGTGATTTTACACGACTAGATTGTCATGAATTAAAATTTATCTTTCCCTCTGTTTCCCGGGAATTCTTTAATAATTTAAGGTTTCTTGAAAGAAGCCATAAATGTTCTGTGTAGAAATTAAAGACAAACTGCCAACAAAAAAAAAAAGGTGTTCAAGTGGAGAATAAACACTGAAGCTGAAGAGAATGCATTTTAATATGAGATTAAAAATGAACAAATTGTTGCATTATACAAAGTTGAGCTGTTACCAGACAAAATCTCTAACAAATAAGGATCAAAAGTTGTGTTGTTTGAAGTCAGATTTCCCTTTTTCTACTACTTCCTAAAACTCATAAAATCATTATATTTCAATAGGCAGATTCTGATCTGAAGTAATGACCAGATTTCTGTGCAACAACTTTGAATTTATCCTGTTGTATAAATGAGGATCTAGCCCCAAGAGTCTAACAAAATTAAGTAAAACAATGAAATTGACACCAGTAAAAAATGGAAAAACCCCCCTATAACTGGGAAATATCTTTCTGTGCTGTTATTCATCATGCTCCTAGTTGAAGACACTATATTCTCATGGTTGTGCTGTTAAATTGAAAAAACAGTGTTAATCCAATATCAAGACCTCTGAGAGGGAACAAATCTATTAGAATCATTCTATGAGCATGTCATTATCATTCACATTTTTTTCTCTTTGCAGTTTGCTATTCCACAAGATACTCCTGAACTTGCTGCTTTTTTATATAATTCCACAATTTCTCATTACATCAGGAGAAGGGATGTTGCAGTGGCAGAACCTCATAGGAAGAACTCTGCCAAAATATTGGTGAGCTGTCTAAAAACTATGAACTGAGACTGTGTATGCACTGTTGATTTGACTGCAATTTATTTACAAACTTATAAATATTTTTCAAAGCAATTTTAGCACCTCAATTTAAAATGCTGTTTATTACATATCATCATGCCACAGGCTAGAGAATTTGTTTGACAGATGTTTACATTAAAGGTCATACATGCCAAATTCCTGGCTGTCTTGCTCCAGGCTGACAAACCTTTGTGGTCATACAGTGGCACACTTATCACAGGGAATTTCAGCACGGATTTAGAGAGTGAGCCCCTCATCCACAAAATATATTTCAGGTTCTGACTTCTGAAATGTATGTCTCTTCTTGTTACCTTGACTACTAGCATTCTGATTCTTTCTTAAGGAGTAGCTCACATTTAAAATGAACATTTTCTTGTCAAATAACTGTTCTGACATATAAATAGATTGGAGCATATTTGTTCCCCCCAGTAAATACTTACATACACATGGAAAGGTGAGACTCTCTCCCTTTACGCTACCACAGGCAAGGCAAATGGGACAGGTCACTGCATTTTTAACAATCCAGACAATGCTGGAGCAAGAGCGACGATCTCTCTCCCAGGAAAATAGTTCTGATAAGTCGTTCTGGTACCTGAGTATTTGGATTTGGCTGTGTTTTCAGAAGTCTCTTTTCCATTCCTGTATTCAAAGTCCCATCCTTAGTATATTTCAGCATTCGAGGTATCAGCTCCCCTTGCCTAGAGGCAGTTTTGAAACTCGGTGACCTTGAGGTGAGTCGAGGGATTCACACACTCATTGCTTTCCATCTATTTTTATGACCTTCAGGCACAGTTTCTTTCATTGTGTCCAGTCTCTTATTAAGTTGTTTACTGCAAGCTCAGGTTTAAATTTCTTGACATCACTAGAATTTGGTAGGAAGAAAAGAACCTCACAGAGTCTAAGTCTTCTGGAGTAATAGAGTAATTATACTGCTTCTCTAAGTTAATTTGGCAATTTTTGTAACAGGAAGAAGATAGAATCTGAAAGTAACGAATACCATAATGTTACTAAGAACAAAATCACAGATTAATTTATTTTAAACAATAATCACTCTTCATTGCTGAGTCATTCTTTCATCAACCCAGTACCCTGAGAAGAATCTGATTCCACTGGGACTGAAGGAAAAATGCCTGGGCTTTAGAAGACATGCTAGTCAGTATCACAGAACACTTAATCCATTCTTCAGTAAAACCTTAATTATCAGTTATCTTTCTCAGTGATTAGGCTCATAGGCTGCCAACATAAAATTACTGCAGCAACTGGAAGTGGTTAGCAAAGTTCTGAAGCATGCACTGTGTCTGCAACTTAAAATATCAACTAGAGAATGTTCAGATGCTTGATGTAGACAAATCAAGTATATTTAGCTGAGTACTTAGTAATAGGAAATTGGTACATTGATGAGTAGTCTTCTAGTACAATATGCTTTTAATCAGCACAAATTAGGATAGGACTGGGTATGGTGCTTGCCACTGAATATTTAGTAGGCTGACCATAGGAAAGCAATGTCATTAGTTCAGTTAGGCGTCCCAATTCTCTGTGCCTGAAGCATTACATACTATTTATGCATAAACATTATTTTTTTTCGTTGACACATTAGAAGTGTATGTGGAAGATTAATATTGCTCTGGGAAAAGACTGATTGGCCAAATATAATTAATTGTTAAAATGTGTGATTTTTTTTTTAATAAATTTTAAGTTATTTTCATCAAAGCATTTCCACAGAGAGACAAAATGTTCTGAGAACCTCTTACTCTATTTATACTGTTTATTAAACATTTGGTTTTTCTTCCATTAGTTCTAATGTTACATTGTTCTGAAAATCACTACAGGCTAAATGCATTACTTAGAAAAACAGAATTATGTGTTCAGGTCCTAAAATTTCAGCTAAAAGTAGACTTTTTGCATACTAATGATTTATTTTGTTAGTATGTGTTTTTGGCCACTATGATTAATGAAAACAACTCTTCTCCTTCCTGCAAAATAAATAAATCTGTTTGGAGGATGTTTAAGGCCAAATAAACAAATACTTTAAAATAATCATTTTTAAAAAAAAGTTTATAGTTGCAAGTTCCAGAGTTTACAGTTTCATTTTCAGGCAGATATAGAAAACAGCAATTTAGCATACAGCTTCTGCTTATCCTATGATAAGATAGAGATTTGTGGGGAAAGCTTTCCCTAAAGATAGAGGATTCCTTAAGGGTGCTTTCAGATCTGTTACATACATCATCATCTCATTTCCTGAAGTATGGGCATTGGCAGTGCATTCTCGCTCTCACTAGGGAATATACTTACTTGTGAAAACTTAGCTTTGCATTTGAGGTCACAAGGCCTTCTGTCATGGGAGGAATTCTGTGCTGTGTTGTAAAAATAGGAATCAGTTAAAACCTCAGCTTTCCTCCTGGATTAAACAAAAACTTTTCAGATAAAACCCATTTGTATATATAAAACTTTCTTAATTTTTACACACGTACTTAATCATTTTTCTATGAGATCTTTCTCCCTTTCTATGCTCTAAACAGCCACATAATTTCTGTGGTTACCCCATGGGACTCTGCTCATTCCCTCCAGTGGCTTCTAGTCAGCTTTCAACCTCTTTTGTGACGTTCTTCTGGCAGACTTTAAGAGTATATAGTTTAGAGTTGCATTGTTTGGCTTTTACTTTCAACCCTGTGTATGAGCCAGAATCACTGCTCATCAGGAATGTTTCATGGACAGTAAGGTTCAAGTAAAGCAACTAATGAATCTCAGCAAATGTTCTGGCTGCTATAATGTAAATATCAGTGGGAAAACCAGGAGAGTTAGAAGAGGGGAAAGATTTAGAAAAATAAATAAACACTTCCTTCATGCATAGAGAGCAGAAAAGAAGTGTTGAAATCATAAAATGACTGATAGGTGAAGACAAAGCATGTGATTCAAAGGATTGGTAAGTACCCAGACATTTTAAAAATTCTTTGGAGCATGTTGAAAATGATTGCTTTTATTTTCATTACTCCAGGTAGGTGTTTGTATTCATTGGTGATGTGAAAAGATTCTCCCCCTTGATTTATAGTTCTCACAATGACTTATGGGGTACCTCGTGTATATATTAGATGAAATTAATGATTTCAGACTACTTAGCTTTTTAAGGGAAAGTTGATTTGGTTTTGCTTATTTATGATTTTATACATTTTCAAAGCATGAGTATGCCTTCCCTTTATTTTGTGCACAGAACTGTACAAATGTGAAGTGTGTCCTAATCTCGTGCACTGTGGGACAGCTGGAAAGAGGAAAGAGTGCCGCGCTAAAAATCAGGTCCCGGCTCTGGGCACAAACATTCCTGCAGGTAATGCACACAAAAATCTCTTTCTATACACAAAGGCCCCTATATATTTTATTTGACCAGATATTTAAAAGCATAAATGATGAAATTAAATTGGTCAAATGCAAATGCTTTTTGCTACCACTTTGTTTGAAGATAACATCTCGCTGGTTCCTCTCCAGGTTCTATGCATTCTGCTTACTCTTCTTTTTTCCTCTATCACTCCCTCTCAAATTTATGTCCTGAATCCTACCTGAAAATTCCAAGATTATTTTTAAGCACCTTTCCTGGACTGGCCCAAGTCAATAATCTCTTAGGTCTGCATGACGTGCTCTGTATTTGTAACATCTTTCTTTTTCCATGTTCCCCAGAGCTGTGGGAGAAGAATTGTTTATATCCACAGTACCTCTTACACTAGCCACAGAAGAATTGAGGATCTTCAGTTTACAGCAGAAGCTTTATATGAAGCTTCTCATACTTCTAAGTTAATTTCTCCCTTCCCTAAACTATGAAAGTAGATAAAAGAAATTCTTCCTCGCTTAACTTGCTTTCCTGGAGAAATGAGAGCCAATGAGACAGTATTTCCAGGAAGCTGAAAGCCAGCTCAATAGCTGACCATCTTGGCTCCAGATCCACAATAGGTGCAAACTTTGGGAGCTCGCTGGTCTGTCCTAGTGTTCAGGACTATGGCAGTGTTACTGAAAGGATGACTTGAAAGGTTTTTCTGTGTATCTGTCAGGACCTTGGGTCATATTCTTTGTTTCTTCTGCAAAAGCTGTTAACAGCATTATGACTGAAGAGAGCTTAACTTCTGTCCTTGCCATCTCACCTTGCTTGAGAGAAAGATTCCTGTCTAGCTCAGTAACAAAGGGCATCCTTTCAGATACAAGGTGAACTAATTCCTGGTTCATCAGTACATTTTCTTCCCATTAACATCAAGATTAACAATTCCAAGAAACTTTCATATCCTTTCTTCTGTTCCATTAAAACAAATTTTTAAGAAGAGGCATATTTAGCAAATGTGTTTGATACTCTAGACTGGATGTACTTCCTTTAGGTTTGCTCAGTGAGTCATCTGCTAGTGTGAAAAAAGGGCAGGCTCTGGTTCAAATGTAAGCCCAAAAGCATGACAGCTTGAATGTCTCTCTGTGCTTTCAAAGCTGGGAACTGGGATGCACAGTTTCTGGTGTAAGTTTTTGCAAAGGTCATAGAAATTTTGCACAGAAAATACCATTATGTAAGCATCTCTGCAGTCATAGGAAAAAAGTTATCTATTGGAAATAGAACGGGAATTTTATTCCAGTTTTTTCTAATTCCATTAAGAGACTGGCTAGGCCTTGGTAAGTTCACGTAGAAACTTAACTGCACTAGTTCACTGTTCCCATCACACAGACAGGCAGAGAGGCAGAGATACTATCTTTGACTGGAGCAACGTGTGATAGTTTTGAGCATTGCAGTGTGCAAGCAATAACACAGAGAACCTTCATGATTTTCTTCACCAAGCAAAAGATAAAGCTTAGCTCCTTTAGCTAACTACCTTACTGGGAACTGAACCTGACATATTCTGGATCCAGTCAAGTCTTTCTCTTCATCATCCTGCTGGTGAAATCTAATTAACTCCTTAAGGGACAAAACCAAGATCTTGTGAAAAAACAAACTCATAAATGAAACTCTGTGCACAGATCCTTAGATGCCAATTTTCTAGGCTATTTACAGCTATTTCAGTGGGAATTAGCCTCATAAATATTTTTCTAAGTACAGTTTAGTATATAATAAGAAATAACTGTAAGAGATTAAAGCTAAACAATTGTAATGAGAAACAGAGTGTTTCTCTGAGTTTTTGGCTGTGACAGAAGATATGTAACAGTCGGATCAAACTAGCTACAGAAGACATGAAAACTTCTTTTCTTAATGACTCTTGCTAAAAACACAATCTTTTTCTAGGATGTAACCTTCACTACCTTGACTTGAGTTCAGAACAAGGACAACTTCATGAAACTCAGTGGCATGTTTAAAGCAGGAGCAGTGGGACTCATGTAATTTTAGTAATCTGAAAGTTAGATGCCAAAGCTTGTTGCCTGACTCTCTAGACAGTGACAAGGCAGAAAGGTGTATTATCCAGCTGATTTGAAACATCTTCTCTGCTCTCCTTCTGATCCGTATAGGGTTGAAGGGCCAAAACTAAGCCTTGTGACATGAGTGTGTGCAAACACACCAGGCAATGACAGTGCTCCAGTCCCTTTAGTTCCTTCCTGCTCCTTAATAAATCCTGTTTGCTATTCCTGTGCCTTCCTTCACTCGGTGAGCTCCAGGCAAAAGTGGAACCTTCCACCAACCTGTGAGCAGGGGCAAGGATAATCATCCTGTAAAATCCCTGAGTGCAGAGACCTCATGGGAAACACTCCTACAAGAACATCATCTGCTTACTCCACTGCCCTTAAATACCCTGTCTATCAAACAAGGATTTTTATGGGCTGTGATTTTACCTTTTCTCTGTAAACATTTCTGTTTCCTTTGAATAGTAACTTGAAAGTCTTGTAAATACTCAGAAAACTCCACTTAAAGCAACAGGATTTTTTCTGAAGTAGGAAAAGGTAGTCCCCAGAGAATTGTTGCATCCTCTCATTTGTGTCTAAATAGCTGCTAGAATAACATGGTCCCTGCTTCACATGCAGACTTAGAGAGAGGCAAAATAGTGTCCTAAGGTCTGGTTGCCTTCCTCACACTTGTGTCAAACAGTTCCCTTTTTCACAGCCCCTTTTAAAATTAACAGTTATACATCCATCACCATGAAAGAATGTAGAGCACAATTAGTTTCCTAAAAAGGACACAATCTGCTCTTAGTAAGTTTGCAGACTTGTAGTTCCTAAAGTTATTCTGGAAGTAAGCTGAAGTATATTTGAAAAACAACTGTTGTTACCTAGGCTGAAATCTGCAGATTCAAACTGAGGATTAAAATGCAGTCAAAATAATCAGGACAAGGCGATTGTGAATCAGGAAGCACTGTTCAAGGGCCAGACTGAACCCCACAGCCATGGTTTTGTGAAGAAACTTAGGGGAAAAGTCTCTGCAGCAACATCCTAACCTCTTTTGCACATGCAATTAATATACGAAATTTTCATATGCCAAAGAAAGCGGGATAATGGTGACATACAACATTCCTCAACTGTGTTATAAGCTAAATGAAGACATGATGATCTGCAGAAGAAATTGTTTGTGCTCATTAAAGCCAAGAACACACTGTCATGATGCATTTTCTTCTTACAGATATGCTAATGTGAACCTGAGAAGTATTTTATTGAAAGTGATTGATTTATGCTAGGATGAAATAACTCATGTTTTTCATCAGAATTATATGGATCGGTCTGTATATGTTGTTGCCACAAAAGATCTGTCATGTGCTGAGTGACTTCTTCCTCTTCGACTTAGTTTAACTGACAACAGCTGACGCCTTGTCTCTTGACAGTTGTAATCTGTCACCTTAAAACTCAAACTCCCATAACAAATAACAGTCAAATGACATGCCATGATTAGATATGTTAGAGTAAATAGAGCAGCCCAAATTTCCCAACCAGCCAGCAAAGATAGAGACAGACATTGTGCAAAGGCCAAGAAGAATCACAGACTTTTTTTGGATTAACTTCAAAGCCTGGCTGTAAATATGAACCCTCTAGTAAAGCTGACTTTTGGATTCAGACTTGCTGATCAAGCAAATAATAGCCTGATTCGTGCAAAAGAGAAACAACCTTACATGGTTATGTTACGTTGCGTTCTAATGGGGCTCCATTATGCCCCCATTTGTCTAATCATGATATTTCTGAGTCATCAGAGGGAGACCTGAGGGGATCTGCGCCCGTGGTCTTTGAACTCTGGTGGGTACTTTTTAATCTAAGACTTGGGAGTTGGTTAGTAAAACATCTGTTTTGAAAATGAATTTCTAAGTGATGAATCTGTACAATCTGTCTGATTTGTGACATCCTTCAGGCTCCAAGCTCTTTGGAACTTATAACACTGTAGGTTGTGGAGCTCAGCTCATTCTTAGCTATTATTTCTGCCTGTACTGCAAGTCCTCACAATGATACAAATCTCCTTCTGGGAGAGCTTGGGGAAGCAGTAGTGTAAAAAAACCACAGAGGGTGTGTGAGGTTCCCAAGAGGTTTGAAGTTTATTTTATTTTCTTTTAATGTTATTGAATATAATTGTATTGTTTCTCTCTTGACTTTTAGACATTTCCAGATACATGAATTTGGCATGCCTGATTGCATGAACTTTAATAGCTAAAAGGGAGAAAAATTTGGTTTTAATCAGAAAAAGTTGAAAAGCAAGAGAAGCACAGCAGCCACACTGCAATCAGGTGCTCTCTCTCAGTACCCAAAGTCATGTTTTGGCTTCTGTTGAATATTCATTATTTCGGTATTTCTGAATGTGCACTGGTCTTGTTTCTTTTTAGGTGCCTAGAAATGGAAATATATGTTTGACATAACAGAAGTGATGTGTGCTGCAACACTGTATCTTAAGTGCCTGGCCGCAGACTGGTACCCGAAACCTGAGCCTCAATACCCAGGCTCCCTTTTCAGTACATGGAGGCAATGTGTTACCTCAGACAAATTGACTCTAACCATCAGGGTGGTGCATGAGAGCTACCCCTTATTAGGAGGATACGTACCCCAGTCAGGATTAAGTGGGAATATGTCCACCATCTCAGAATGCAGAATCCAAAAATTACTTGGGAGATACCTGTAGAATTAGTTGAAAGACTTAAAGAGGACTTTGCTTATTCGATATTCAGTGCCAGAAGCTAGAGCTGGCAGTCTAGTGATTAGAGAATTCATGACTGGAAGACACAAATTCAATTCCCTCCTCAGCTTGAGAGGCCCTACCTCCCTGCCTTATAAAATGATGGTGTTCCCTCTTGCTGAAGCTGCACTTCTACAGGGACATAAAAAAAAAAAATTGAGAGGTCTGGAAAAGTATAGAATAGGAGGAAGAGCCTGATGTAATACTGTGTTATTTTGAACCGTCAGCTAGCTACATGTCCTCCTAGTCCTCTCATCTGCCTTTGCCTTCATTGCCTGGGGCCTGGAGCTGTCATCACTGTTAGAGTGCTTGCTCTAATTGTGTTTGCATGATGAGAAATCTTGTTGAGAATCTCAGTATTTTATTACTGGTGAACTCAGAGACTCTTTAGTGTGATAGAAGTTCATTAGGTCAGGTAATGCTTGTGGGACAAGGATTCAGTTTAGGTGCACAAAGGCCATTGGAAGTAGAGTGCACGTAGCCTGTGCAGCACATATGTGTTGGCAGAGACTTGGAACTCAGAACAGTGGTGGAGGTGCTTCCAGAGATCTAGCTCTTGTATAAGATCCTTTATTCTATTGTTTCTCTTCCTCTCATCTCTACTATGGGAGCAATTATTCCTTCTGTAAGTGGGATATGACCCCAAGGAACAATAATTTCTATCCTCAGCATCCCCCAGCGGAGAACCTCATTCTGTGCCCAGTGGAAAACATCTCAGTCAAAGGAAGATTGCTTAGTGTTTTCAAAGAATAATTCTGCAGCCAACCTAAATTTTCTCTCAGTGGATAGAAGTGGGAAAGCAGAGAAATTAGTGAGAGGCATCTTGTTTCCTCATTCATTGCCATATATAAGCCATATATGGAAGTTTAAGTAGATTATTTTAATTCAAACTGAGAATTAAAAGCCAAAAATGTGATGTACTGCCCTTCAAGCCATATAAAAACAAAACAAGGAAGTCATCAACGAAATTTGCCTTTATGTCAAACAACTGTTGTTATTTGAAATAACAAAATAAGTAGAAAGCAAAACTGTGTGTGGCCAAAAATACTATATTATATTGGATTTGATTGTTTATGTGGAATGAAGGTGAGAAAGAGACATTTGCATGGGGCTGAACTAATTCACTGGAGGGTTTTTGGGTGTGAGCTAGTTTTGTTTTCATTCATTGTTATTTAAAATATTTTCAGTGTTAATGAGAGCAGAACATGAGACTCTTACTAGATGTGCTAAAGTATAGGTAATGTTAGGTTCATGAAGAAATAAACATCTTAAATCAATAACCATTATAATCTGTATACTGAATTCTTCCAGAATCACAACAAAATATCTGCCTCTATTACAATTTAAAGTAGTTGGTTTAAATGAATGTAAAAGATATAACGTGAAGTGTAAGAAGTTAATGCTAGAGAGGAGGATGTGTCGATTTTCAGAGTATTGTCTTTGGTCACAGATACATTTGGGTGGGCATACCCTCTTGCTATCAGCACAAATACTTCTTGACCATATATGGAGTCATACACAAGTTTTTAAACAAATTAATGCAAGAACAAGTAGTTGTATGACCTCTACTCTCAGCATTTATGTAAGCTCCTCTATTGGCAGTAGTTCAGGTTGTTGGAGGTATTGGTCAAAGAAAGCAAGCTAATGAATTCCCAAAGCATATATTTAAAAGGTATTGCTTACCCTTTTGTCTTTAAAGTGTGCCAGACTCCAGCAGACACAAAGGGAAACAAGTTTTATTCAAGCAGGACCAGTATTGTTATAAAAGCACTGAACTCCACATGCAACAGACATAAGTTCTTGGGGGGAACATTCCACCACAGCATGCAGCTCACGATAGAGAAAATATGTGCCCTTCAGTTAGGGAGACTTCCCTGGGCTGCATCTAACCAGAAGATTTCTGAGAGGTTGAGCAATTCTCCATAGAGGCAATGGAACAGAGTCATTCTAGAGGCTCTCTACAATAGCTGAACTCTTCAAACCTGCAGAACCGCAGTGATCTGTCAGACTTAAGGCTGCTGAGGTTTTGTTCCTTCTGCCCTCAGTCCAGCTCCCTGTGAGCCAGATTTGTCTCTGCATTTCAGTCTACTCTCTGACCAGGATGCCCACATACGTTAAAGATTCTTTGAGGGGACTTCAGGTCTGTGCTTGAGCTTCCTGCAGAAAGTACCAGCATTCCACTGGAGCCTGGAAAACTGTCCTTCAAATTGCCAAAGATTTTCCAGCTCTTCTCACATTATTTCTGTCTCAATTGCACTTAGGGAAACACTGCACTGAAAACTTGTTGGGAACACTTTCCTTCATTTCTGGCTGCTTTTTTGTCTCACAACTGTTAAGAAAACAAAGGCTTCAGTTCAAAAATGTATTTGTAAAACAAAAGCATGTAGAGAGAGAACAGCCTTAATAAATAAACCAGCAGGATCTACCACTCGGGCAATACAGGCGATGGCCATGCTTTTGCTGCTTCCCAGAGTATTGCAAACTACTGTCTCAGCAACACGTATAAGAGCAGGCTCTGCTTGTTCTAACACAGGGGGAACCTCAAAAGACCAATGTAGCTAGGGCTGAGCTCCCTACTGTTGGTCATTAGGCACAGACACAAATACCACATTCCTCCTTCCCCTTCCTCTAAGCCATAACTAAGTCCTCAGCTTGAATTTCAAACCACAGGTCCTGTGACTTCCAGTAAACACTGAATATTTAAACATATGCTATTTAAAAAATGATATGGTAAAGAAATGCTGTTTCTTAAAGTTGGCTTGAGAATTATAAACAAGGCTGTAGGAGACACAGCTGCCCGTATCTCCTAGTTGTTGGTACAAGTAAAAATACTGTTTGAAACTGATGTTGACCACAGTCATTGTTTGAAAGCCCTTTGCACAAATGCCTAAGTCTGTAAATGCAGGAAAATGCTCTCTAGTCTTTTGCATTCTCCACTCCTGTATTCCAGCATTTCCAGGAGCCTCTTCAAGGGTTGAGGTGAGTTGATAGCTGTGGTCACAACCCAAGATTATTAACCCCAGCCAAGCATTAATCCACAGGAAGTACCCTCCTCTGATGTTCTTATTGCTAATATAAGCTGAAAATTAAATAAGCCATGTATAGTAGGTGAAAGGATTTATTTTTCCATGAGTGCTGTGTTTCCTTTATGTGAAGTTTCAAGAGTTAATGCCTTTACTGTACCTTAGCCAATCAGCCTGAATGTCCAATGTCTACTTCTTTAATAATATAACATATCCTGCTCTCTCCATCGCAGATTACATTTATAAATCATATAAATCATATCCAGAATCCTGCTTAATGTGAATTGCTTAGAATTCAAAACATAAGGCTTTTTTCAGGCTTTTTTTCTGAATGCAAATCATTGCACAACCACAGAAACATGCTGGGACTTTGTGTGAGAAGTCTAGTGCTGAAGAATAAAAGATGAAGAATGTCTTGAGTCTGAAAATGGAAAATAATGTGATAAGGAAAAATTTTTCAGAGTATCATTTCACAGATGTTCAACACCATTAAAGTGTATAAAAATATTTATTTAAAAAGTCTAATTTTTCATTTCAAACACTGTTGATAGAAAAGGTAGTTCCCTTTCATTAGATGCTGTCTGTGTTAAGGAGCTGATTTGATTATCCCTATGTATCCCTATTTGAGACAGTTTTTTTCATATTGCTCATTCCTAGTATAAACCCCGAGGAGAGGTTGACTATTCTGATGATAACCATTTGGCTGCCTCAGTATTTTAAAAGAACAAAATTATGGCATAACCAAATGAGTTCCAGAAGGCAATAAATATGCTGGCTTTATTTCACCAGTAAAAACTCACATATTTGTAGAGGAAAGTAGTTCTTAAAAAGAAGACAGAATGGACAAGGCAAATACCAGATGCCGGACCTCAGGAGAGCTGCCTGTAACCTTCTCAGGGACTACTTGGAAGAACTCCATAAGAGATGATCCTGGAAAAAGAGAGGAGTCCAGAAGAACTAGTGATGCTCCAGGATCACCATCACCTCCTTTAACTCATGAACTGTCCATCCTGACTTGGTAAAAATCAAACATGTAAAGGTGGTGATTGGCTAAAGGTTCGATTCAATTTTAGAGGTGTTTTCCAAGGTTTTTCATTCTATGAAACATAGAAGAGGTGTAAGCAGAGTCAGTTGACCCGGTGCAGGGGCTGGATAAGGAATGTAGAGACTGTGCCTGAGCGTAAAGGACAGAGATAGGAAGGGAAAAGCCCACCAAGAGCTGAGCCTAGCAAGGACTTAAAGTGCATTAAGGAGGCTTCTATAAGTATATTAGCAGCCAAAAGAAGACTGGGGGAAATATGGGTCTTATGCTGAATGGGTAATGGAAAAGGGTGAGGTATTTCATGCCTCCATCACTTTGATCTTTACTGGTAAAATCTACATAGAGTAATCAGAGGCCTCTGCAACCACCAACATTTACCTTCAGTGGAGGAATATCAGGTTAGGGGGACATTTAAACAAATTGGACATACAATAGTCCAAGGGAGGACCTGACAGAATACACGTACAAGTGCTGAGTGAGGGAAAATGACAATGTGAGACCTCTCTCAGTTATCTTTGGAAGATCCCAGTGCTGAGAGGAAGTTCCTGAGGACTGGAAGAAAGCAAATGTCACACCTGTCTCCAAAAGGAGGATTCAGAGAACTATAGTCCAGTCAGCCTCATTTCAGTCCCTGCGAAGGTGATGGAGAAAAAAACTGTGGAAGCCATTTGCAAACATCTGAAGGACAAGAAGGTGTTTGGGAGTTGTCAGTGTGGATTTACAAAAGGGAAATCGTGCTTGACGAACCTGATAGCCTTCTGGAATTAAAAAAAATTAGGTTTGTCTTGATAGACAAGGGAAGAGCAGTCATTGGTCTGTATCTTGATTTTAGCAAGATTTTTGACCCTGTCAAATTGAGTGAAGAGAGGCGGATTCCAAACTGACTGAACTGCCAGGCTTCAAGTGTTGTGATCAGCAGCATGAAGTACAGGTGTTGGTCTGTCAATAATGGTGTATACTGGGGTCAATACTGGGTCCAATACTGTTTAACATCATTAATGACTTGGATACTGGGACAGAGTACACTTTCAGCAAGTTTACAGATGACAGAAAAGTGGAAGGAGTCTTTGATGCACCAGTTGGGTGTATTGCCCTTCAGAGGAACCTCGACAGGCGGGAGAAGTGAGTTGGAAAGGATTTCATGAAGAGTGACAAAGGGAAATGCAAAGTGCTGTACCAGAGGAGGAATAAGCCTATGCATCAGTGCAGGCTGGGGGTCAACCTGCTCAAAGACAATGTTCTAGTGAAGGATCTCAGAGTCCTGCGAGACAGAGTTGAACATGAGCCCACTATGTGTGCCCTTGCAGCACAAGTAAGTCAACAGCCTCTTGGACTGCATTAGAAAGAGTGTTGCCAGCAGATCAAGGGAGGTGATTCTTCCTCTCCACTTAGCATTGGTGAGACACGTCTGGAGTCCAGTTCTGGGCTCCCTGGGACAAGTGAGACATGGACATACTGGAGCAAGTCCAGCCAATGGCCACAGTGATGGTGGAGCTTTTGATATATAAGGAAAAGCTGAGCAAGACAGGAGTGTTCAGTCTGGAGACAAGAAGGCTCAGACGGGATTTCATCAGTGTGTTTACATCTGATAGGAGGGAGTAAAGAAGACAGAGGCAGGCTCTTCCAAATGACATCCAGTAACAGGAGAGAAGCACAAACTGAAATACAGGAAATTCCATTTAAACATAAGAGAAACCACTTTTTACTGTAGTCAAACACTGGAATAGGTTGCTTCTTGAGTTTGTGGAGTCTCCCTTGGAGATATTCAAAACCCAGCTGGACGTGGTCTGGAGTATACTTCTCTAGTTGACTCTGCCCTGAGCTTGTGCTTGGAGTAGACAATCTCCAGATGTGCCTTCCAACCACAGCAGTTCTGTGAAAACTTTGAGTTGGTCCATGGTCATCCAACTCCATCCAAGTTGGCTCCCAGGTTTAGGTTATGCTTCTTTCAAGTCATTTTCACAGTATGTCAAACCTTTCTCCATCAGTGAAGGAAAGAAACAGTAGCCCAAATTAGCAGGGGATCTTCTTACCTCAAATCTTTGCTCAACAAGACAGTTGAAAGGGGAAAAGCAATTCTTAGAGAGTGATTATGCCTTTGATGCAAGAGGCAATTCCAGAGAAAAACCCCAGGGAAGAAAAGATGTTGAGTAATCATATAATAACCAAGTCTTCTCAATGGAGCAGAACTCCTAACTGTGCAAGAAATAGAACAAAGGAGAAAGTTTTGCAGAAGGGCATTTAGAAAGTGACAGCAAATGTTCCAAATATGATGGCCTGTAAGAAGCTGGTGACTAAATGAAGGACTGCTTTACTTACAAGTCTCTCTCTTTCTGTAAATCAGTAGTCAAATACTGTATTGAATTCTGATAATCATATTTCAGAAAGGATTGATACAGGTAGCAAAAATGTGATATAATAATAATGATAATAGTGAGATAGAAAAGGGTTATAACAGCCATAACAGCTAGCCCTCTGGATTCCATTGGCCATATTAGCACTTAGCTGTCTAATACTTTTCAGGGAATATCAAAGCACTTTCAAAGGAGGTCCATATCACTACCCCAGATGTACATGGAAAAGGAATTACAAGATGAGTTGCATGTAGTGTCACCCAAAAAATCAGTTGCAGAGATGGAATTAGAAACAGGTTTGTTGACTATCAGAAGAGAATGGTTAACCATTCAGTCATCCTTTCTTGGGATAAAAACAAAATAAAAGAGAATGTTCAAGTGCGGGATCCTCTGTCTGTAGCAAAATAACATCCAGTAAAATTGAAACATGTCAAATTCAAAGTGAACTGAAATATTTGCTTGATACCTGATGTATTTAGCCTTCAAAACTAACTCCAGTTAGATATTGATGATGCCAAGAGCTCAGCAGAATTCAAAAGATGAGTGTGGAAAATATTTGTATCCATTGTAGTAAATGTTGTAACCATTCCTTTAAAGGATATGCACTTTCCACATGTCAGCACTTAAGTCAGTTTGCAACAGATACAGGCAGGTATTTTTCCAGTACTTAACTATTATTTGAGGCAGTTTTCACAGAGTGGGAGATTACTGTCAAGGTCAGAACAGCACAATGAGATGCGCAATTGATCATTGTAGTGTGTCACTGCCTATCTGGCATCAAATGAGGTGAAAGCAATAATTAAAAGTCACTACATGAGCTATATGATGTAACAGTTTTTAGTCATTCTGAACTAGGTAAGGTAATGCCTAATCTAATAATGTTTTATAAATACAAACAAGTATAAATGAAACACAGAGAACTGACAGAGATGCATTTTGTTTTGTCTGCACTTCTTTGGGTTTGTTGAAGTGCTTAATGACAGCTGTATAAATATTTTACTAGGCAGTCAGTTAAACAATGGCTGCTATACGTTCCTCTCACAGTGATACAATTTAGTAAACAAGCAAGGTGAGTGGGTTTTTTGAGCTCTACTGCAAGAGGAAATGAGTCACATTCTAAGTGTAACCTGCCCTAGGTGACTCTGCCTTGGCAGGGAAGTTGGACTAGATGATCTCCAAAGGTCCCTTCCCACCCTAACTATTCTGTGATTCTCTGTCAGTGAAGCGCAAAAATGTTTGTTTCTATTCTTCCTTGATGGGATGGCATAGCCATTCCTTTGATGTTATCAGGAAGCTCTACCAATCTGGTCTCAACACAGGCCGGGAAACCTCAAGATACCCATGCTGGTTGTTGGGCTTGGTGAGCAGACCCAAGGTTTTAAAACATAGACATCCCATAAACTTGGCCCATGCTTCCAACTCACCTATTTCAGAGAGAAATATGAGAAACTCTATGTGGCTGTCTGCATATCTAACCCTTCTTCCCCGTTTGAGCATGTGGCCTTTGTATTGCTGCTTTATGCTGTATTTATCTCGTGGACACTTACAGGTCCCAGTATTCCTGCACTCTACTAAAAGAAACCACTTTTGCCTTAGGAAATCAGTGCTCTGTATTTTTTCTCTGCTTATTTTTTTATAATGCTTTTAATATAAGAATGGTTTTTAATAATTTCTTTTTTTTTCTGTAATTCCAGAGAAAGAATTATCTCTATAGTCTTTCTTCCAATGTTTCCTTCGAAGTTAAGAGCATGCCATATAAAGTGCAACCAGCAAAGCTCCCCACAGGAAGCATAGCAGTAAGTAACTGAAAATTATATCATTGTGTGAAGCACATGTATTTGGTTATTCTAATCACAGCTGTGAAAGTTTTTATAGATGAAAATATTGAGATTGGTCTTTCCTATGTTTCTAGTGTAAATTCCTGAAATAATACCTAAAGGAAATACCTTTATTGCTTCCTGTGAAAGGTGATGATATAGGATACTGATTACATTTTTAAATAGTTTCTTGCTGCACTAATGCACAGACTGCTTTATTGCAATCAGGATGAATTTTTCACCCAGAAGAAGAGAACACAACTGTGAAAACAAGTGTCCAGTTACTTTGTTTGGGGTAAAATAAGTCTGGAAGAAATTTTTACGCAAAATTCAAAATCCTGTTTCTGTCAGGTTTAGAGATCTCACTCTTCTCCCAGTCAGCAGTTCTCTCACACAAGCATATGGATTATCTACAGCACCTTCTTTCATCTGTACTAAGCTTCTTTGATACCCTGGCTTTCAGAAAGGTTTGCATACCTCTCAAGGGTTTCCACCTCACAGCACATCAAGTGCAAGATATGAATTTACCTGGTCATCCCAATAGACATGATAGATAGGTGTTAAAGTACTTGCCTTATTTGCAGACCGAGATTGGTATGGCCCTGGGTTACTATATGAAAAATTAACCTCGGAGGCTTAAGTTTGATTTAATTGTTTGCTGGTGACAAAGCATTGAGTTTTGGAATCACTTTAAAGGAATTTGCTTCTTATGGTAGCTAATACCGTGGTTAAGATTCGCTCTGTTTTGTCATTACTAGTAGAAATAAGTAAAATATGAGTGCAAAAATTGAATCTAGTATGCTTAATCTGAAATGTTAAGGCTTATTATTCTCATCCTTATAATTTATCAGTTACAGTCCTTCTTTTAAAAGGTAAGCTCCATTCAAACTTTTCCAAGTTAAATCATGATGAAAATACATCATATCTGTTGAGATATAGTAGTAGACTATTTTCTTATATGGAAAAGCAACAGAATAAAACACTTTATACTTTGAGTATATTTTAGAGGATAGAAGCTATAAAGTTGTGTTTTGGACATGCACAGATTGCATGGTTGATTGATACTTGCTCTGGGAAGACTCTAGGTAAAGTCTGATCCTGTATGCACAGTGACTCCAACCTCCATCATCAGGAGAACCATGATTTCAACAGAGAGATTTGGTGCTTAGTGCAGTATTCATCCAGAAAGGTTCAAAGGCTCCAAGCTGACAGATATACTCCGGCTCTTTTGATTTTCTTGCAGCATGTGTTCCATACCAGAAACACATGTTGTGCAGAATTCTGTTGGTAGTGGTGCCTTCATCTGCACTGAAGTGCTTTATCCCAGGTGATAGCCTGCTGTTCTCAACAAGTGTCAGATGATCTCCCAAATGATCAGATAAGCATTTTATTCTCTTACTCCAGCCACTATAATGCTTGTTATTTGCTGCAGATGATTTACAGCAAAATGCCTGTAATGGCAACTGTAAAATGTTGAAAAATGATAGCGCTTTTATGTTGTTTCATATCTGGACACGGCAGTGGATGCTTGCCAGCTCTACAGCCTGATGTGTTATATGCACCGGTTCTTTGATGTTCCACTTGCGAGAAGAAATATTTGCTTGAAGTTGGGCAAAGCTCAGTATTTTTGCTCCTTCTGAAAAAGATCACTAGTTGTGTTTTAAAAGTTCCCAAAGATTTATTTGGAAGTTTATGGTTTTCTTTTAGGCAATGAAAGGGTGGAAGAGGAATAAAGATTTTGATATTTTTAAATTAATTGTCAAAAGTATATATCTAATAATCAGCTAACACTTTAAAGTTTATAGAGAGAAGATAATGTAGTTAAAAGAACAGATCATATGTCCTTCATTTAACTCATACAGTGCTGTGTTCCGATTATGGAAGTTGATGTTTATGTTTAGTTTTAATGGCATGAATAATCCCATACACATCAGTAACCTACAGAGTCATGTAGTCCTATGTACAGCATTGAGGTCTTTATTTCCATCATCATGGAATGTTCGTCTTTATCTTGAACAGAGGGAGAGGGTCGTGATAGAAAGGTGTGGGAAAGGTTAGATAAACGTAAGAAAATCTTAATCTTTTGTAGTAAAACATGAGAGTGAAAATGTGTCAAACAAAATTAACATGAAATTTAGTGGAGCTTAAACCAGAATCCACTGACATCAATAACAGTATTTCTCTTAATGTTGATATGCTTGGAATTGCAGCTATATATTATGCAACTGGTTGGATTTCCTGCTAATGGCTGTATCATTCAAGAGAAAATTGTCATTTTTTTCTTAGAAGTATTATTATGGTAAATGATACTGTCTTACTTGATTAATTTCATGCTCAACTTGAAAGCAGTTTTTATTACAAGAAGCAGAGCTAGGGTTAGGGTTAGCAATTTGTTCTATTTGTTCTATTTTAATATATAATTCTTGAGGCAGTTTTGGAGTTTAATAAAATATAATTGCTTTTCTTAAATGTTTGACAGGATCTTCAGGGTGGATGCCTTTAGTCTAAACTGTTTGATCAGTGTCCTACAGTGAGTAAAAGTGGTTTCAGACTAAGGCTTATAACTTTTGTTTTAGCTATTATGTAGTGATAATACTTCCATTTTAGATGTGCTTATATTCCTTATGAAATACATATGCATAAACATTTGTAAAGTGTAAATATAAACATCAACTGTGACTCCAAGCTCAAGGGAGTTTTTACATTCTATTTTGATAATTTTTTTCATGGCATATAAGAACATCATGCTGCCAAGGTTGGATGGGGACATGTAGGAGTACAAAAGAATTCCTGTTTCTCAGGCTCTGTAAACAAAATTGCTAAAGACTAAAGGAAGGTCCTCATGGGCAGCAAAAGTAGTAGCATTAGAATAATAATCAATTTAGCTACTGCTTCTTAAAGTAGCAGAATAAATTATGGAGAGGTTATTTTTAGATTTTAAAATGTGTCTTTTAAAGGAACAGAGAGAAAAAAAAATAGTTTCGTGAGAATCCCACTAGTATGCACTGAGTTCTGACTGTAGATGCTGGATGTTTCCACTGGTGAAACCTAATTCCCATCTATCCACAAGGGACTGCCAGTGAACCAGTTACCACATAAGCTCTTCTCTGCCTCATTCTGCCTTCCAGAGGAATCAACCACAATTTTGAGGACACACTGAGTAGCACTAAAATTAGGAGCAGAATTCAAACTGTACAAAAACCAGTGGCAAAAAACTTAATAGTTATTTTATCTACTTACTTAACCATGGCACATTCAAAAACAAAAAGGAAAATAAAAGCTCCTTATAGATGCACTTTCATGTGCAAGTGACTTCCATGGAACCACAACAGGGTTTCTGAAGTAAAGGTCTCTGAAGCACAAGAGACCATCTGTGCTAAGCCCAGCATGGATTTTATTTCTAATAGCAAACAAAGGCTCTGTCCATAACTCTTGGGTTGGCTTCACCCTCCTCTCAGTGCCTGAGCCAGATGGCATTCTTTGGCACCTTTGCATACGAAAAGGTGTGAGACGTTCAGCAGTATGAAAGGCCAAAAGTCAGATGGCTCCTCTCAAGTCTGTGAGCTGTGCTTTTCATTCTCCTGACAGAGAAGCAAGCACTGTTTTCAATGTTCAGCATAAGAAAGTCTTGACCTGAACAGAGAGGAAAACCAACATGCATCTGAAGTACAGTGCCAATATGTAACACTTGTGTAAAAATTCCACTTCTTCACATTGGCCACCTTAGATGAAAACAGATAAATCTCCCCCCAAAAGATTCCCTGGCTCTGACCCTGCAGTACTAAACCTACCACATGGAGAAGAACAGAAATCCAAGCTGAATAATGGAAACTTGTCTTTAATCAAAATCATATGTAGTACTGTTGTGGACAGCATGGGGTGGAGGAGGGACAGTCTTCTGTGGAAATGGTGAAACAAGGCAGGCAACACTGAAGGGATGCTTTGTTTTTTTCTTCCCCTCCAGCTTCTGCCTCCACTCTGTGTGTGTTCAAGAGTTGTCCTGTCAAACTGTTCACCAGAAATTGCATTAGTAGCCTTGCAAGTCTTTGTATAGAGTATAAAGGGGGCAGCCTAAGGGCTGCTTATTCTACTGGTATATAGGCAAGAGTGAGACTGATGTCTACAAATAATCCCCTGCTCAAGAAATAAATCTCAGGCACTTAGCACAACCCTTCCCTTGCTTTCAAAACCTAAGACAAAGAAAGAATCATGGAAAAAGGGTATGGGTGCAACAGGATGGTTTCAAGATTTTAGCGGGCAAATATTTCCTTAGCATTGGCCCCACTCAGGCTAAAAGAGAAGAGAGATGTGGCAGTTTTGCAGCACCATTCTGCTTGATACAAGATAGACCTAATTTCTGCTGTCTGTTTGGCTCAGTGATGATAATCTAAGGGTTATAAACATGATGCTGTGCACTTCTTTAAGATTACAGTTTTTTGTTTATGTTTCAACATTTGCCAGGCTCCAACTGAGCTACTGAAATTACACTGCAAATTGCACTGGACTGTAAAGGCAGAACAACAGAAGGAAGAAGGGAGAAAGGGTTCAGAACCCAGGCAGCACAAGCACTGCTGCTACACCACTTATATACACACCACTTGGTTAGCATCCTCAGGAAGATTCACGTGTTCTTACCTGGTTCCATACTGACAGGTGCTCTATAGGTATCACAGAAACAGCTTGCTTGCCTTATTGTTTTCATAGCCTAAGAGGAAAGAAAACAACACAGTAAACATCTAGGAAGTGGCACATAAAAGAAGACATGGAGTGGCAACATAGGTACTTGTAGATGCATACACTACTATCAGCTTTATCCAAAACCTAATGAAATCCACCAGCCTTAGTGAAATAGACTGTTAACAATGATTTCAGCAGGATCTCAACCAGGCTTTGAAGTTTAGATTGACTCTACCTAATTTTGAACAGTGAACTGGTGCACATTAATCAAGAGTCCAGTTGCTCTGCTCCTGAGCAGCTATCAGTAGGTAGTCCTATAAAATATTCAAACACCAGGCAACAGCTTACCTCACCCCTGTCTGAGAGCACCTATGGAGATAAGTAGTTGCCCTGGACTGGATGTTCAAGGAGACAGATATGGTTCGGTTAAATGCTATCTGAAGAAATCTGTAAACAAAAAATCCTTCCACAGAAGTACTTGACCACTCCAATAATTTCCATATTCAGGATGAAAATTTCAGCACTGTCCATCTGTGAAGCCATCCACATCTGGCCAGCAGCTTGTCAGAGCCTTTTTGTTCTGGTTGGCTGGTGTTCTATGGTCCCCGCCAAGGCAGCGATGCTGAGTCCATTTCCTGTGCCATTCCTGTGCTAGTTACATTATGCCACCTAGGAATTTGGCTGAAGCTATCAGTACCAGAAATGCAAAATAAAAGCTTTGAATGAAAATGGATCTTCCCTCAGGTTTGATCCTGCTGTGAAATGGAGTCATCATTTTGTCAAACTTGAGAGGACAGAAAGCACTGCTGAGGTTTGCTTTTTGCTGTTGTTTTACAAGTATTTGCTAAGATGGGTTTGGTAAGTAGTCTGTGGCTTTACTGCTCCAGCTTCACAGCTCAGGCAAGTAATAGTGTTAAGAACAGAAACTGTGGTGAAGCTCAAACCTTCAATAATTAAGATATGTAATCTCTATGTTGACAGTGTCAGGTCATTTCCAAACCATAATTAAAATTTGTAACTTCCTGCATGTAGTACCTCGGAGTTTGGCAACAGAGGAGCTGCACAGCATGGATGAGGTGGGGTTTTTTAATCAATCTAGTTTTGCTGTCTTGGAGCCCATTCATTTTCATAACCACTTTCCAACTCTTGTGTTGTATGTGGTCAGGTCTTCAAGGCTTGCTTCGTGGATGCATTCTTGAGGATTTCCAAGCAGTAGAAGGGAGATGCTTTCTTCCTCGGACAGCTGAGCTCATTACTTTATACAGGCTTCATGCAGCTCATCATAACTGCACCCCTTCTTTTTTCCCTGGCCAGTTAACCTTTTACTTGAGTTCATCTTTTTCCTTGACTGCCTTTTCTCTAGAAGGAATCTCTGCAGACAATTCATTTGACCTTTTTATCATTTTCTCTGCCCTTGTGTTTTAATGGCACTCTGAGACACAAATAGAGCTATTCAGAAACATTTTATCCTTACTAATGAGCAGTGCTCTTGCTGAATCTAATGATACAGAGCCTGTGAAGTTCTGCAGTGGTTAAGAAGTGACTCGAAGAGGAGGGTGGGGAAAGGAATGGTGTTCCTGCAGTGGCATAGTTGATCACTTGATCACATCCAGAGGATATCTGTTGGGACACATGGGTTGAAATAATTTTTTCTTGATTTCATTAGCTAACATATTTATTCTTTATATATGCTATCTTTTTGAAATATTTTAGAGTAATTTGTATTTACAGCTGCTCCAGAGATGTTCTTAGCTGAATGTGTTTGTTACACCAGTGATGGTATGGCCAGCACTGCACTTCATCCTCAGGGTACAGGCCAACGTTCAAGTGCTGACGCCAGAAGGACTGGGCAGTGTCTTGGAATTTTCTGTGTAACCTTCAGTGTAAGCTTTGGTAGAAGACAAGTGGTATCCTACATATAAAGTTGTCCCTAATTTCTGTTTCCCATAACACTGAGGGAGACTATAAAGAAATATGTGCATCAGTAACCCTCACCAGACTGCCATCTTTGTAAGCACTGTGTCAGAGGATGGAGCAGTTGGCTGCACAGTGGAAAGGACTATTCCAAAGTGCTTTCCAATTAATGTGGCAGTAGCTGGGAGACAGATCCACTGGTACTTACAGAATGAAAAATCTAGAAAAAAATGTTGATCACAAGGAAAAGTGAGAGAGGAAAGGGCTGGATGTTGCAAAAAGGCTGAAATTTGCCATCTTCAGGGAGAGGAGTGAGTGGCACAGGAATGGAAACAGTTCTGAACTAAATTAGAGAGTTGTGTCCAGTTTTCAAATTTAGGCTGCTATTCCATGAAGGAACAAATTAGAAATTAATGTCATGTTAAATTTTTGGTGTGTTAACCTGTAAGTTAATAGCAAAATAGCAATAGCAAAAAAAAAAAGTTTGAAGGGAAGAGAATTTGCAGTGAGTGCACCAAGAAACTTATTAAGAATAGATTTCCTAGATGTACCTTGAGCATCAAAGAGGAAGATCATTTGAGAGTTTGTGTAATCAGTTGCTTTGCAAACTGATTTCTTCATGTCATAAAGAAAATAACTTCCATCTGCCACATACTTTTCCTGTTTAGGGGCAACTAGGAGTAGACAAGAGAGGTCGAACAGAAAACCTCAAAGAATAACTTCCTGGGCTAACAACAAAGAGGGAAATTTGAGAAAATAAATTAAGATTGAAGGGACATAATTGTGACCAAAGAGCTAAGGAAAGCTCAAACTCATTCCTTCCCACTCAGGAGAAGCAAGGACAGAGCAAATATTCAATGAGATTGACAAGGATCCTTCCAAGTGGAGTCTGAGAGCGTAAAATAAATTTGGTAAAAGGTATGTCAGGGAGAGTGAGGAGGAGAGTGTGGATGGCCCCAGAAGAGAAATACAGAAGGGTTATTATTACTCTTGTCCCCGTGAAGGTCTAAAGAGAGAATTTTGTGAAGTCAATTAAAACCTTTGATAACTCATGTTAACACCTGCTGCTTTCCAAAGCCTCATACCATGGGAGAGTGCTTTTCATGCTTATTTCCCATTTAGGTAATAGTCTGTATGCTTGGTTTCTTTTAAGGAACATGATATAATACTGTGCTTAAGGCTTTATCACAAGGACAATACATGCTTGAGTTTCATTTTTGGACTGCTTAGCTGAAATGCAAATCATTGGAAAAAATGTATACTGATATGTCAGCACAAATTAAAATAAGAAAAATGTAGCTGGTATCTTCTGTGGTTTGAATTAAAAGTTTGGGCTGAAGTCAACCATTGTTTCAGAGTAATTCAGTGTAATTCAATTATCCTGGCCTAAGCTGTACCAATGTGCATGTGAGTAGAACTTTGTTCTCTGAATATTCTTGAAGCATCTGCACAGTTTTTTTTGCTACTTTATATTAAGGGAAATGGTTTGTGTGTCTGATATGACAAGAATTTTATGTATGTGTGAATTCCATTTCTAAAAGTTATCATGAACAAGTGGAAAAGAACTTACAGTAAATGAAGCCAACAGAGGAAAATTTCAGAAAATGTGCAGAATGCTGGTGAAGTGAATGCATCTAACCTCTGTATTCTGTTGTCAGATTTGCTTTACTTGCTTCATTTTTGTTCATTTAAAGTATTCTTTTCATTTCAGATCAGAACATCTGTCATTTGGTCCACCCCAAATGTCTCCTTTGAAATCCCTTTATGGGTTATCATACTAGCCATACTTCTTGGACTACTAGTACTAGCTCTGCTGACCTTAGCTTTATGGAAGGTATGTTGCATTATTACTCTTACTGTTGCCTTAAAAAAAACCCTTGAAAGATACTGGAAAATACTAGAAGATAAGAAAAAGAAAGGCTGGAATTTTATGATCTTTAACAGTTTGGAGAAAAAGCAACAATACATGTCTTTTTTGTTTGGCATTTCTGACATGCTAGTGTCACTGACCTTTATGCAGGGAACTTGTTTTCAGAGTCCTCATTTATTGTTTAAGCCTGGTTATAAATGGGCATACAGAGTTTGGCTCTGTTTCCCAAGACCTATGATCCTCTTTTCAGGATGTTTGGGTTCAAAAAGAAGTTACTCTATCTTTGTTTTCTCTGAATAATTCAGGAATTTCCAGTTTTTGTCTGCAGGAAACAACACTCCTGAGGATTAATTTTTAGTATTATACTATTAGTATATCATATCGTCTGTTTTTAAAGTTTTCGATTTCTGTGTTGGTTGTTACATTCCCTTCACAAGTTTTCAGACAAGTTACTGGAAACTGCTGTATTACAGGGAGCCAGTGTAGCTTTTGGCCATCCTCTAAGTTCACATTAAAAATAAGATTGAAATAATTCCTTAAGTTAGGATATGGCTCATCTGTCTTTAGCAGCCTGAAGGTTATGGCTAGGTGTGCAGCCTATGCTAACTTCCCAAATTCACCCAGTCAGGTAACAGGAGCAAAAGGCTATGTCTAAAACATGCAAGGATGAGAGGAATCACTTTTTGGTGCTACCTTACTTTGACCTCTTGTGAATGTTCAACCTGTTGACGAAAAGGGGAACTTTCGGGCAGTTAGGTGAGAGGAATCTCATCTTTAATGATCTTTAGTCTGGGTCACAACACTGTCCTGTGCATGTTTCCCAACACATATTCCACCTCTGTTATTATTTCTGCTTGTCAATATAAATATCTTTTCTGAACGAGCATCTTGCTGAACTGAAATTAGCAGTCTTCTCATTAGCATCAATCCAAATCAGCATTCAGAGCAACTTTGTATCTCCTGCAAAGACATATTTCATATAATTGGAATTTACAAGCTTACTTTGGAACTCAGTGCATTTCACATAAAACTAATTTTTCATAGGGAATATTTGTATAGAAATACAATATATTCACAGCCTATCTGCCTGCCATAGATTGTGTCTGAGCTTCCAGGTTGAGAATCAAACTGCGGCTGAATCTTCCTGTGGTTGTCTTACCATGACACCTTTGTTTCTGTTGTTTTCTGCAGTGTGGCTTCTTTGACAGAGCTCGACCTCCTCAAGATGACATGGCTGACAGGCAACAGCTGACAAATAACAAGACTACTGATGCATAAAGGAAGAGAGTGACAGTTCCAGTCAGAATCTTGCCTGGGACTAGAAACACAATGAGGATTAAATGAAGGATTCCTTCCACCAGTCTTTCTTTGTACCTGCAAGTGACATGGTGTCATAATCTGATCTATGCAATGTTCTGAGAATGTGCCACATGATGACCATCCCTGTCAGAGAGCAGCTTTGTCACTGCCTTACAAACATATTCACCACTGAACAGAATGCTTATCCCGCGTTACAGTTAGTCTACGTTTCAGCAGATGCTTTTGAACACATGTGGTATATTGGGATGGTTCCAGAACAAGCCCAGATCTCTCAAGGAGAGAATGCCTTCATTGCTGTATTGTCTAGGAGATGGACCAGGACAAACCTTCTGAATGCTACTGTATCATGCAGAATGCCTTTGAAACCTCCCTAAGAATAAGAACTTTTATGAAATTATGTCTCAGGGAGACAAGCAATATACCAGTACTGTGGAAGTACTTCTGAAAAACAAAGGTAGTCTATGAAGAACTTAATAGATGGGGCACAACTATTTATTTTTCCACCTTTTTGGGATAAGTATCTTTTATAATAATCAACATAGATTTTGAAAGAAGAAAGTAAAAAATAGATATCATGTCCTTAATTTGCATGTAAATAGAAAAGAAAACCCATTGTACAGACAGCACAACTTTCTTAGCTACAAGGTGTTTTGCAAAGCAGATTTATACAACACTTTATGAGATGAGACATAAACAAGTACATGATGTATCTCTTTCAGCCCAGAGCTGGCAGTATCCCATCCTTATAACTAAATCCATGCACAGCATAGAGCAGGGGATGAGTTACCCTGTCCTTGCCTTGCTGTACAGCTGACATAGGATACAATCATTTCTGAAACACTTTTAAATTATCACAGCCACACTGGTGATATTGTGAAGTTATAGGGGGTTTGGGGCTGGCATAAATTTTCTTTTCCATGGCTTTGTTATTCTGTTGAAATTGCCTCTTAAAATGGCTACTCACCATTGTATCTTCTGTTTAATTTGGGCAGTAGATCTTAACACTAAAGAAATCTTTGCCTTGTTTTTATTTTACAGTCTCCAAGCTGGCAGCATCTTTCAAGTGTTGATTTCAGCAAAGTTTAGGGCTGAATGTAATTATTTCTTAAGCAAAGTCTGGAAGGGAAGGTGGGCAGGATTTTGTATTCATGCAGAAAAGTAGGATGCCAGCCAGCCAAGCCTGAACAAAAAGAAGGAAAGATATTTTGAGGTAAAGAGTAAAAATTATACACTTAGGATTGATTATTTTTTCTGGGTTAAGGCTTCTGAAGAAGAAACATTTCATTATTTCTGTTCTGTCAGCAAATGGTCCTTATCTCAATAGGGTCTCTAAGCTGTTGTCCATGCAAATCTGTACCTGAAAGCTTGGGTCTTCCAGTGCTGCCTGTGAGTGTAACATTAGCTATATTCTGTAAACTTCAGGAGGAATTGTTCATTTGCTGAAACACACACCACACTTGCCTTCTCCTGAGCTCCCCTTCTTTCCAATCTGTCTCAGCTTCTCAGTTGGCAAATGGCCTCATCCATTCTGCCACTTGTTGGCTCCTTTTAGACAACCGCTCTTCTGCTTCCTAATGCTTCAGGGCAGAAGTAGCCATGAGACATTGTCACTTCTGTCGGTCTGACTTGAGATTATACAGTTTTACTATTTCTTGCACACAGACTGATCTGTGAAATCCAAGCAGGAGCTGTGTTATGCCTTCATATCTAAGGCAAATTTGCAAGAAGACCTTTATGGAGTCTTTAGCTTAGCAGATGCAGTGTGGCCATGAGATTTAATGAGAAGAGGAGACATAGGCCTCCAAAATTGGAGGTGAAGCATCTGTGTGCTTCACACAAGCAAGCAGGTCCATTTTCTAAGGCTAGGGAGGCCTGACCACTTCCCAGTCCCCCAGAAATCCATTAACACATTTCTTCCCCAAAACGGATTTCAGCTGACCCCTTGTAGATTAGAGAGATCAGCTGACAAATGCCACCGCAAAGCAAGCCTGTCCCATACTTGCACCTCTGTATCCCATACATTCCAGGCACAATCATCCTGCCATGAAAGACAGTGAGCTTCTAGCTTTTGTAAATATTTAATTGTTCTGTGTAGCAGCTTCTGAAATAAGATCAGGCAGCTTGTTGCAGTCACATCATCTGCACAACTCTGATGAAATAGCACCATAAGGAGATACTAAACGTAGGACTTTTGTATGTGCAATACTTTATATTACTTGTATACCTGAAGCATGTTTACACTGGCATTTGTCGTTGTTTTTTAAACTTTTGAACATACTGATAATGATTACAATAAAGAAAAAAAATAGGAAAAAAAATGAAAACAAATACAGCTCTGTTCAGTATTTGTTGCAATGTGTTTTCACTCCTGCATTGCTCCGAGGATGGGACTAGGTGACCTAATAAGTTCTTTGCAGTTGTAACATCTAGAGTTCACTTTTGAGCAATTACTCTCCATTTTAATGACGGGCAAAACATGTTCAGATACTAAATTTAAACAATAAAGAACCTCAGTGACTCTTGGGCCTGGCTGGAATCCATTGGCTGCAGCTGTGTAATGTCACTGGAAACCAAATTAGAGGCACATGATCTGACAAACAGTTACTTTGAGCAATACTTTGTTTTATATTTCTACATCCTTGTAGATTAAACTTCCCCCATGGAAATGTCTGGAGTAGTGTGCTGTCAAGGACTGTAGTCTTTATTCCCAACATTTGTGAATAGCTTTGGCTGCAAATTGCAAACAGCTTTGTGAAGATTTCTGGGTTTCACTGCTTGCCAAGACTGTTTATTCCCTGGGGAGATTGCATCCTGGATGTGGACACTAGCAAGCAGTTGACATAATCTTTCCCCCCAGTATATTAGTAATGTGCTGCATGATAACCTCTGCCACATCCCTACATGACTGAGCTTTTGTTTCTGTGACATCAGCCTTGTAATGGGTTACTAGATGCAGCTTTCTGTACAAGTAATTCAGCCTTAACTTCCCCAGGTATGCGGCGAGCTGCTGATGGCTGAGAGCACCGGAGTAGTCCAGAGCGCAGGAAAAGCAGAAGGTTACTTTTAAAATCAAAGTCTTTTAAAATTTCTTATTGCTATGACCATCACAGCAGTCTAGTAAACAGAGAGACATTCATCTTTTATTTCATATGCTTCTTGCTGAGTTTGAGAAAGGCTGTTGGGTTATTTTATCCATGCAGCAGGCTGTATCTAGTGTCAAGTGATGTTTTCTTTCATGAAAATTTCAGAATTTACATAACAGGGATCAGTACATTTGAACATGTTTTCACTTATGGGTTTAATCTTTAAAGGTATTTAGCAAATACAATTTTCATTTTACCACAGGTTATTTTTTTCTTGTCACCATTCTGTAACTCATTTACAGCTTTTTCTTTCTTCTCCTGACAGCTTTTACAGGTTTCCCACATAGACAGCTCTTAAAAATGGCACTGATTCTCTCTACCTTTTAGCTGTGGATTTTTCATCTATTAGCAAGGAGGAACTTCTGGTAGGCACGGCATACATTAACTAAAAAGCCTTTTGGGAACCAGCAAAACATCGAGAGATACGCGGGGGAAAGAAAGCCCCAACCAGCCATGGCCTGTGGTATTCCGCTACATTGCAGCAAGGTGGGTTTTTTTAGTGAAATACCATCTGACACACTGCCTTTAGGAATTGTTTATGAGTGATTGTTTTATTTATGGTTGCTGGCAAAGATCCATATTAAAATGTAGTGTAATGGTAGTGCCTCTTGACAATAAAAATTCTTGAATTCAGCTTGTGCAGGCGCCTTGATGTGACAAAGCAGGAATGCTTTTAATATTGAAGGACTGTTCTTGTTTTGCCTGTGTGTTGTATTTGAGAGACAGATGCTACCCTACTGTACACAGTGATTTTTAGAAAAGAAGAATGGAAATAATTGTTCAACTCACTTTTCTGATGGTTTCATTTGTTTGCAACATGTTACTCTACTTAACTGATTCACCACATTTCATTTGGTTGTGTATTGTTCTTTGTTTCAGTAAGGGTTTGTAAAGCAGACTTCAGGAACTCTTTCCAAAACTGACTGCATCAGACAGTATTGCTTTTCCAGAAGCATCTCAGGATAACAGCAGCAGAGCAGAGTTCAGGGTGCTGTGTGAAATGGTCATTGCATTGCAGGGGCTAGCTTACTTTTCAGTAGTTTACCCAAATTCATATTCAGAATCCTATTAGCATCAACCTTTGATTCTTCATTTCTGCTGTCAAGGAGGGCCAGGGTGTGCCCTCATTTATCATCACTGTAAAAACCAAAGACCAAGCAATTCTCAAAGCAAAGCTGTGGAGGGGAGGGCACATTTTAAACTTGCACAAGACAAATAAATAGCAACCGAACCAAGTGTATGGTGAAAGCACAAACAGGATCTCTCTTCTGATGTTCTCCTGGTCATGAGGGTTAACATTTTCCCAGCAAAAGCAATCTGCCCATTTATCACGTTAGACCAGTAGCACCAGAAAATAATCTCTGAGGTGCAAAAAGTTTCCATGAATTTCATATCCTGTGTAGAAATTTTATGTTTTGAAGTGTACGTGATAGTTCTTGGCTCTTCAAGTAGCCATACTGATTTTGTTGTTGTTTTTTAAAATTTTAATAGCATTTGGAAAAGTTAGGTCAGCATAGTAAGACCTGAAAAAAAATACATTTAAACTAACAGTGAAGTCTCACAGGAGACCCAGGCTTACATCTGGGCTAATCTTTTTCCCTTTTAGGCACAGAAGAGGCATCAGGAGATAGCTCAGATGTCTGCTGAGACCTCTAAGAGTGTTATGGCTTTGTTGTAACTATTCCTGTGCCAACTAACATGAAAACCAGAAGATTTTATTTTTAAAGGTCCAACAGTCTGTCATCCCCTCCTATGTGCCCTGTATATGAGAATGGGAAAAGCGTGAGTAAATGGCACCATTAAACTAGGGGTAGGATGAAACATTCACAATTTGACCCAGTATGCCAGGAAGAAACTTTCCTTTGGAGAAGGACAAAGACTCAGCGCCTAAAATTAGGAAAGATTTGTTTTTCTTAAGGAGTACATGACACCACAGAAATCCTGCCCATCGAGCACCGTGGGTACAAGCATAAACAGTGTCTGAGTACAGGGGACTTAATATCAAGCAGTTACAAAGGCCTCAGGATACTACATTAACTATAAATGACATAGAAGGAGTAGGAGGCTCTAGAGGAGAAATCAAACCTTTGAACACATAGGCGCTATCACAGAGATCAAGAGCAGCAAGAAGGTTGATTAGTAAGATGGGTGGAGTGGAAATAAGGCCCAGCTACAGGAGATGGGAAGTTTTGACCCGAGGAGATAATGAGACTAATGGTCTACTGCAGTGATTTTATTTTCTTTTCACAATGGCCAACTGATTCATTGCTCATGCAAAGTTTCAAGAAGACCATTTCCCTAGTAATTAGATAATGAAAGGGAAAAATATCTGCAGCTGTGACAGGACTAGTATAGTTAACTGTGAATCTCTCTCATTCTTAAATGAAGGGCTGTATTCATTGACTTTGAGAGAAGAAAGGAGGTGATAAAGACGTGACACTTGAATTTGTTCCAGCTTTTGGCTTCCTTGCTGTTTCGGAGTGACTTCACTATTTGCTGAGGCTCTGTGACATCTTTCACTGTAGCAGTACAGAATGTGCTATCCAAAGGTAGTAGAAAGACATTCTTTCAAACCAGTAAAAAACTAAATCTTTTGTGGAAACTGTCCGTGACTGGCTTTCCCAGCAGATCCAAGGAGTAAAGTGCTGTTTAAGTGGGATTTTTTTGTTTATCAAGTGTTGCTACATACACTAAGAAGCTTCTCTATACATGTAAGTAAGCTTCAGTTTGCATCACAGAGAATCAATGCCACCTCCTCTGCATCTGCTTCTTGTTTAAAATGCTGAGGATATCTCCTGTCTCATGAACATGTCTGCAACTTTTCAGTAATTCCCATATGATTGGTGAGAATATATTCTACTTGATTTTGAGGCTAACGGGTGTTTAGTCTCCACCCCACTTTTCTAATGCCCATATATACACAAAAAGTCAGTCCTATGGTATCTATTACAGATTATTTCACTAAGCAACCAGCCAAGTCTTTGTTCTGTAATTTAGTAGAACAAAGTAAGCCTGAATTTGACTCTCTGGCCATTTTAAGCAAACAACATCTGTGTGAAGCCATTACGTTTCCAGTACATTGACTCACTGCAATGTCTTTAAGAGCAAATCTTCTTGCCTAACATGTTGTGGACTCCTCAGTGTCATCACTACAGTTGGTATGTTGTGTCAGGCCTATACTGATCTTGTGTAGATCATGTTGAGCTGATTTTATTATCTCAAAAATGCTTTATCTGGAGAGTGGGAAGGAAATTCAGGAAAAAATGAGAGTTGTCTTTTGCAAGGATGATCAGAAAGAGATGGTGAGCTTTTAACTACCATCCCCTCAATAAACCCCTCAAAGAGACCTCCTGGGCAGGTCTGCAGGAGAAGGGGAGGTGGCAGTGAGGAGTGTGAGCACCACTGAGAAGGCCAGCTAAGATGTGGATTGGCTCCAGCATACAGCATTGCCCCAGACCTGGCTTGAAGAGGGGCTTCCTCAGCTGCCATAGGAGTGAGGGACTGTGCTTGGCCTCCCTTTTTCCTCCCTGCACTCTCTTCCTTTGTCCATGTCCCCTTGCTCCCTCCTGCTGGCTGGTGGCTTGCCTATCCCTTTGGCTGCCTCACAGCATCTCCATGTGCTTACAGCCCTAAATCCACCTGTCTTCCCACGCCACAGTGGGAGCAGCTTCCCAGCTCTGTCTCCACACTTCTGACTTCACCAGCTGCTTTCCAGCCTTGTGATGGGCACCACAGGTCTCCCAAAGACTGGTCTCACCCCATGGCTACCCTCTCCCTCCTCCCCAGGGAGGCTTGGGCTGAGCCCAGTCCAGTCAGAGAGGATAAACAACCATGTACTTCTCACAGGCCTGCAGAATGAATACATGAGGAGCAGCTTGTAATCACCATTTCATCACAGGTTCCCAAGCACACACTGGGGATGGCATTCCCAAATCACTCATATCCTGCTGTTTCACACATACATATGCCTTCTCAAAGATAAACCATCTCTCTGGTCTGCTCTTCTTGCTCCAGGTAATGTCTCTTGCCCCATTTTTCTTTTGGGACTGATCCCCCATATCCCAGAACAGTGCCCCGGGCCATTCCTTGCAGACCACCTCTCAAAACAACCTCTCCCAGTGACCTTTTCCTAGTTGAGCTCTGCCTGTTCCTCTTGGCTGCTAAGGCAGGCCCAATCCCAAAGCTGCCCATGTAATAAGCGCCTTGGATCTTTATAACATCTTCGTCATCACCACTCCAGGTGCTTCAGCTTATTGCCAGTGTACACTGGGGACATGGGAGGGGAGGGATGGCCTTGGATGCTGGGTTGAACTTGGGCAGCTGGATTGTACACAAACTTCATGTAATTTTGGGCAAAGCAGTTCATCCCTTGCTTCCACATCTACAGCAGGGCCAGCAAAGAATGGTGCTAGATAAGCCTTGCAAATAATAAACTCCTCAGGTGGAAACCAGGAATCTCCTATTTCTCTTAAGGCTGAAGCAAACTTAAAATGCCATAGCAGTACTGAGAAACATCGGCATCCATGGACCCGCTGGTGCAAGTTCAAGTGCCTGTACTGGAGAAGCACGTGACTGCTCTCTTTCCACACAGACCCATGAAACTATATAGAGTTATTTTTCAGCTGCCTAATCTTGTTCTATAAGAGCCACCATTTATTTATAACTGGTGAAATAACGTAAAACAAAATTGCCGAGCAAAGTAGTAGTGGATACTGTGATTTGAGCTATTTATTCATCTCAGGCCTTCAGAAAAAGTGTGCTTATTTCATTATCATCAATCCAATACATATAAAGCTACTAAAATACCATACAAATAATAGTTTTCCAAGCTGCTGTGTAGAACAATTCAGGTGGGAAGAACTATTAATATTAAATACTTCTCTTTTCAACTTTGGATCCATGAACACTAAAAGGATCAAGCTTGCGTTTCTTTTGAACATAGAGTTATCTAGGAATTACATGTCATATCTAGAACTTCTTACAAATTACTCTGGAACTTTTCAGCAACAAGTTGGAAATGTAGAGCCTTACCTTTGCTCTACTGCACTGCCTTTTTTGTTTCCATAACTGAGGGATGCACAGCACAGAATGGGAAAATGGGCACAAAAGCAACCATGAATCAGATCATCGACGAGGCTTTGGAGGAACAAAAATGCATGTCCCTGAGCAACAGGTAAGCTGGTGTGTTGACTCAAATAAGGAGTAGTTAAAGATGAAGTGACTGGGGCATTGAGTCCCCAGGTGCCCTCTGAAAAACCGGACCTGCCTGAAGTTGAGCAGTCAGAAACTATAACATTTGAAAATCTTGACCTAGTCACAGCCTTTTTTTAAACCCAGCAGGATCACTTCATATCGGCATCCAAAGCTGCCATGAAACCACCATGAGTCCAAGAGGATGGCAGTGGAGCCTGTATGTTAATGCAGTTCTTTATTTTGCCTGGCTTGTGTCACAGATGTAAAGATGATGTGTAAAGCTTTTGTGAAAACTGTCCTTTGTTCTCTGCATACTCCAATGATGTCTACATCTTAAAAAACTGATAGAAGAATCAACCTCTTAATGAGTCCTGAATTTTTGCTACACTAGATAACAGGCACCAGCAGACCAACACCTCAAATGCTCATGCTTTAAGGAGGAATTAAGCATTCTGCACAATCTACTGTCTTAACTGTTTCATCCAACTGTTAAGTGCTTCCACTGGGACCTGTGGGAGAAGTGCAGGATTGGGGTGTTGGCATGCTTGTACTATATGCTAAGCACAGAGCAAATTTGTGGGACAGAAAGCCTGCACTTCAAATATAAAATATGGAGCAGCAGATGGATGTAATAAACCAGAACCATACGGAAACAATGATACAATTATCAACAGTATAATAAGCAATGGTCATAGCATGCCAGGGCCATAAGCAAACTTCCTATTCTGGATTCCTAAATTGGGCATCGTAATACCTAAATAGAAATCTCTGGCCCATCAAGGCAATCCAAGGCATCTCTCCTAGTTACTCCAGTGCCTTATACAGCCAGTGGAAGTGACGGCTCTGGGTTTTACTCTTCAGCAACATTTGAGTCTGGTGCCAAGGAGGAAACGGCACATACCAACTTGGGCTTTTTTCCCTGCCCTGCTGAGGGTTGAGGCACTGGGTGCTGTCCCAAGACCACTTTCCAGAAGAGCACTAGTGTGCAAGGTAGGGTAGGCAAGCAGCCAGAGGCTGTGCCCAGCTTGTCTCAGGCCTGTGTTGCCTGCTCTGCTCTTGGCTGTGCTGCTGTTCACAGCAGCCCATGGAGCAGTGGGACTACAGAGCTGCAGTCAGCCAAATGGAGTGATATTCTGAGACTGGAATGTTGTGGTCTGTACCCATAGTAGTGAGCAGTTTGCATCTTCTGTATTACAAAATGCACAAGCGTGGACTTTCAGGCACCCCAGGATGGTCCCCTCTCCCTGAGTGCCAGAAGGATGTTTACTCTCCTGTGATTCCTGGGTGTCCAGCATCCTTTTCTGCACCGAAGGCACTAATACCATGACAGGGAGGAAGCATATGTCTCTTTCCAGACGTGTCCATCACACAGTTATGCTCTTCTAAAAAAGAAATGCTTGTTCAGATCCTGACAGGTTGAATAAATTCTAGCATTCACTTGCTCTACTTTGCAGTTAAATAGAGAAGCCAAGAGGCTGTTGTACGTGCAGTGTCCCTTTCTCCCTTGGTCCTTTCTTGAGCCTGTCAGTATGTGGCATCATCTAAACAGACTCAGTGGTTTTGGGGCTCCCACAGACTTCAAGTTATTCTGCACCAGTTGCAGAATCTCTGGCAATGAAGTGCCTGTGCTGATACACTTCTGAGCCTGTGTAGAAAAGCCTGAGCACAGGCAGCAGCAGTAGCTCTTAAGGCTGGATACCTCTGCAGGCTGGCTGCCCCAACTAGAATGTGGTCCAATATACTCTGTTGAACTAAGGCTCCTAGTTTTCTCTTAAATCAGCCTTAGGTTTGTTAACAATTAGTCTAAATATGGTGCCTTGTCAATAAATGAACTTAAAGAAGCCTGGAATTCCAACTATGTTGTTTGAGATCCCCAATGAATGTCTTGGAAAGTTTACAGCCTTGCCATGTTCTGTTAATCATTTAAGCATTTAATATGTCAGATGCTCAGAGATTCACCATTTTCATGTTTAATTTCCTGAATATACCAGGCAAAATTTTTCAAATTTGATCGCCCAAAACAAGCACCGGTGTTTGTATATCAATGCTTTGCTCTGCCATGGTCTGCACCCTCATCTTTGAAAATCAGCCGCTCTAGATACCTACATATGGCTGTACGAACCTAAGTTTTGGCAGCCAAATTCATGTTTGTGATACTTTCACATGTTTTTAATAAGAATCTAAACATAAACCAGACCAAAAAACAGAGAAGTGGGGGGAAGGAAAAAAAACCCAACAATGCTCTGTAGGATATCTATGTGTTGACATAAAATATGGAATAATCCCTGCCTACTGCATCTGTGTGTGCAGAGTTTTCTTTCAAATGTGAATTATTGAATCAGTAGTTCAGAGTGTCCTTGGAACAGAACTACTGTATCTCACACATACCAAAACAGCAGGCTCCACACAGAGATGTTTTACAGTGGAATTCAGGTGTCCACCATGCCTCAGCAGAAGGTCTTCACTTTCTCCCGTCCTTACTTATTTTTCTGGCACTTCTCAAAAAGGAATTTTGGTGTCACTGATGAGTAAAGGTTTTCATGTTTTCTGTTCTTATGCTATTGTCTTAGCTCACCTCTGCAGCTCTGGGCATCACGCCCACTCTGCAAACTGACAGCCTCAGGAGGGTTTCTGACTAAAGAAAAAGTTAATGGTATGATGCCACATTTTGCAGCATCGAGAAGATGCCCAGAATTGCTGGCATCAGAAATTACTTGGTTTGGTTTTAGATTTACAATTTGCTTATGGGGTTTGTTTTTAAACTTACAAATATACTAGGCCCACTGGCTTACCTGCAACCTCAGGGAAAGCCAACTATTTGCCCAAAGCTCCCTTGAGAAGCTGTGCTTTATGCTTGTTCAGTGAAAATAAACACACATTTTTTATTTCATTATTGGGGCAGACAGCACAACAACACATCAACAGAGTCAATACAAGGGGGTGGATATTTTGAGACTGCTGCTGTGATTTCTCCATCCGCTAGACTAAAGTCCAAAAAACACAAAGTTCTTCAAGGAACTACACTTTCTTCTTGCAACTCGTCTCTCTGCTCAGCTGGCTGTCTGGTGAACAGCACGGCTGTGAGTGTGCTTGGGCAGGTCCATCCACAGTTCCTCTGGGAGGAGAGCAGAGGCTGGGGGTTTCAGTTAAAAACAGCACCCCTCGACCAGCACTTCAGCTTTTACCATTGCCGTTACTCACCAAAAAGGCCAAAATAGCACCCGACTGTGGTCCCCTCACTCCTGGCCTTAGTTGTAGTGTCAGATAGGGCTCCTGAGCTGGGGAACTAAAGGTGTTTTACTCTTTTATCATGCCTAGGCAGAGGTTTAGCTGCAGTAACCCTCCAGATACGAAAAGCGGGAAGTGTTCTTCTTCACACAAAGACTGGAAGTGCATATGACTGTGCACAAAACTTAAGCTGAAATGCAGAATTATCACCATAGTCTCACCAGAAGAACATTCAAGAAATGTGAAAATTGAGTGCTTTCACTGTGTACCTTCTTTCTGCTGCAGAGAGAAACTGCTGAGAAGCACGAGAGCTGTGGAGCTTCCATAGCCTTGTACATACATGTTTGCTGTGATAAAAACTTCCCAGGCAGGATATGTCCAGAACCATCAGATTTCAGTCTCTCACAGATTTGCAGCAGGAGCTACAGAGGCCACAGGGTTCCTTGCTCAAGCCATAAATTTAGGCAAATATTTCCTTTCCTGTGTTTGCACCAGCACATGCATACTCCTCTCCCATGCAATGTTAGGCAAGAAGATGAATTTCATGTAGACAGAAGCACTTCCATGGCTTTGTGTGTGACTCAGCTCACTGGCTATAGTCAGATATTCTATAAAGCCTTCTTCATTCTTTACATTCAGTACTTCTCAGTTTGGTTTACAGCCACCAAAAATCTTTTCTATGTTTTTCTTCCTTACAAGGAAAATAAACTTGTAAAGAGGGAGAAGTGAAGGGTTACATCTGGAGAAAGTTATGGCTGTGGCTCAAAGGAACAACTGGAATGTCTGTAATGCGGAAGTTTCTTCCACAAAGCCATTTATTTCCTCGTCTTGGGAAGTACAGATACAGGCTGCTGCTGTTCACAGAGCATAGCCCCAGTGCAAATTCCAGTGAGGGACACCAACAGTGTCCCTGCTGAGAGCAGGGGTCATGATTTACATCCGTGCTACCCACTCAGCCTCAGGACCATCTCAGCATCAGAAATTCTGCCTGTCTTGAAACTAATTACAAGAAGTCACAGCCATAATAGTAGCAGCATATTTTATAATTGGATAATTCTGATGCTTTTTGATACATATTTCTGCATGGGGGCTGTTTGGCAGAGGAAAAGACCCTTTGTGTAGATGGTGACTGAGATCACCAGCGCTGAGTCCACCACAGCCTCACAGCTTCATTCACCTGTTAAAGGTATTTTGTTGGAGGGTGACATCCTCCACCTTTCAAGATCGATTCTGAATTTTGAGAAGCATGTGGAATGAAGAGACAGGAAAAGAAAATGCTTTTCTTCAGTGTAAATTACTGGTGGGCAAATACACATACAGAGGATCCAGCCTGAACCTCTTACATGTCTGGGATTTTCTTCTGACTACAGTTCTTGAGGGTTGGGGTTGTCTTTTTTCTTTCTTGCAGTGAATGGTAGGCAGTTCAAAACCACCCCCTTCCCATGCTGATGTAGTTTGTCATTAAACTTTTTTAAAAAAACTTGATTTCTGATTTTGAAATTCAAGTTTTATCTGCATCTGTTTTTATTTTTAAATCAAGTTTTAAAAAGAAGAAACTTCCCAGATACTTAACCTCTTAATCCCATTTCTCAACAGAAGGGTCAATGTTTACAATCATTAATATTTATTTAAGCAAATGTTACAAAGCTATTTTAAAGTAATGTGGTATCTGTAAAACTATTATCTCTTAATTTTTTGTTTCCATACAGTTTATAAGGTTGTTAGTTCATAAACAAATTAATTTTGGAATAATGAAAGTTAGAGAAGAGAAAAAAACAAACTGTGAGGCAGTAACATCTACAGTGATGGTTGTTTTTTTTTTCCACTCATAAGGCACAGAGTATTTGTAATATACAATATCCTGCATACTGTTCATGTTTTGCTTTTCCCACAAGCATGCCAGGATAAAGTTCTGTGAGAAGTATTGAACTCTACTTGTTTTTAAAAATGCCACTCAGTGGAGAACAAAAAACTATCATTCTCCATTGTGGATCTTCCTTTTTTTTTCCTGAGATATTCTAGCTTCTCTTTGCAGTCACTTTTTCTTTCCTTTCTAAAGTGTCTAATACAGAACAAAGCTATGCCAAAGTGAAAGTATCTATTAAAAAAAAAGAATTTGCTATTCACATATTTAGTGTATTTTTGGAAATAATTGTGAGCAGAACAGCTACCAGTGTTCCCAACGAGCAACATCTGCAGTGCATCTAGCAACTGGCTTTTCAAACATTTCCATGTGTGCTTGACTTGTTCCTGCACCATCTCCAGCAAGTATTCCTGGTAGTTATATTTGCCACCAGAATGGATGCGGAGGAGAAATTTTGTTGGAAAATGGTGAAAAACACTGTGGAAAAACTTGCGCAGAGACATAGAGATGTCCTTGCTCACTCTTGGAACAAATCCAGTGGTCCCTATTGAAAGCATGGAGCTGACAGTCCATTGTGATGAATCTAAAGACTATACTATGCCTCAGATTTTGCCATTCTTCATGCTTGAGTGCTTATTTGCATCTCCTGAGCATCCAATTATGCAGGAATTAATTACACACTATGTTAAATTCACCTGAGAGACATTGTGATTTGCCAACTGTTTAGCTGTCCTCACTATTGAAAATTTGTGTCTCAATTGCAGTCCAAATTTGTTTAACTTAAGCACACAGCAGTTGCTTCATCTTCTTATACTTTGCCTTTGAACGGGGAGTTTGCTATCAGTGTTATATCAGTATTTTATCTGTTACGTCCACTGCACTATTAACACACTAATGTGAAGCCAGAGCCTTTAGGCATACAGAACACAGGTTACTCAGGATGCTACAGGATTTATTCCAGATGGAAATATTTCATGTCAACCTCCTTTTGAGGGACTACTTTAACCCTAACAGTTAATGCAGAATTTTTTCTTGACCTACTGAGGTGACATCCAGCAAGAAAGGGACACATCATTAAATTTTACTCACACTTAGAAAATATGTACCACTGACAGTGACTGTTTTAGGCAGTCCCAATGATAAAGATAACCCTGTTTCCTGGTCTGTCGGGAGATTGGTTCCCTTGCCCAATCAGTCATCTCTGGCCCCTGAGCTTGTAAGTATCTCTTCTGCTTTAATGTGTTTGGATGGGAAATGCATTGTTCTGAAACCAGTGCTGAGTGCATTCTGAGGAATATAATTCAGGGAGGTGGTGTGGTGTGCAGAGAGAGCAAGAAAAGCCTAAGAGATGTGCCACAAAAAGTTAATTCTGGACTTGTTAGTCAATTGTAAAAAAAGAATTCCTGTCTGGAGGCACTGATTTTCATGGTAATACTCATCTATAAAAGACTCGGGAGCACTGAAGACCAAATTGCATCCCTTTGCCATCACAAAGTCAGAGCTGCCACCAAAATCTCCCTTCTCTCCACATGGAGAGTGTTGGGGGTAGGAAGAAAGAGGGTGATTGTGTCTCTGTGGATATCTTGACTGGTGTGGGAAAGCAGCAGCTGTAAGCTCTTCAGTCTTCTCAAAGCCTTTCACAGCTTTCTTAATGAACAAGGAAAGGGCAATTGGAAGCTGGAAGTTGATAAGTGTGCTATCTTACTCCATTTCTGGCTTCCTCACATTAGAAATACACAAAATGTAGCGTGAGATAACGATGCCTCTGTATGACATCTTTGTTGTGTGTTAAGTATTGTAACTGTGTACAGATATACTGAAACTTAAAACTGGTGTAATCATACTTAAAGTTTGGCCTTTACTCCTAAAATGAAAAGCAGCCATGGAATTACTTACCATGACAAAAATAGAATAAACCTTCATGCAGCGTAGGTTTAAGGAGGAAAGGAGAAGGATTTTATATATAACCATCCATTAGGATCCTAATCTGTCAGGGGTTTTGTTTGGTTTTCTTTGGGAAATATTTCTTACCAAGATGGTTATTTGGGATCTTTCTTGTATTTTCTGTTTTTAAGAGTTTTTTCTTAGAAAATACTTTAAAATTATAAATATACTAACCATTTTTATTCTTTACGTTTATAGACTCAGAAGTGCCCTAGGTTCTGTGCTCCTCAACATAGACTGCCAGGCAGCTGGGGGGGAAATGCTTCTTTATAAATTGAAACTCATGTTTCTTCCTTTCTTTATTCCCTTGTCCAGTCACCCAGATTAAATCCGGATTGAGAACATAATTTAGAGCCTTTATTCCTTTCCCTCAGGCCAGAGGACATCTATTTTTTTTAAAGGAAAATCTTCATAAATAATACTTTGCTTAAAAAAATGTGCTGCTGAAACCTAGTTGTTACAAGCCATTTCCACCCAGGCAGTCTGTGAATGAACGGTCTCATGGACAGGGCTGGGACATGAAGCCAGGGCAGCAGTTGAGATGTTTAACTGTGGTGGGATGGTTTTCTCAGGAGTGACACATAAACTCGACCACTTGCCTGCATATCCACGGCAGTCTTACTAATCCTTGCTAAGGTCCTGATGCAAACTAGCTGTGTGCTGATGTGCCATGGCCAGGCATGGCAGAAGACACCCCACAGTACCCAGGCTGGCTCCACTGTGCACGTGCTGCGAGAGCTGCCCCTGCCCCTCCACTTCCACCAGCAAACACCACACCGATATAAATGACAAACGTGTTGAGGGGAATGAGATTAGATAAGGAATAAGAAAGAGAGAGGGGGCAAAAGAGAAACACACTCCTTCTGCTGGCATGTCATCACTGGAACATCTGCCTTATGTCTGGGTGTGCTAATGATCTCCTCTCTGAAATCCCACTGTGAGACGATTAGGGCTGATAAATCACAAGGGGTTTGGGTTTCGGTTCTTTTTGTTGCTGTTTTAAGATCCCAGGCGCTGTGGTGAAAAAAAAGAAGGCAAAAAGAAAAGAATCGACACTTTATCTCACCTAAAATCTGCTGAATGCTGACAAAAAAAACATAATTTTAGAAAGATAGCAGAGTGCCATAAAACACGAAAAGGGCAGGGTTTTTTCACTTTTGTCTGGATTCCAACTCATACACAAGACATTCTTCATGACTCGCTCCTTTTTTTTCAGGGAACATAAAATAAGAATAAAAAAAGGAGCCTGGTTTTCCTAGTCTTTAAGAGTAGTGTGTATATATATGTTCTTGACTGATGAACTTTTATGCACACATGAGCCTATTTATCCAATAAAAAGTCATTAAAAAAATCAAACCATAAATTAAATAAACCATAAATTAAAGGATGATTACATTGCAAAGGTTAGGATAAAGCCAGGATTGTTTGGTAATGTTTACTCTTTCCCTCTCTAGGACACACTCATTTCAAGACAGCATATATCAGGGGCTTTCCCCGTTCTGTTTGTACACACTGCCTCCCACACCCTCACACAGGGGTAGCAAGCAGAGTACATACTGTTTATAAAGCTAAAGCTGGACAAACTATCTGCAACAGATAGTCTGATTAGCCTGCACCTCCACCTTGCTCACAAACTGTCTGACAGTTCATCCTGGTGTTTCAAATTAGTTTGCTACTGGGATTTGTCCAAGCAAGGGACAGGCTGGAGGAACTGGGTGTCAACGGCACCGCTGGGGAGCTGTGGCAGCTTTTCAGAGACCCAGGAGCAGCTGACTGAGAAGTTTACAAACACTGAGCAGCAAGTCAATGCACCACAAAAAAACACACTAACATTAATGGAAGCTCAGTTTTCTCAGGACTAGTAAACATTGCCTAAAGTCATCATCTGGAGTTTGTTAGCATAGAACCTCTTTCTCCAGAGGGTTCTGGAAAAACAGCTTCCAGATCATCAAGGTGTGTTGTTTAAACCAAAACAGGGACAGGCTCCTGCAGGAAAATGACACGTCTGTTGTCCTTCAGCGGATGGCATCGAGCTGAGTGGTGCAGTCGATAATCTGGATGGAAAGAATGCCATCAAAGCCTTGACAGGCTTTAGAGGTGGGCGTGTGGAGGCGTCACGAAGTTCAGTCAGGTCAGTTCAGGGCAATGCCATGCGTGGACACAGGCTGAGCAGTGACGGGATTGAGAGTAGCCCTGTGGAGGAGAACTTAGGGGTATCAGTGGATGAAGAACTGATTATGAGCTGGCAGTGTATTTACTCTGGCAGCCCAGAAAGTCAGGTGCACCCTGAGCTGCGTCAGTAAAAGCATGGCCAGCGTGCTGTGGGAGCTGATTCTTCCCCTTACTCTGCTCTGAGTCCCGCAGCATAAGAAAGGCATGGACTTGCTGGAACAGGTCTAGAAGAGGCCCACAAAGATGATCAGGGTAGTGGAGCACCTCTGCTGTGAAGACAGACTGAGAGAGTTGGGGTTGTTTAGCCTGGAGAAGAGAAGGCTCGAGGGAGACCTTATGGTGGCCTTACAGAACTTAAAGGGGACCCAGAGAAAAGATGGGCAGGGACTTCTCATCGAGGAGTGCAGTGATGGGCTGAGAAGGTAATGGTTTTAAACTGAAAGAGAACGGATTTTGTTCATGTATTAGGAGGAAATTCTTTACTGTGAGAGTGATGGGACACTGAAACAGGTTGCCGAGGGAAGTCGTGGCTGCCCCACCGCTGGAGGTGTTCAAGGCCAGGTGGGATGGGCCTTTGAGTAACCTAGTCTAGTGAAAGTTGTCCATGGTAGGGGGATTGGAACTAGATGGCCTTTAAGGTTCCTTCCAATCCAAACCATTCCGTGACTCTGTAAAATGGTGTGCAGCAATTTGGCCTGGTGCAAGGCTACAGAAAACTACTGGAGCTTGACCCACAAATAGGAACTGGGCGCAAGCCAGCATGTGGACAGCAGTGACTTCTGTGTGAAGTGACCGCAGCTCAGCCCAGGCAAATGTTCTGGTTATTCTCAGCGGAGTACAAAGCAGCTGGAAAAACACCAGAATAACTCACTGCTCAGATACCACCGCACTTAGACAGTAAGAGAAGAAAAGCTGCACCTCTGATCATTGCCAGTATTTTAAAGATATGATTTGCTGAAACTCAGAGCTGAATTTTAGTAACTTCATTATTCTAAAATTACAAGAGGTTGCAGAGAAGCAGACTCATTGCAGCTGGAGCCGTCTGCTGACGTTGACCATTAATGTGATATCCTAAATATCTGCTACTGAGACCCTGCTCTCTTCATGAGCAGTCCAGGAAGCAATGCAATAGAGAAGACCTGCAAGGTCATCCAGTCCACCTCCTTGACAGTGTTTGTTGTTTTGTTCCTCCCTGGTTTCCCATGTCTTAATTTAAACTTGTCCTAATTTCCTTCCTCCCTATCAACCATATGAATCTCCTTTAAAATAACTGTCCTCCTCCTTGGTATCAGATCAGATAATAGAGTACATATTTCATGTCTTTCCCTTGTAGAACATGAAATTAATCTGTTTCCATCAAGAGTTCAATTGCAGTTAATCACTGTTGTCCTCACTCTTCTTTTTTTCTTGTTCTGTGCACTTTGTTTTTACCAGCTGTAGCCAATAGTCACTCTCTCCCTTACCCACTCACCTGTGAAATTTCACTTGCATTTAGTCACAAAGCCTTCTTACAATCATCTCTTTAATTATTTGGATCTGCAGCTGATTTTATTTTCCTGAAAATTAGCAGTGATTAACTTCTTGGGCCAAGATAATCCTGCTCTTCCTTGCTTGCAGGTTCCTTAGCTTGCTCTCTTTATAATTTCCTTTCTTTCCTTGTTCCTACTGATAAAGATTTACACTACTTGTAATGCTTTTATTTTTGCCCCACAGCTTGGTTGTCTTCTGGGCAAGGCTATTCTGACATTTACTGAAGATGTTGATCTCAGGATGACAACTGCTAGTTACAGCTAAAAACAAGGAACCGGTCACAATGAACCAGCCAGGTACTAACAGTTCTTTTCTTTGACCTCATCTGCTTAATTGTGCTCATTTAAGATGTTACTGAAAAATATAGCAGTTTTTCAATAGATTTCATTATGCTGTAGCACAAAAAAAGTGATATATATATATATAATGTCGTTACTGATATCTTTGCTGGCACTAAGGGTTTTCAAGCTGCTGCCACTCTTAATACTGCCCCTTACTAGAATGCTTTAGTGGCTTTTGAATCACTACGAAGCTGGCCATCATTGCAGAGTTAGCTTCCAATTAATTTCTTCCCCAGCTTGCTTGAAAAAACACTCCATAAGATTTTTTTCAGGGAGCAACACATCCTCAGGAGAACAAGCTTCCATCATTTTCTGTGTCAAAGAATTTCCAGATCAAAAGCTGAAACAAAGTCTGTTGACTTTATCAAGACAAAGTGCTGTGATTTCACTCAAATAAAATGTTCTGACAAGGCCACTTTAGTATTCCCAAAATTTGACTTTGGGGAATACTTGGTATACGGGGGAGTATGAATGCTAACTTTTCAATCCAACTGAGATGGAAGCAAATTTAGATGGTGAATATTTTTTCCCCCCAAAACAGAATTTGAGCATTTCAACCAGCTCGCAGCAGATTCCCATTTACAGTGCGGATTTCCTGTCTGCTCTACAACCTTCTCTAGGAGTTTGAGGCTAAAACTTTTTGCCCTCCTCCTCAGTAGATCAAATGATTAAAACAGTATCTGATCCTTAGTAGCCAAGGGCTATAGTTTAAAGAAAACACAGTTTCCCTCTGCCCTTTATTTTTTTTTGCCCAAGGGAGTGTAGAAAAAGCAAATATTTTCTACATACATTTTTTTGGTTTTCAGAGACCACATGCACAAAGTTCCCCTCTCCTTGGAGCTGCAACCCCCTTCCCCGTAGCTCTCTGTGCTATCTCACATATCCTTCTTCTTGTTGTTTGTTGTGTATGTTCCAAAGCAAACACAAGTGCAGAACCACAGGATAGCTGCAGATTGCAAGGCTTGGGATCAAAAACTACATTGGCTTTAGGCTGGAGGCAACCCTGCTGCACATGGGGATTTGAGTTAAACCTCTCTAAATAGGTGCTATTTTTTCCTTTCCCCTCTAAATACTACAGCAATGTTCACAACAACACTTTCATGTTTTTCAATAAGCAGCAGCCACTTGATTTCTTGTTTTGGTGAATAAGAATGTTTCTGTGGCAATTTTTATTGGCAAAACTTTATTCCATAAATGCACTATGAAAGAACATTCTAGAGGATGTGGGATGGTTATTGGTATGGGCAGGAGGGCAAAATCATGTTCTGTCTGGCTTTATTTGTGTTTCTCAGATAGGAGTGTGGGGAACTGGAATTCCAGTTCAGATTGTTTCTGTGTATATTAATATGCAGTTGTGCATTGCACAAGATGCACAAGACCCCTATGCTGCATTGCCCAAGGACTCAGCAGGAAAGACAAAAATGGCTTCATATCATCTTAGCACTGTTGCTGAGTTCCTAAATAGCCTCTTCAAATCAAGTGAAGTACCAGTACCCCAGGAGAAGGAAACTGCACATGAACTCTAGCAAATCATCAGCAAAACAGTCTATTTTAGAAGCTGAGTTTCAGTTAGTAAACTCTGAAGCGTTGTTGTTTCAAAGATGAACCAGGATTATACAGAAATCCCCATTTGCACAAACGTGAACCAGGATGCATAGGGCAATCCGCATGTTCTGCATGGTAATGCATTTTCTTACCTTCCTGGAAATCAGAGAGACTTTGTGAAGGGAGCACAGGCAGACACGTGTTCGTTCTGCCTGTGCTCTGAGCTGGCAGGAGAGGAGCCAAGTTGTACAATAACACTGGCATGGCACTGTGGCACACCTAATGTACACACGCATCTCCCAGCACCTGCTCTGTGTTACAGTCCCATGCTGTTCACTATAAGGCCCCATGACTCCAGGGCCTCTGTCAGGGGCTGTAAACAGCACTTCTGAGCCACTTCACTGTCTCAAGGATGTTTCAGATAGTGCTGTGTAATCACAGTCAAGCAGCAGAGTTGAGAGGAACTGGAATAATATTCAAGTATTTGTTTTCACTCTGAATCAGACGCAGATGAAATAGGCAGAATTAAAAAAAAAGTAAATAAAAATATTTAGAATTATATCTAGAGAGTGCACACAAAACAGAAGAAAGCACTTTTTCTGTTTGCTTTCAGAGTAGAAATTAAAAAATGCAAGAAGGTTGGAGTGAGATATAAAAATGCAGAGGGGGGGAAGAAAAACCCACAGAAGTGTGTCCCTAACATAAGAAGGATATGGAACTGTTGGAGCAAGTCCAGAGGAGAGCCACGAAGTTGGTAAGAGGACTGGAGCATCTTCCCTACAAAGACGGGCTGAGACAGTTGGGTCTGTTCAAGTGGGAGAAGAGAAGGTTGTGTGGAGACCTCATAAGAACCTTACATGTGAGGGGGCCCTACTGGGAAGCCAAAAAGGGACTCTTCGTCAGGGACTGTAGTGACAGGATGTGGAGTAATGGGTACACATTGAAAGAGTATGGGTACACATTTTGGTTAGATATTAGGAAGAAATTTTTACTGTGAGGGTGATGAGACACTGGCACAGGTTGTCCAGGAAGGCTGTGGATGCCCCAGCCCTGGCAGTGTTCAAATCCAGGGTGGATGGGGCTCTGAGCAACCTGGGCTAGTGGAAGGTGTCCCTGCCCATGGCAAAGGGGCTTGGGACTAGGTGATCCATTCTAACCCCTCTGTTTGGGGACATGGTGAAGTCACCATCCCTAGAAGTGTTCAAGAGGCATCTGGAGCTGGTGCTGGGTGATCTGGTGTAGTGGTTTAGGGCTTACAGTGGCAGTGCTGGGTGGATGCTTGGACTTGACGATCTTAAAGGTCTCTTCCAACCTTGACAACCCTATGATTCATGATAGGTTAAAATACATTTAACATTCTATGATAGGTTAAAAAATAATTGTTAAGTGGATTCGGTGAGACCAAAGAATCTGCTCCCACCTTTAAAACAGCTCTGACAAAACGGGGGCCCAGAGCTGTCCTTGGTGCGCTTTGCCGGCAGGCTCGGGGTGAGACCGCACCGCCCCGGGGGAGCCGCGGGCACCGGGCTCTGTCCGCCCCCCGAAGGGGACGGGACGGCGCAGCGCTGCCCGCGGCCGCCTGACCCTGACCCATCCCATCGCATCCCATCCCAGCCCCACTCCGGCTCCCGGGCCGTGGTCTCCCTCCCTCTCTCCGTGCCGTGCCCGGTGCGGCAGCGCTCCCCGGCGGCCGCGCTGTGCCCTTTCTGTGTCCGCGCTGTGCCCTGTCCGCGCTGTGCCCTGTCTGTGTCCGCGCTGTGCCCTGTCCGCGCTGTGCCCTTTCTGTGCGGCGGGACCTCGGTGAGTAATAAGTAGCGAAAAGAGCAGCGTGCGGGCATTGCGGTGCGGCCGGAGGGGCTCCACGTCGTGCCCTTGCCGCAGTATTAGCTGTAGGACACAGTTCGTATTTCCTACTGTAAATAAGGGTTTCCGAGGGGCTGAAAACCTGATGTGACTCCTGTCGGGGAGGAGCGGACACCTTGAAGCGAAGTCATTGGTGTGTGTTTCCGATGGAAAATGGGTTTTTCTGATAGGCTAGGACCAGTTTCATCTCTCTTTTACTCTGGGGAAAGTCGCTTTTACTACACGAATATGAAATCTGATGAACTGCAGAAAATCAAATAATGAGACTGCAGGACAACTTCTTTTAAAATCTGTTGACTTTGCTACATTTTAATCGCTATTAAATAAACTTTCCCTTAATCTGTAAAGGAGGTCACTTGTGAGATGGCAACACTTCTGTAATTATTACCCAAACCCAGTATGGGGCAGCTCAAAGGACAACCATGCAGAACAAAAGATGTGATGACAACCCACCTTACACTCAGTGAACATTTAAAGGCTCAATTCTCCTTGTAAATGTCAGTCATTTCAGGAGACTCGCATTACCCCCGTGATTTACTTGGCTACATCAATTGGTCCATTTCATACTGGCAATCACTACTTTGTTACTGCACAAATAAACATCCATCGCTGAAGGCAGAGAAATAAACACATATTCATTGCATTTTTTTAAATAAAAGAAGTTGGCTTTTGGTGCTTATGCCTACCTGAAAACAAAGAATTGTAGTACTACTGCAGGGATGTTTTTGGGCTACAAAGAAGGATGTCACAATGAGTAGAAATTATTTTACTTTCAATTGTGATTTTTAAATCAGTTTCTATAATGTGTACTAAATATATCTACTATATCTCAAGATATCTTTTAAAGAAGAGAAAAAAATTTAGGAAGTGACCTTTAAGCAACGTAAGGAATACCTTAAGTTGCATTAGGCTTACTAATCACTTTTTGCATTCTCCATCCTCATTGTACATTGTAGTTTGTTATAGAATAGGCAAAATTTTGAGAATAAACTAGAAAAGGTACTAGTGAATACAAAATGCACTACGTTTCATGTGGAAATGCAGGCTGTAGAGTTCCAGAAAACTGTTGAGAAAAGCAAAATATATCAGGCCTTTTGAAAAGCAAAGAACCAATAACCCCATTGCCACTGACTTCATTGGAGTTCTCTATTAAGCAATTAGAACCCTCTCAACTCTTCCAACGTGTCCAGAAATCATGTGGAGAACCTTAATGTGAAGTGACAGAGTCATCATCAATGGAAACATCTCAAACCCACCATGAGTATAGTCATCCAAGCACAAGCATTTGCTAGTTCATTTGTTTTTTCCTAAAGGAATTGAAAATAACTTTCCTAATTATGCCATCAAAAGATTCATTTGCCCACTTTGCATAACTTGATTATCATACTACCTAGGAGCTGAGGCTGAGGCTGGCTAACACTGCAAACAGTGATTCCTCTCCAGCAGGAGGGGAAGGCTCTTGGTCACACTATACATTTCTCCCACTCCACTCAGAGGCAGCTCTGAGATCACATCTGCAAATCATTCAGAAAAGTGACTTTGGTTCCATGTAAAATAATGTCTTACAACTGTCCAGTTCTTGAATTTATATGTGGTTAGTGTGATAAATGTTAAGTGATCTTATATATATATACAGACCAGACAAAGGATAATCATAGGGTCAATGAAAAATGATACTGAGGGATAGATACTGGGTGATAGCAAACAGAACATTTGTTGAGCAGCTCATTTGTAGCTGTCTGCAGAAAGGAAAGGGAGGGTGAGAGTCTGCCCACGTGTTGGAGATAACAGCAGTATCAGCTATAAAAACTCTAGATGCACTAAAAGCAAACACAGCCTGAAGTCCAGATAATGTATATCTCTAAGTTTTTAGGAGAGGCACATCTGCAATCCTTTCACTGACATTTTCTAGAAGTACACAAGAGTCAGGAAGAGATTCCTGAAGATTAAGAAGTAGCAGATTTGAATCTCACATTTTCAAGGGGGCAAAGGACAGGAAACTATAAACTAGCAAATGGAACATTGTTTGTAGATAAACTTGTACACTGTTTAAGTGATCTGGCTAAAGAACACCTGGAAAGGTTCACTCTGATTAAGAAAGCTAGAATGGTTTATAATTCATTATGTGGTTTGAGGTCTTTAGAGATATTACTGCCACTGGTGTTCTTTATAGGTATGATGACTGCTGTGAAAGATACATTCATTTTTATAATAGTAATGTGAGTATGGTTAGTGTGAAGCAACAGCATATACCACAGGTTTTCAATGCTCCATCTGAAGTTCCTGTGGAGCTGCAAGAAAGGTTAAATGCTAGACAGAAGCCACTGATTTCACTGGTAGGAAAGAGGTTAAAAGCCAAAGACTATTAAAATACCTTTTTTCTATGGATTTTTTTAATTCTCCTTTTCTTAAGATTCAGTTTTCATGAACATTTGGCAACATTATATTAATTTTTTTTAAATAAGTATTTTACCCTTCACTTGGTGTATTTTACAGCAATACAAAGAATCCTAGTATCTTGCAGTTATAACAAAATTGATTTCAGTGGCAAAGTCCACTGAGATGGCAACACATCCCCTTCCAACCAGAACTGAGAACTTGGGGCAGGGAGATGAATACATCTGCACCCCACACAGGCCTTCTGCAAAGCCAGTGGTGCACTTGGTGTTGCTTTCAAGAGTGCAGGGTAAAACAGAGCTGCACTGAGAGCAAGTGTTTTTCCACCTCTCCTGCTTGCTGAGGTGAGGTTTTCTTCCAGGCTTTGCCATCTCAGGCAGAGGTAGTGTTTCAGTGGGACTCTCTTCTTACAGACTTTTCCCCCTTCCTCCTGAGAGTTGTTCTCCAGCCGTTATTCAAGTAATACTGCATCAGGGAGCTGTCCCTTTCCACCCTTCTGTCAGGACATCAGTTTTGCTTTCTCCACCAACCTTGGCCCTTTGGAAACTGGAGGTTGAGACTGGATGCTGCTTGCAAAGCAGAGCTGTCAGGGCAGACTACTCTGCTGGTGCATCACAGGTGCACATACAGGCAGGTTTTCTAGCCCGAAGAGATACTGTGTTTGAGGACCAAAGAGTAACTAGGATTTCTGGACACTTTCCGCCTTCTATCAATCTAATTAAACAGAGCTGGCTGCCAACAAAGAAGGAAAACAATTTATTACCACTGTGTATTGGAACCTACTGGAAAATTGCTTACTGCTCAGCATTGTCATTAACTCAGCAATGGATTTTCATAAGGTTTCCATTTTCACAGGCTAAGGGCCAAATTCATCCCAGATGTAACTTCATTAGTGCCAATACAGCTACACTGAGAATAAATTTGGCCCCATGATTTTAGAATCTCTGTGTGCAGGAATTCTACTATTTGTTTCTATTTGTGCCAAACATGAGAAGGCCAATCTCTTGGGGTCACCTAGCAGATCTTGCCTGACTGTTCTTCAGCAGACATTATTGAAAATTAAACAGTTCAAGGTTGGGTACCTTTCCCAACCAGGAGCTCCACAACCAGAGCACTTTTCCTGGTACAGCATGAGCCAGGAACAGAAGAAGGAGGCATGTAGCTGAGAGGAGTCTGTATGGCCCCACAGCTGTACCCCGCCATCTCTCCCTCAGGACTAACGCATGGCTAAAATCCAGGCTGATTGGGTGATATTTCACTTCAACCACTTCAAATGTGGTAACCATAGTTGTTTTAGGGGTAGAGAGATCAAATACGTGATCTTAGGAGAGCAAGAGGGATTAAGAAGTAGAAAGCAGAACTGTCATGAAGGCAGTGAAGAATATAGAGCACCAAATGTTCCCAGAATTCTCCTTATTGATAATTTACTGTGTTAAATTTAAACAGTGTGTATTTCAGGCATTGTGTAAATGGTAGCAAACCTAATTTGTGTGCCCAGGCTAGCAAGGCTTTTTAAAAGTACACTGATGTCTCTAACACTGCACGCTAGCCTGAGTGTCCTCGGACTACTCAAAGTTTCATTCAATGCTTGCCAATGAAAAGTGCTGTTAACTTTTTATGAAGAGTTAAATTTCTGAAGCCAGAAACTCTACACTCAGTGCAGGCCTCAGGACATTCCACACCCTGTGTTCCTCCTAATGGAAGTTTGAATGGCTTCTGTAAAAATACCATTGATCAGGTTTTTCCGTCCACAGCTCAGATGTGCCTCGACATCCTATTGTGCTTTGGTGTTACCAGTGATGAGGATAACTTTACACCTGTGTTTAGTCAATCCTCACATTGACAAGTGAAGCCGGAAAGTGTTTTCTCAATTTCTCTTCTGAGGCAGTTAAATGATCTCCACACAGTCTTTTAATTTCAGTGCTACACTCGGATTAAAGACATCTATTCACTTCATTAGAGTTCTGCGTCACAGAATCCAGCTCAGATTTGGATTTAACTTCATTTCAAAATATTGACCGTTCCTTTTAAAAATTTTTTCTTTGACAGAGTTTGTACCAGAATAGATTGTTTTTATCTGCTTCATGAAGGGTTACATTTCGCTCTGCTTGCTCATTTTTGTGTTACTACTCTAGGCCCTGCCTGAGTTTAAATGCCTAAAGCTAAGCAATTGGTTAAATATTTTGTGAGGTGAGATCCTCAGACCTCACAGAACTACTGAAGAGACAAATAAGGGTTGTTTCTCTTTTAAAGAAAGGTGAATGAGTGATGCTGAGGGTGTTTAGTGTCATGGAATTTCTTATTCTTGGACAGGAACTTTCTGTGGTTAATTTTGAAGACTTTATGGAGGAAAAAGCAAAGAATTATGTAAGCAGAGAAAGTACATGTTTGGTTTGGATCTGGGTTTTGGGTTTTTTGTGTTCTTAAATCAGACATCTGAAGCTGGAAATTTCAAGCAGTTTCTGGAGCGGCACAGAGGTCGCCATCTGCTCCCACTCCCTTGTAGTCTTGAATTCTTAACACATTTTCTCAAGCAGACTATCCCTCTTCCAGCTTTGCAGCAGGTTAAGGCAGGGAAAGGAACAGAGAATGGGGTGGGGCTAAGGCGCATGACATCCCCTCCAGGCAGTGACACCTTTCTTGAGGTAACTCTTTCCTGTGGAGGTAGGGCATAGACAGGACTAGTTCATCCTCTGAAGATTGCTTCTCCATGTTCAGGACAGCAGGGCAGTGGGCTGGAGGGTGGAGTAGCTGCCAATGTTTATTTTGCAAGGGAGAAAATAGTCATCTTTTCTCATTTCCTTCTTGTAATGGCAGAGGTGGAACGCCCCAAGGGGTTGTTCAAGGTGTTTTAGCATCGGATGGCATCTGTATTGGCCCCAGTAAGTGCTTTACCCCTCTCTCCTAAACATGATCAAAAGACAACATCTTAGTGGGCATTTCTGGCTGTCCTCGCGTTCTGCACCAGAGGTGGTTTGGTTATGTCACACTTGATCCATAATTTATAGGTTTTGCCCCATCCCCTCTTTTCCTTTTCTCTGGTGGTTTATTTTACTTTTTGTGTTTTTCTCAAATTGCCCTTGTTTAAAAGTTAAGAGGCTGTTTTTATATTAGTGTGTTTATATTTTCAGCATCTGTTTATTTTACTGCAGAACACTCAAAATGACCTCGCGAAAGAAGTAGCAACTTTTATAAATATAGCCATTACTTTAGTTATTCTGATATTTAACTTACAGTGTATTTTTATGTACCTCAAGAGATGCAAACAGAAAAAATTCCAGGCCACACTTAATGAAATAAGTATTACTTTGTTTAACTGTATTATCAGCAAGAAAGTCTGGTCTTGGCTCACTGCAAGCTGACTTTTATATTCATCACCAGAGACTTTCAAAATTTCAGCCTACTTTTTCTCAGGTAATGACACTTCAATATCCTGGCTTTCACTAAGCATGTAGCAAGATATTTTTTTTTCCCTTTTGAACTTAGGGGATTTTAATTACAGGAGAATTTTACTGAGAAGATGGCTCCTTTATGATTTGGATCCAGATTGCTGATCCTAACTTCCATGACTTCTGCAAAATATATCCCTCTGCCTAGATGCTTTACCTAGGGTGGCTCTCACCCTTCAGCTCAGGCTGTGCTGGTGCAGCAAACACTCTCTGGGATGATGCCAGTGCATTTTCCCCTCTGTCCAAAGTACACTGAATCCAGCCCTAGTTTTGCAGTGGAGTTCAGTGAGTGAAGAACTAATTGACCTTCTAAGTTTATGAGTTTATAACGGAACAAAATACTTTGCAGCTTCTTATTCTAGTGTTCTCTTGATAGCGCTGGAAAAACGTGCAATGATACAGCAGTGGGCATTATGCACACTGCAACTCATGTCAGTAGTACAACTTCTCAGAGCAGCCACACACTTTGTTTCAATAGGGAAATAAAGAGAAATGCACATCTAGGAAAGAGCATTCAAGTAAAAGGATAAAATAAATATAAAATATTTATTATTAAAATGTAATAAAAGGAAAACTGAAGCCCATGTTGAAGCATGCCAGCCAATTCCACATTCAGGGATCAATAATCAGCACACATTCATCTCTCCTGTCTATCTTTGGATCATACTGTTGCTAGGAAACCCAAACTCTTCTGATACTGCCCATAGGCTTCCTATGTCAAAGAGACAAAAAGCCTTGGCAGTGCTTTGCCCCAGCTGGGTCTGACCAGGCCTGTGGTCCCAGTAGCCCATGGTCTTGTTTCCCATCTTCTCCCTGGATCTCCAAAGCAGAATGCTGTCATGAAGGGCTACAGTTCTTTTCACAAACTTGTCTAAATCAGCTGTAAAGTTATCTATAAAATATTTATGTATTTTAAATAATAAAAAGGATCACTGATTTTTGGAGAAAAAAATGAAACCTGCTAAAGTATGAGTATGTCCAATTACATGCACAATCTATGCAGTGCTATGTTCTAGGGAAAAAAATCAGAATGGAAAGTTCTGAATTGTTTTGCAAGAGAAATGTCTAATAAAGAGGTCGGTTATTGAAACAACACATTCTTTTGGAAATGTAGTAATTAGATGACCAAACTATTAGATAAGCAATAAGTACTCAGGAAAAAATTTAACTACATAGGAAATTACAGTTTCTCCTTTATAGTCACAATATATGCTGAGGATTCATAGCTTATTCTGCAAGACATGAATCAATAACCTATAGGCTTTAAAATAGGTTTTTAACTAATGTTTTGTATTTAAACACAAAATAACATGAACACTGAATTTTTTAGGTTTACAAGGATGCCATTAAGACTGGCAGATGTGAAATTTAACACAGACAAACCACCTCCTGCAGAGATTGCATTTCATTTTATGGCATTCACCTGATAGCTTGCAATCCTCAGCCTGGAATTCTTTCAGCGGTATTAAAAAGCCAGCTCCTGAACCTGAGAGCCCCAAAACCCCACACATGTAAAATCACACCTGTAATCTCTCAGAGCTCCCTCACTGTAGACCCTTAGGGTTTGAAAATGAAACAACTCTCAAGCCTTAAAAGTGAAATTCACTTCACCTGCATGAAATCTTAGTAATCAAACTTTTTATGGGTGCAGTATAGCAGAGAAAAGGGAGGAAAAGTTTGCACTCCAGAAGTGTGGGGTCAAGTCAGGAGGTCCTACACAGTCCTTCTTCCTTCTTCCCTCTCTTGCAGTTCCTCCTTTTTCTGGCCTGTTGACAGTATCAGAAGCTGCAATTCTTCAACACACACAAAATGCTGGGACTCTGGGAGCTGCAGAGCACCTACAACCAGGAGCTCTTTCTCCAGCCCACTGTCTTTACCGTCCCCCTGGGTTCCCATCCATCTTTACCTTGAAACTTTCTTGGTGTTAACTGCCTAATTAGTTGTATCGCTTAGGTCCTAATACAGAGATCTGGAAAGTTGGAAGAGCTTTTCCAATGTAATTAGAGATTTAAACTCAAGGTGGGTCCATTAAAAGAAGAAGGCTGATATGAAGGAGTAAAATGACTGTGCCTGTAGAAAATATGGGACTGGTACTTGACAAAATTGTTGAGATTCACCAGCAAGGGTATGGTATAGAAATTGCAGCAAAGCCAAGCGAAAACTATCAATTATATGTGCATGAATCTGATTTCAGAGCATTCCCTAGATGAGACAGTGTTAGATAAGATTTGCAAAGGCTGCAATTGCTGGTGAAATCCTGCAGAAATAAATTCAGACCGGGAAGGATTGTACTGAATTGTCATTCTGATTTAGCAGGGTGGCAGTCCTGAATTGTTGTAGGCAATTGTGCTATGAAGAAAATATGAATGTAATCAGGGGATTAAACAAGATAGAAGTGGTTTTATAATAGTCTCTGATGAAAAGTGACATTAGGAAAGCAGTGTTATACATACGCCAAAATTCAGGCCAAATTAAGCAACAATTTTCATTATGTGGAACAGCAAAATTGGCTGCTGGGAACAAAGTAACTGTAGATTTGTGCATGTTTGCTGGGAAAAAAAGAGTCTCTCCAACATTTCCTAGAGTATTATTCTTGCTTCTCTGAGGTGGCCTTACTTAAAGAAACTACAAGGGATTGTGTATACCCAGTCTGATTTTGCTACATGTGTTTTACTTGTCCTGGAAGTATTCGAACACAGCTGTAGGGCACAGGGCATGATTTTAAGTACTTCATAAAGAAACAGGCTTTTAAATACATCTCCTCATTTACATGACCCCCATATGACAGGTTCTTGGGGGAATGATATCTGAATTATAGAATGTCCAAGAAAACGGTTGTGGAGTCAGACACTGATCACTGTTTAGCCCTTTAATGATAGAAAACATGAAAGCCGGTTCTGCAGACGGTGCCATGGGAGGGCTGTTTCCCTCTAATCCCTGACATTACTTTTTCAGATGTTTTGGCCTGGACAATGCACTTGCCAGGCGAGGAACTGGTATTGCTGGTGGTCCTTCTAGTTGTTCAACGGGGTAATGGCTGAAAGATGAGGAAGACAGTGGCATCTCTAAAGCCACAACAATTTAGTATGCACACCCTGGCACTGCCTGGGGTGAAAGCTGAGACTCTGACACAACAATATTTCAAGATATGTGCTTTGTTTGTGCACACTTGTGCTGAATTTTAACTGATATCCTGGGGACACTACCAAAGGAAACAATGGGTTTGAAGTCTCAGGGGAGTAATACCAAGTGTTGGATTGAGATTTTAGTGTTCTGAATTTGCATCTCTTTTTCCATGTCTTGTTTCCTTCTGTCATTTTTAACAAATGCTTAGACCCTGTGACAAAATGCCTGGTGCCCAAGTTTCACTTCCACACAGGGTTAGCAGCTAACTTGGACACTTACATGACTTGGGATAATTTGGAGAAATGTTGGTGTGTTTTAAATAACTAAGGATTACATTACAGAATTCTGCAACTGATGGTGCTCATCATCAATTACTTTACATATTTAAGTAAGAAAAAATACACAGTTCCCATGTAGAGAGGAATTAACTGAAATATTTTGTACCTAAATTATATTCTTTCAAAAACGAAATAGAAATATAGCTATCTGTGAAGGTAAAAGAGAGGTTCAAAATAATTTCTAAAAGTATCTTGCATGCTAAAATGTCAATAAAGTCAATGGCTACTTTTATTTTATGTTATCAATGAGATTTAAGCTAAAGTTTTCCCACCTGAAGGCTATGAAATAAGAGACTGTACAAAACCAGAGTACTGCTGCCTGCTCCAGACAGTACCAGAATCCTCAGCACCAAATACTAATTCTTGGACCAAAGACTCAGCAGTTACACATTTCAATTCTTCCCTGACAATAGTGTTGCAGAGAGAGAGCAGGGCACCTCCCTCATGGTTGTGCAGTTCTTGTCACCTGTATCTTATTAGAGGAAAAAGGTTCCAGCACTAGATACCAATATTTTAAGGAATGTAACAGACCTTTCCATCCAGACTTCCACTAGAGTGGAAGTATTTCCTGCTCTACATTCTCTGATACAGCCTGTGGTTCAGAGACAGTCCTGGGTAAAGACTGCATTTGTAATATTTTCTAGCTCTGTTCCCAGTGTAGAAAGTTCAACATCTAGCCTCCAGCCTAGATGATGGAGCAGTTGATGGTCAATCCATATGTCAATTCTTAGATATTTTCACAGATGACATTTTGAATGATTGGGGTTTTAGTGATGGTAGAGTGAGCTTTTTTCCTGATTTTTGTTTATTACACTTCCATCTCAAAGCCATTGCTGTTTTCCCAGTAAGTTGTTTTCTGCTTAGTCTTAGTGCATAGTTGGGAAATAAAGATGTTATAATGCTTTAGCCCCAGCTATGGTGGTTTCATTTTCAGGAATTTCCATAAGAACGTACCCACTCTGATGGCCGCTGTTATCTCCAGAGAACAGCAATATCCCAAGCTGTTTTTCACTGCAGAACCTTATTGAAGGTTTTTAACCCTGGGAAGGATGCCTGTATGGCCCTTCACCCTTTTCCTTGCCTCACGTGGCATCCTTCACCCCAGAGAGCCTCTTGAGCACACCACATGTGGGTTGTTGTGCAGAGCAAGGACCGGTGCATCCTTACCTTGACACACACCCAAAGAGGAGAGGTGAGTGTCTTGGCAGCACTGCTGTGCATCTGTCCATGGCAGCACTTAGGGCTCCATCCTGTCCCAGCGGGTCTGCCAGCTTGGATCACAGGCTGTCCTGACTGCTCAGGGCTCCCTTGAACACCAGCTGTATGGAGGTGCATATATGCCTTCAAATAGCTCGATTGCTTTTCAGGAACAACTTTTTTTATCCCTAATAGTGCTTTTGCAAGATTAAATAACTGTGAAATAGTAGTTTATATGATCCCCGTCTATAAAAGATGTTATCTGCCTGCTGAGCTTCCCTCCCCTGTCTGATAATGGGAGTCAAGTCCTTCAATTCATGGTGCTAAATTCACTGTAATTAATTATATCTCCGTTCCAGTGGTGTCTTTGTAATGTGTAATAATTGCGTGCTCTGCTTAGATGGATGTTCCTTCATTACTCTCACAGGCGTGCCTGGGCTGGGATATGAATAAACTCACAGAGGTCACTGAAGATTCAGCTTTACATTGCAGCAAGGAATCAGATCACTACTTTTTGTTATATTTTTAGGAACTTAATTTTTTTTCATAGGCTAAGAAACATAAATTGCAACAGAAGACAATTTCACATATGATGCTGCTGTATGAAGTACACAATGCTTATACTTGATGAAATAGCAGGATTTCTGGGCTGGATCTTGAATGTGAAAGAGAAGTCTGGAAAACAGTTGTTAACATTTTAGAACTGAGTTATGAGCTCCTGAAAATCTGAGCTTTCCCTGAAGTTTGGCAGGACAGCATAGCCTTTTACTAATCTGGCTTGCAGGTGATTCTGGGTTTATTAGGCTCAAACGCTATATTTTTTTTAACTTTTGAGTGGTGCAGTGCCTGTGTTTTGTAGTCCTGTAGCTATACTTCTTGAGATTTGTTTATTCAAAGAGATTTCTTTTTCAGTTTTGAAAACGTAACTTACATTTTTTTAAACGTGCTAAAAGTAGAATCTCAATATGATATTTAGGGGAGAAAATGCCATTTTAAAGGAGCTGTAAGAGAATTACAAGTTTAAATTTGTTTAGCCTCTCAAGGGATGTTTCAGCAGGCTTGTATATTTGCCAAGTATTCTCTACATGAAAGACTCTACTGTTGCATCTTTTCTCTCCCGGTGTTGTGGGGAAACTGGGCATGAACCTGCTGCATTATGGAAACTGAACATTTTGAATATGGTGTTGTCCACTATCTAATCAAATATTCAGCCTGTCCTTATGGACGTAGCCTAAGTTGTTCAGGTACACATATTCCTGTTGGCCAAGAGACACTAGCAAGAACTAAATAACAAAACTCCTTTGGGAAACATATCATGTGTGGAGGGCTGCAGAGAGATCAAAAACCAGCATTTTTCCAAGTCTCATACTACAACATTTGGGAGATACTTGGATTAAAAATATGCTAAAGTGGTGTAGCCACCAAGGAACCAGGCCAGCAGGAAGATGAATTCTCTAAGTCTCCAAAAGTGATTCATGCATTGTTCAAACTGCACTTTGGAGGCCTGAGGCCCCTCTGGCAGGCTTGTGGGTGGGTGAAAGTGAGAGAACATGGTGAAACAAACAGTGAAGAGACAGCAGTGAAATGTAACACATTAAAGAAATGAAAAGTAACATAATGTTATATATTTCTTTTTTAAGAAGCATAGAAGTTGGCTATTTTTTCTTGGTATTCATATGGCACTGATTACCTTGAAGAATGATGTAAAAGTGGGACACACTCTGCAGAATACACTATGAAACGTTTGTTTCTACCTACCTGGTCAGAACCTTTTCTCTCCATGCTCCTGTTATATTTTGCTGCAGTTTTAGTTTTGTGGGTTTTCTTGTTTTGTTTTTTTAATTAGGGAATTTTCCCTCATTTCAATAAATTGTTTAAGCCCTATGGCAACTGGGGAAGTACTGAAATTATGAATTCATAAGAAAATCAGGTAATCAAGAAGAAAGCCCAAATCTAAGTTAAACTACTTAGCACTCTCTGCAGAGCATGATTTAACCTCATTTAACATTTAACAAGAGCTTCATTTACATAAAAAAATTATGCAGTTAAGGTGCCAGAGCTCCTCATAAAAATCTCTGAGGCTTCTTGCAAGTCTTGCAGCAAAATGAAAGAATATTCTATTTCAACTGTCTTGATCTTTCTGAGGCAAACATTTTGGGCTCTTTAGGGAAAACTGAAATCTTATTTAGAAGAGAATACCTCACTGTTGAAAAGTTTCTGTAAGCTTTATATTTCCTTTGAAAACATAAAAGTTTCCATTGAAAATATTTAAAGTAAAAGCACAATTTATCCCAGTTGTCTTCAAATTCATCTAGGAAAAAAAAAAGCTGATATACTCATTAAACCATTGTATGTCTTTAGTTGAATTCAACATCAAAGATTAAACACACATACACAGAGAAATCATTAGTATTTATGTAGAGGCCCATGGAGGAAGGAGAGTGGACTCCATGGTGGGATGGTTCTAACACAGAGTGGGCTGCTCCGGGGAGGACCCCACGCCACACACACCCTGCACCAGGTGTGTTCAGCATCCCGCTGCGTGATCAGCAATGCCAGTTCTGCTCCTCCCTGAGGACAGACTGACATGGAGAGAGGCCTGCATAACAGGATTTGATAGAGAAATGAAAAAGTAAAACAGATGTTGGACAGTAGAATTTAAAGTAGAAAAGTTCTAAGTACATAGAGTGTCACACATATTTTCTCTGCCTCAAACTGGAACAAGGCATACTAATGACCATTTGCATCTTTTTCTTTTGATGCAGCCTTTCACAAGCTCCTTAGGGCACAGAATTTTAATTTCCCACCAAAAAAGGTCATTGACAGTATTAAATAGCAAATAACTTTAAATAACTGCACATGTATTGGCAGATAATTAAGTACTGATCTGCTTTTTAAAAGAATACACCATTTCTCTATGATCTGTTTTATTTTAGAAACCATTATTCATAGGGCTATTTTTCTATGAACTTACTGCAAGATACAATTAAACTAACAAAACATACATGTCAAAAGTACGTATACAGATTACTTATGCTGTAAAAAAAAGCATACTGATCATGTAGTTCTCAGTCTCAAAATAGCCCAATGCCCCATTTTTAATACCACTTCAAAATATTTCAAGGAAACAAAGCTATGAACTTGTAGGGTGGGGTGAAAGGGTAAAGAGGGCTGACTCTCTGAAACACCGTGTAGTAGTCTCAAAAACATCATGTAAGTAGTTTTTGCAGTGATGTGGGGGGGTTATCATTTTTAAGCTGAATTGCTGTATTTGCCTGTCTTTCTAGAGCTTACTATGTAGTAACAAAATAGTTGTGTGATCCCATTATGCCGATCCATCACTATCACAGTGAAACATACTCCAAAACCAAAAGAAGTATGAAAGGAAATTAGTTGGACGTGATTTTCTGTGAAGAGCTAATGTGTAACAAAAGATGTTGTGCATTTTTTTCCCAAACATCTCCAGCAGGACAATATTTCATAAAACCAGAGCTGTTAATTTCAGGCAAATGTCAAGGTGTGTCTAAGTACCAAAATAAATCCTCTCTGTCTTGGTAAGAAACAGGTCTTGGTAAAAGCCCCTGAGGACAGCTGCCTCCCTCCTGCAAAGCTGAGGCAGCGGTAGCGGTGGGCACAGAGTCAAAAGCCATCTGATGCATTATCCTGCAACACAGTTACAATGATTAAACCTTTTTTTTTCCCTCTCAATGAGAGGCAAAGAAAAGGAGGCTCTTAGAAGCTGGAAATTTCCTTAATCCCATTAAGTGAAGCTCCCTCCTTTAGTCAAAAACAATCACATCCCAAGTGGGATTTTATGATATGAAGCATCTCAAAGCTTGTTTGTGGCTTTTTTTTCCCAATTGTTTCCCACAAAATCAAGCTGAAGCACCGAGGCAGGCACGGCAGTGGTCGCCCAGCCAGCTGGACAGGAGGCATGGCAGAAGTCCAGTAAATGCTTCTAAAGTGAGTTAAGGCTTGTTCCTGAAACACTGATCTCCCCTTTTCATTCAGAAATCCTCAAAGGATCAGCTTTGCTGACTTGAGGGGAAAAAAAAGGAAAACTTTTTCTTCCTGTAAATACTTAAGCAGAAAGGCAATTTCACAGGGGAAAATGATTGTCATAAAGGCCATAAATCTTTAAGGAGCTTAGTAATACAAAGTGTCTGGAGTTAAAGAATCTTTTAACATCACCTTAGAGAAACTAGAGGTCCCAATCCTCAGCCTTCCTGCTTTTAAAGCTACCTTCCCTCTGGCACTAGGAGAAAAATGTGGGAATTATTACCTCTTTGCATCATTGCAAAGCAAAACTAGCCCATGACATTCACGTCTGACCACACAGGCACAAAGCAGTCCCATAAGTGGTCCCTGAGTGCGTATAAATCCTGTGAGCCCATGTTCTATCAGCACAGGCTATACATTTCATATCTTTCCAGGCACCTCTGTTCTCACAGTTAGCTAGTGGATGGTATAAACCACCATCTCCATTTTCAAAGGGAAAAACAGGAATTCTTTTTTTTTTTTTTATGGTTTGGAAAATAATAGCGACTGGTTTAAAAGTTATAAATTAAGTTGGAAATAGTGTAGGTGAATGAAATTAACTTTAAAATTTTGTTTGAGTCACCTTTCTTCACTCCCTTTCACCCACTTTCATTATCAGAAGCTTTGCATAGGGACTGAATTAATTAGAAGAATATTTCTGATCCTGCCAAGATGTTCCGACTGGATAAAGATGAACAGTACCTTTTTCACCTTGTGGAAAGACAGCATTTGCCACTGCCTGTAAGGTCTCCTTGGCAGGAATAGAAAGGTCAGCTGCAAAGCCTTCTTTTACACTGAAATCTGTCATCAGTCTGAGTACTGGGGAAAAAAGATCAAGTGAGTTTAGTTCAAGTATTTCCTAAAGGCTAAACCCCACTCCTCTGATTGGCCTCAGATTGAAAATTTTCATACATATTCATTGAAAGTATTAAAAGATTCCTCAAAAACTCTTCATGAAGGGAGAGGTACCAGACTTTTTGATGATGTTGAAGGAAATACTTCTCATGCAATTTGGGTCTGCTGTAGTTTAAATTTTCAGAGGTGAGGGACGCTGCTGCAGTTGAATGTCACAGGTGTTACAGAGGCTGAAAAGGGCTATAATTTCTCTCTTGTATTATCAAGGAACCTGGGGACCTGAAGAAAAACCATTCCTATCTGTTGTAGTAAATACTTAGCAGAGGACAGCCAGGGCTGGGGGATTCTCAGCTTTGAGAGGAGATGGTTCCTTCTTCGGGTTGATCTCTTCTGCCTCAACTTGATCTGCACTCATGTCTATGAAACAGCACTTCTCCTGCAGTGCACGGGGCTGAGGACACTCAGACTGCCTCTCCAGCTTTTCTTTCCAGAGACAAGCACTGATACTGGCTTCTACAAGCAACACAGTAATTCCATACATCTGGAAGTGGAAGAAGCAAACTCATACCTCTGTGTCACGTCGTATCCATGGAAATGGCTTCTGAGGGGTAGAGTCTGTTCTGCTCTTGACTTGCTCCAAATAACAGAGCAGATGATTCTCTGTTGAAATTAAAGATACATCAGATACAGTTCAAAGGTCTGTCCAACGTCTGGTTCTAGTTTTAAGGGCTTTTTTTTAATAATTTGTATACTTGAAAGGAAAGCAGGCATTAAAATCACAAGTGACCCCAGGCTGGGAAACAACAAGGGTAATGGAAAACAGGACAAAAAGTCAGAATTATCTTGGCAAATTAAAGGAGTGTTCTGATAAGATAAAGATGAAGTGTAGTAAAGACAGGTACTTAGGAATTAGGTCTAAGCAACTGAATAAATGCAGGATGGAGCATGATTGGTTGGATAGCATTTTGCAGAGAAGAATCCCAAGCCAAACAGAAGTCCTGGACCAAAATGTCATCTCCTGAGCTGTATGAACAAAAGCACTGTCTACAAAACGTAGAAGTATTTACTCTCTTATTATGTTGGTGAGTCCTTACCAGGAGAATTATATCTGATGTGGGGCAGCATATCAGAGTTGGTGTGTTCTGAATTCTAAAACACTGATATGCCTTTCTGGTGCTTCATTGTCCTTCAGACCTCCCCAGCTCCTTTAGGGAGCTCTTACTTCTATCACAGCCACATCCAAGTCATGACTCTGTGCTGCCAAAGGCAGCTCTGAAGAATGGGACAGGAAAGCAGCTGCAGGTTTCTATGTTGCAACCTCAAAACCCGTGTCACCTATTAAAATAAAGAGGAAGTACAAGAGCAGCCGGTATTTCACATGTTTTTAATAAAGGCATGTGAGATTTGAGTCTTAACCATGGGAAATCCCACATTGTAAGGGATGTTCAGCAACTCCAGTTACTTTGAAAAAGATGTGGAAGATCTGCAAGGGGTCCAGAGGAGGGCAGTAAGAATGATTACCTGTCTGGAAAGATTGACAGCCAAAAGGAGGGAAGACTGAGGAAGTAGACAGCCGTAAGCTTCCAACATGTAAAAGAGGAAGGAAGTAATTGGCTTGCCATGTTCATGTTGAAGAGGACAAAAGAAAAAAAATCAAAGAAAGAAGGTTTATATGTCACTGGGGGAGATTTAGGTTAAATGCTAGAAAGTGTTTCTGAACAGGCAGTGCAGTGAAGCATAGGAACCATATTCCCTGGGGAATGAATTGGGACATATGGTCTGGATCACTGGGGCTGCCTGAGAAAGGGCTGCAGAGACTGAGCATAGCCTAAGGCAGAAAAATGGTAATAGCAACCTCACAGAGTCCTCCTCAGTACTGGAAGTCTTCCCAGGATTATTTGTAAGTCTATCAACAGCGGCAGAAAGAGGTAATCAGCTGAGTGGCATTTTTTTTGAAATATTGCCTTGAAAAATTCATTAGCTCTTCAGGCATCTGGTTACTGGAGATACTTAAATTTAGACAGGTAAATTTTCTTCAGTAGGGTTAGAAATTCCATTTGCCTGAAAAATCTTATTACTCCATATGGAGGTTCTAGGCCCAAATTACAAAGAGTTCATGACTCTAAGACTGAAAACCACCAGACTGTAAGAATAAGATGTACTAATCAAGGCAGAACTGTCATGACTTTGGCTAACCTGTCCTTTTAGTTATACTGCATGATTCAACAGCTATATTTAATAACTTCACTAATGACTAAGCCTTATAGTACAAGGTGTGGTATGATTTTTCTTTAAGATATTAATTTTATGCAAAGATTTGACTTTTTTTCTGACATGGATAAAGTTTCTGTGCTGACATCTTCATAGTGCGAAATTCATTATGTCTGGGCAGTTAGAGTTTCTGAATTCTTTTGTATTTTATTGTATTCCCTTTGTAATATTTGGGGGTACCATGAAAAAATATTTAAATTTCTCACTCTTTCACTGCTTTGTTTCCTTTTGAAGCAATACACGTTTTTTTCAGGACCTAAAAAAGGAGAAACTGTTCATAAAAGATTATTTTTATGATTTTCCATTTTCTGTATTCAGTCACATAAATGTGATATCATTATCCTGTGGGAATTGTTTTTTGTTTGCACTGGCACCCCAGAGACAGTACAAGGATGCATTTACATAACCATTGCCCTCAGAAATGTCATAGTATCAGGTTTAACTTACTGAGCAATAAATTCTTACCAGCTTTGAAATCCAAAAGGGGCAGCATGGGAATGACTATACTACATCTTTAAACATGCATTTCTTTTATTTTCTAGGTGATAGAAAAAAATTACAGTGAAATAGGGAGGGAGGAAAGGAGAAAAAAAGGTTAATCCAACTCACGCTGAAGAAATTTGAAAAGATCATTTCTTGTTTCTGGCCTGCTAGCATTGGGACACATTTTTCTCTGTTTCTCCACTCACTTTGTATTAGTGCTTTTGAGACAAGGTAAAGATTCATCCACCTTCATGATGCAGTTCTGTTTCTGGGTGAAGACAGGAGCAAAACCAAAACTGAATAGGAACAAATAGTGTTGGAAGAGGCTTTCAGCCAAGTCTTCTGGAATTCCCCCTTGATTCTCTTTTCTGACACCAGACTCCTCTTCTGACACCAGATGCTTGAGGAAAAGGAACAGTTTGGATCAGTTTCCTCACCCTCTTCTCAGCTTCTAATTCAGCTTTGATTTAACGTCTGGTTTTACCTCCATAATAGGTTTTATGCAGAGCCCAAATGATATTGCTCTTTTAGCTCTGATTGTTCAACCACATCATCTCTCGTTAGTCAGATTCTTTCTCTCTCTCTCTCTCTTGTCAGTATGACTGAGGAACTGAGAAAGCATTGCTTCTGACAGCATATGTGAGCCACAAACTAAAGTGTTCGTATGGCCCTATCACTGCCTAGTTCTGGAGTCGTTACACTTAGCGTTGTAAACAAAAGCCTAGAAATATTCAGATATACTCTATTGTTAAACTACACTTTCAACATCCTAATCAACCATCATACATATATACTTTTAACTACAAGCAGCTAATTCCCATTGCAGCAACAGGAAAATCTGCAGCCTGGCCAACGGGTGGCAAACTGGAAATCTGATCCACCCCTGCTACATGGCCCCTAGTCTACAGTATTTCGTATGCTGCTTTTAGCATGTCCCTCCCATCAGAGGTCCTGTTCTAAAGCCTCAACACTTTGCTGCTCAGAAAGGCAGCTCTAATTCACTCATTTGTGGTCCTGGGCCAAGACCTCACTTCTATTCTCTCAGTAGATGCCCCAAGATCAATACAGCCCATCACCATGACAAGCACAGTGGCTCCAGATGCATAAAGACATCTATATCACTGGAAGTAAGCTCTACAATATCTACAGCAGTGACAACAGATCAAGCCTTAGAGATAAAGGCACACCAGAATCCCACACATGAATAGGCAGAGGATGTTCCCAGTGCTCCTCCTCTCCATCCTACCTGCCTGGAAGGAGGAGACTAAAACCAGCTCCTTCTCTCCCTTCTTCACCTCCAGATAGACGCTCCTGTGACAAAGACAGTGTGGGAGGGAAAGTGGCAAATAACCATGCTGGCAGGATTTCTGAAGCTTGACAATTGCATTAGGTATCTTTCTATTCTTTATAATATCTCTCCTTGCTTCTGTCATTTTGATTAGTATATGAAAACAGCAAAAGCTAAAGGATGGGGGAAAAAAAAGTTTAGAATTTTCCTGAAACTAGGGAAAAAGAAACAAAATACAACTTTTCCATCATTTATAAAAGGCCGATATTTAGCATTTCTCATTTCTTAGTGTTCTAATGTTCTGATACATTAAAATCTCAGTCATCTCCAAGACTGTTACTGGACTGCTGTATAATAAAAATGGTTTAACATCTGGATACTGTCCTTGGCCAACTGCATCAGGTGACAGTGCACCACTACCATCTACTGATCAACTGGCTGTACTACCAACAGAGAGAGACCCCCTGCTTGGACCGATTTGGATTTGCAGATTTTAATTTGCACATTAAAATTCCTGTATGGAACCAAAGTTTGTCACATGTTGCATATGCCTGACAAGGAGAGCAAAGACAGCTAAATTTAGGAGTCTAGAAGAATCATGAAACTAAAAACTTGCAGGGAGCAATTATTTAGGGGGTTTGGGTAATGTTCAGGTGCTGATTATTCAAACAGCATTTTGCTTTGACTTACAAAACGTGAAAAACTGGTGACTGTATGGTAGGCAGCACTGATTAACATTGCACTGAAGGGATTAAATGCTGCTTTCTTTTCCTGCACTTCTACCTGTGCTAATGAAAAGCATCAGAAATACTGTGTAAATGCTTTGACAACTCTCCCAAGGTGTTCAGCTTCCTGTGTCCATTTAAAGAGCTTGGTAATGCAATGCATTGCATTGTGTAGGGTGCACCCTTGGCTCTTCAGGCTAAGCCCAGAGCACATTTGTTCAGAGGAGCTAAGCTGTTGCTTCTCGGTACATCCTCTTGAATTTGATTACATAAATTAGTAATTGTTTCACGGCAAGGCATTTTCATAATTATGAAAGGGCTAAATTAATGTCAAATTTCCTATCTTAAAAGGGATTATTTTGGCTCATATTCTTTATAAGTTGTTCTCTTTTAACCTTTTAAGGTCTCTATGTACTTAGACCAGCTATTCACTTTTTAAGAGGCTGCATAGGATCTTTTTCTGTAAAATTTTTACTGGAGAAGCTATGGATGTTAAAGTGTGATCTCTCAGCCTTTTTTATGTTTTGACTTCTGTAAACCAAGTTGATGTGAATGAGAAGTAGCTTGATAGAGTCCAACTTGTATAGATGTAGGAGACTTAATAAGAATCCAGCTTCATAGCTTGTACAGTATCTATACTCTGCAAAGGGATCTATCAAAAATACCCACTCAGAGCACAAAATTTCACACCTGTTCTATCTTAGTGTAAATGTCAGTGCATTGTGTATGAAGACACAGACTGGTCATCAGAGGCATCCTTTGCACTTCAAGTCCACTGCCTTTTGTTAAAGTATTCCATGCGGTTTCCTCTTCAATCCACTTACCTTCTTCAGGCTGTGTTGGCAGAGTTGTGTCTACTTACAGCAACGGATAATAAGTCATTATGTTCTGTACTAGTGTTACCTCTGTTCTGCTTCGCTGTTTCTGGGCACTGACGTAGATGACTTGAGGCCAGTCACCTTTGATTTATTGCAGAGAGTGCCATGCACACCTCTACACAATAAGTAGTGTGAAAATAACAACTTATTCCCATAGAACAAGGAATCAGACACTAGGAAATGACCTAGTGGTCTGTCTTGGCTTTGACTACCATCAGGGGAATTTATAGGTGTTCAGCTGGCCGCAGGAGGGCTCTCATATTGTTCCCCAGATTCAGCATGGAATACAGTGCGAACAAAGACCACATAATTCAGATCAGACAAATTCTCTCTCTTCCCAGATTACAGTCATAGTTTATGAAAAATGGAGTTTTTTATAGTTTCTAAACAAAGCCTTTCCATCAGGGTTAGGGCCAGCTTGGGACCATTAGATCATATTACAGAATATGAAACCATTGTTCCCAACATTTTTGTAGCTGGAACTCCCTACAACCACCTTCTCCATTTTCCTAGTCTCTAGACTTCATCTTTGTCTGTCTGGTCCTTTCCGCTTCTGTTTTCTTCCTTGTGCGTTCCCTCATTTTAATATCTCTTAATGGCAAGAGTAGGGAGGTCATGCTAGTTATCCCAGCCAGGGTTATCAGCCTGGACTCCAGTCACTGCCATGCTTTGCCTCTAATGTCACGACTCTATTCTGAAGCACACCCTACTGTCTGGAAAGGAAGAACACGAGCTGTAAGACTGTACCAATGTGCTTTTTTTGTGTCAAGATGTTTTTGCTGAATGTGTAATGTGTGTGTGCCTTCACACAGTATAGTAATTTCTAAAGAATTATACTAACTCCAGAGACTTTAAAGTGAACAAAGAATGAGTCTTTTATTCGGTTAATACTTTCTCTATGTATATATATATAAACACATATATATATGCCTACCAGTGGCATACACAGATATAGTTGTATGCATACCTCTATGTATTTATGTCTTGATATGTATCTATGTACCCTTTTAAAATATGTACATGAAGATTGAAAAATGACAGTATTCCACAGTGACATTGCGAACACATAAACAAATGCTTTTCATGGAGAGGAAATAAAAGAAAAACATGCTTGAATTTTACAACTTCCATATGGGTACTACTGGATTTCCATTTTCAATAGTTTGTGTGTATCCACATGCATGTGCATGCATACAGGACTAAGCCTAATATTTGAAGAGTTTCAGTTTCCTACAGTGATCATTTCAGTAGTGTTTATATAGGCTATGACCAGACTGAATCCTTCATTGTAATAGGAATTGTGTGTCTAAACATTCCTGTAAACGCAGTGCCTGACAGTCAGAGGTACTGAAGTCCTTCAAGCCAAAGCCAGCACATCTCGAGAGCAGACTTGCATGCACTAAGCCAGTCTGAAACACAGGCAGACAAATGCAGGGCACATTTGGGCAGCTTAACTTCTGGGACTGTTCACTCTCATGCTGAAATAACATCCTCACACCAGAACAAATGCAAGGCTGCCTGAGAACCTCTCACTCTCTACAAGTATGTGATCCAGTTTTCTGTCTACTTTTCTTGGGTCAAACCCATTCATTTTTATCTTCAATTTCTCCAGCTACATAAAGTCACAAAATTATAAGATACAAGTAATGAGTTCACCTCTCATCTTCTGGGTCCCCAGAAAAATTACATTTGTTGTGCTATGGAGAATATGTTGCAATTAAAGTCTTTATTTGGCATAATGTTTTTAGTTGAAAGCAGATACTGCTGGCATCTTAGTTTTTGTGACACACTGCTTCTGCACTCTGTTTGATAGTCATTCCACCTCTGTCAATAAATGACCTCAATATATATTTCCAGTCCCTGTCTCTCATATTCTTTCGCAGCATACAGGGGTTATAAGAGAAACAGAGTTGTCCTTATGTCCTTGAGCCTTGCACTACAGGGATAGCCTGGCTTTTACCTATGAACATTGGTCCACAATCCCACACTCAGCAGACCCATAAGTTCTTCCCTCTTGGGGAAAAAAAACTACCACATTTTTAGATTTCTTACTAGTCTCTATGCTGACTTCCCAACATATGGCCACAAACTACCTTGCCTTCCCTCGAAGCCAGTTATGTTTCTGATGAATTATGATGCCTAGTCTTATTCACTCATGAGAAAATAGTCTTGCCCATCATTTCAGTATTTCACATTTCACTGTGTTTATCTTGCATGCTGCTTGAGTTCTGTCTTTTCCAGATGACAAGTAATTCAGGCAAAACCACCTGCAGATGCTCCTTCTCTCATTTCTGTTCCCCTCCCTTGAAAGTCTGTGGTGGCATCTGATTCAGACAGACAGCTGTGCAAAAAATTGGGAAGAGCTGATTCTCAGATAGCAACTGAGACAATAACTGATCTCCTATCTTTTAAATGTAATTTAATAAAAAATTCAGCAAATGTTCAATTCTGGTACGTTTGTAATCAATGCAATCAAGGTGTCAGGTTAATTAGCAGTCAGAGGTTGTGTTCTGTGTTTGTGTTTCCATCAATATGATCTACTGTATATCAAGGACAATGCAAACTTACTGTGAAAAGTATCACAGTTCAAATGACTATTCAGCCATGTCACATAATGTCATGCAATGTCATAGAATATGCTGAGTTGGAAGAGAGCCACAAGGATCATCATGTCCACCTCCTGGCCCTGCACAGCACCAAGAATCACACCATGTGCCTACACCATATCTACAAGCTTTGGAAAAACACAGGGATAAACCGAAATGAGACAACAGTGCAGAGTTCTGTGCATTTCTAACAAGTGTACAGGGAAATACAGGGGAAGATATGCAAAACCTGACCTGGACGAGTGAACGAGTCCTGGCATAAGTGTATAAATATTTGCCAGTATGGTAATTAACTTCTTGACTGAATCTAGATTACATAAAATGTTCAGTCTCGGTGTACTCAGAAAAGAAAAGCAGTGGACACAAAAAAAAATAAAAAAAAAAAACAACCAAAGAGCATTTAAATATAATAATGATTTAAATATAATAATGAAATGCCTTTTAATCGTTTAGTCTGCAGGAGAAACCCCTTCATTTTTAATTCCATCATTTGTATTTTAAATGCATAGAGAAATAGCTGCTCTCCCCTTTTCACTAGGGCAGGACTAATTTAATTTTCTCCTAAACTCTGGCACAGAGAATACTGCCACCTCTTCTTCCCTTACCTGACAAAAAACTCTGCCATTGTACATCAGATCTTTGGTCACTTTCCTCCAACAGGTTTCTGACATTGCTTTTCTTCCTTCCTTCCCTGCCAGATGTGACTTTGACACTTGGCTTTATGTACAATCTCATTCCCATTGCTTCACCCCTCTCTGCTATGCACAGAGAACAAAAGCACTCCAGGTCTCCAGGGGCAACTTGAAAACAACAGGACTGTGATTATCTTTACTTCCAAGCATAGAAGTTGCAGGGAATGGCAAAATCTTAAGTGTGTAGGGTTTGGGTTTTGGTTATCTCCAAAATAATGGGAGATGGCAGAATAAGGAAAAGGCACAAGTACACCAACATGCTTCCTGAAACAATGAACTCAGAGAGACAGAAGACTCAGAATAACAGCAAGTAAACCATCAGAACCATTTATAAGCATAAATATGTAAAAACCCAAGGAGTTTCCACATACTAATATTGCAGAATTTAATTCTTATGTGTCACATGAAACAACCTGGTAGCAGACTCTGTGAGCCTGAAGACAGTAATGAGCTTGAGTTCAGTGACAGAAGGACAAAAAAAAAAATGATATTGCAATGTGCATCATGTTAATTGTTGTGGGAGGGACAGTGTTTAGCACAAGCTAATTCAAAGCCAGGCCCCTGGGAGCTAGGAAACTAGTTGCATTTGCTGGCCCAGCTGTGGCTGTCTAAGAGATTACTAAGCCCTGATGAGATGTGTGTGGCACTCAGATTCAGCAGAACAGTCATTTGAGAAAAAATACCTCAATAATTGCCTCAATGCTTTGGTGGTTTTTAACTACATAGTTAAAAGATTCCCAAAACTATTTCCAGTAAAAACTGGTGGTATAATATGGTGGAATGAATACCTGAAATATTTTAAAAGTCAAGCTTAGATAGAGCCTGGAAAGTTCTACTTTACAGAGGTTCCAGGATTACAATACAATTCTCTGTACTTGAAAATTACCAATAACTGTGAGCTGTTTTTAAGCTGATGCATAATTGCATTTGGAAAAAAAACCCCTTGGCTTTAAAAATGGCAAGTCTTCAGCTCTTATGAAGAAACAATGATTCAAACTGATGCAGCATTGTCTATTTGAGTCAACAGATGTATCGACACTAAACAAAGGTAAGGGGTGAATTCTGATAAGTCAGAAACAACCATTCCTCAATTTAAAGAAGGAAAGGGGTTGACGTAGGAAGGTGAGAGTGGATAGAGTAGGACCTGTAGTAACAAAGATTAGGTAAAATTGGTAGAACAAGACTATGGCAGTAAGTCTGTTTAGGATAAAGCAAAGTTTAGAAACATAAATTGGGATAAATGTATGAGATACAACAAATGGGAAAAAAGACAAAGGGAAAATAAAAGAAAGTGTTGTTCAGAAGTCTGGGTGAGAAGGAACAGTAAACAGGTTTAAATTGTAATGAAAATTACAAGGTTTTTGAGTAGAATGTTATAATTTCCAATTGTAAAACTGATGTGCTTGAAACTAAAGTTTGAAGTAAATAAAAATGCAGCAGAAAGATAAATGAAATTTTGGTAAATGTAGGCAGTACCTGAGACCATGAAAATAAGAGGAGTTGTCCTGAGTAACAGGAGATCTGAGAGCAGAGGTAACAGGCAGATGGGAGGAAGAGGAGCCGCAGAGAGACACAATTGATTTGAGAACTTCAGAGAAATTCTGTTTCAAAAATCTTAGTAAGATTATGGCTTCTGAGAACAATGTTTGCCAGTTTTGTATTGATTTATAAAGTGCTTTCCTTTTTTTTTTCCCCCCCAAAGACTAAAATCTTTACAGAACTTGTAACGACAGCTCAAGGCCATTTTGCAAGACTCTTGCATTTTATTTTTGCTGACTCGAATGAGCTGTCATCAGAAGGCACAAGGAAGCACAGAGGCTCACAAACGGCGTGAGCAGAGCCGTGCCTGGATGGGTGTCTGTACTGCCATCAGCTTCCACACGAACTGTCCAGCTGCGGGGGCACAGTGGCACACACCTGGGAGCAACGCTGGGACTCAGTGGTGAGGAACTCAGACCCAACCTGTATTTCATCAACGTGATTAGAGAGGAGAAGGTCTTAGAAGTAGTCATGAAGAGCTCTAGGGAAGACAGTGACTTTAGTAAGGCATTACACCAAAACATACTTTAGAAAGCTTCTATTTTACTGGTATACTTTTGCTGGTCTTTGCTGTAGCACAAAGATAGTTTGGTTTGTTTAAATATGACATATTTTTTGTTATATTGTAAGAACTCTGTGGCAGTTCAGACTATCATGTAAGTAGCATGCAGCAGAGTTTAAATCAAGCATTTCTGGAAAAAGTTCGAGTTCTTCTAGCTCATATCCAAATGACAGTCATCCTCTCAGCTAAATGGAGCCATAAATAAGAAAAAGGGAAAAGAAGGGTTTTTACACTGAATAACAACTTCCTATGTTAGCCTTAGTCTGTGTTAACCTTATAATAATCCTTAGTATGAGTGTTGTCACCTTTACTTCTTTTATTCAGAATTTTGTTATGTTGGTGTTCTTGCTAAATCCTTACCTCTCAGTGTCAGGGGTTCATCTGAGACCCTCAGATATTTTTGCCTATTTTAAACTCAGCTTTCAGAAATGCAGAAAAATCTGGAAAACATAACTACCCTTGAGTTAAAAATAGTCTTGCCAGTCACAAAATGTGCTGATATCTCCCACATCTCCCAAAAGCTCCACAGATCCCATACAATCATGCCTTCATCCTTCCTTCCCTGTCCCCAAACCCACTGACTCCTCGGTCATCCTTTCATCCCTGCTTCAGCTGCTGAACCCAGCCTTCCAAAACCCTCTTTTTGACTTCAGGACTCCCTGCTAGACTCTCCTCTGCGACCTTTATGCAATGTTTACCGAGCTTTTTTTATTTTCTTTTTGTCTCAGTCTGGTCCTATTCTGGCAGCTCCCACAAGATAAATACAATTTTATTTAATATAGAAATAGAGCAGTAAAAGCTACTTTTGGCTCTAATATTTATTGAAGCATCAAGCTGGTCCACATCCAGTTGTCTACCAAGAGATTTAATGTGTAGTCAGCTATGGGGATCTATTTCACACATAACTGTTTGACACTGACTTCCCTCTGTAAACAAGTCTTGCTTAGACAAACATTTCTTTACCTTATGAGCATGTATAGGCACCAGTTGACTCTCATATTAATAGCACAGCATGTAAGATCTTCAGGTGAAAGCTATTTATACAAAAGACAGCACTGTGTTTTGGTATCCACACTCAGCATGGCTACAACTAAAACAACTGTAGGACCCAAACACTGCTAGATTTGTGGTAAGAATATGAAATAATTGTCCTGGCCATAAAACTTTGCTTTTCTCTTTGAAAGATCCAGGACTAAACAGCTTCTATAATTTTCATGTAAAATGTGTAATACTACATAATCTGTAGTTGGCTCAGTTTACCAGGAGCATTGCAAAATAATCTTTGGGGCTTTGAACTTTGACGTTCACTCTTTTTTTGGCTTAGATTTAATCTTGTGTGATCTTTCATATGTAAAGTAACTTCTTCACTGGTAAACAATCACTCTTCTAGAAATGATAAAAGTGCTTCAAAGCAATTCTCAAATGCAGAGACTGTTGCTGCCAACCAGAAAGGCTAGATGACAGCCTGCTAGAGGTATGTATTTATTGCAAACATTTGCACCTCTGGCTTCACTGAATTCACTTGTAATATACAAAATATTTAACTCTTAATCAGTTATAGACTTGGCATTGGCTCTCCAAGCACTGCTTTCATAACTTACGTTTGTCTGTGTGGAAATAATACCACAAGAAATAGGTACTAGAAGTTGTGAGAGAGAATAGGAAATAACTAATTAGCATATTCAACATACCATTTTAAAATGCCTGAAAATTGAAGAATTAAAAATTGGAAACTTTAACTATAAGCCTAACTTCAAAGTAATCAATATACTCTGCAAAGCACTCATTGAATATGTCTATCCGGTAATGATTGGTACAAAGAGCCTCATTAATAGGTAGTCATGTTGTAAGTTTATTAGTATTCATTATGTGAATGGTCAACTATTTGAAAATGTCTTTGTACAATTTAAAATGTAATTTACATTGTTTGTATAGTGTAAAAATATACCACGTAGCATCAAATAGGAAATACTGAAGAAATTCCCACCTTGGGATAGGAATAAGTGCAGTCATTTAGTTTCCACTGTACCTCCAATGCTGGGGCTCAAGGATTCTTTCAGAATACAAATCACAGAATGGCTGAGGTTGGAAGGAACTTCTGAAGGTCAACTGGTCCAACCTGCCTGCTCAGGCAGGGCTTCCTGGAGCTGGTGGTGGGCACATTTGACTCAAGCCTGGCTCCATCTTCTTTGCACCCTCCCTTCAGGTATTGATATACATCGATCAGATCCTCTCTGAGCCTTCTCTTCTCCAGGCTGACCACTTCCAGCTCTCTCAGCCTTTCCTCATAGGAGAGATGCTCCAGTTCCTTCATCATCTTCATCACCCTCTGTTGGACTCTCTCCAGTATGTCCATGCCTCTCTTGTACTGAGGAGCCCATATTTGGACACAGCACTCCAGGTGCTGAGTAGAGGAGAGAGATCACCCCCCTTGACCTGCTGGCAGTGCTTTGTCCATTGCAGCCCAGGATACCATTCACTGTCTTTGCTGCAAGGGCACACTGCTGGCTCATGTATGACGAGGGTCAGAGCTGAGCTCTCACTACAGACTGACTTTGGTCCTATTATTGTATTAATGTTACTTACTGACACCTCTCCTGTGGTGTTTACTCAGGCTGCAGTAAATTGTCTCCTTTTTTATTCTTTAAGGGTGTCTAGCCAATGGATGTCAGCAAACAAGGCATGAAAATGTGACTGGAGTATAACTGATATTTGCTTAATTTTGAAGAGGATCTGAACTGAGCTCTAAGACATCAACTATCCCATGTGTCACAGGGAGTTTTCATCCAGGAATCAATGGCATTACCAGTATGTCAGTGTTAGATACTTCAGTGCTCACTGAAGCAAGGGAGAAAAGATAATTTCAAGAAAAGCTATTGGGAGGAAGAGGTCAATTTCATTACATGAATGGGAGCATTTATGAGAGTGCTACCATGTAATCATATAGATAAATTTAGCTTATTCAGGTAAGAGACAAGCCCTGTGTGCCCAGCATAGTCTGTAAGTATATCTGAGCTGAAATAAAGAGGGATAACGCAGAAAGTGTATGGTCTTACACATAGCTCGTGTTTTCAAAATGTGCAGCCCAGAGGTCCAGCTGTACATTGGGCTGCATCACAATTAGTGTGACCAGCAGGCTGAGTGAGGGGGGGGATTCTGCGCTCTACTCCGCTCACGTGAGACCCTGCCTGGGATACTGTGAACAGCTCTGGGGCCCCCAAATAAGAACTTGGACTGTTGGAGTGAGTCCATAGGAAGCCACAAAAATGATCAGAGAGCTGAAGCATTTCTCCTGTGAAGAAAGGCTGAGAGAGCTGGCGTCGTTCAGCCTGGAGCAGAGAAGGCTCTGGGGAGACTTTATAGCACCTTCCAGTACCTAAAGGGAGCCTATAAGAAAACTGGAGAGGGACTTTTTACAAACATGTGCAGTCATAGGGTGGTGGGCTGCTGGAACGCGTTGCCCAGACAAGTTGTGGATGCTCCATCCCTGGAAGTGTTCAAGGCCAGGTTTGATGGGGCTTTGAGCAACCTGGTCCTGTGAAGGTGTCCCTGCCCATGGCAGGGGAGCTGGAACTAGGTGATCTTTAAGGTCCCTTTGAACCCAAACCATTCTCTGATTTTGTCATTTCTCTGTGCAACATCTCATTTCTTTTCCAGCCCAGTCATTGTGTTATCCACTGATGATGCAAGGACTGTTGTATTTCTTTTTTGGGTTGGGATGGATTTTTTTAGGGGTTGGGTGGAGGTTTTTTGTATTTTGCAGGTTTTTTTTGGTTTGGTTTGGTTTTGTTTCTTTTTTTTGGGGGGGGAGGGGTTGTTGTTTTTAGTGAGGGTTTTTTTCCATGAAAATTATACAACTATATTCAGGAGAAGAATACACCTATATTCAGGAAAATGCATTTTCTTCCCTGTAACCAATTGCTCTAGCTTTCGCTATGGGCAGAAATAGGTTTTATATAAGTTTCTTTCTAGCTCTGAGCTCATCCTATTTATGCTAATTTAAGTTCATGCACATCCAGAGAAAGGGAAACGGGATCTCAAAAAGAAAAGATGCTATATGTGATTACTTGCCACTTGGCCAACCTTCTTTCTTTGGGAAGGAGTTGCCTCTCGGTCACTAACAGCCCCTAAGCTATGATTAGTTTTCCTGTAAATCCACTGGGGTCCTCAGGGAGTGCTGCGTACAAGATAACTGTTCAGACATGCCTGGAGTTTACAATATTGAAATCTTTGTTTATGGCAAGCAGAAGTAAGATCACACGATCTGTATTCGCTCATTTGGTCTTTTCTGTGAACTGAATAGCCTTTTTGTACCTTGTTTTCTTATAGGACCAAACTTTACATATAAATCCTCAGGATGCACAGATAAAGTTGCAGTGTCTACGTAGTATTTATCAACTTTCAGAAAATGAAAAGCTAAACAGTAAAACCAACGTGAGCTATATTGTAATCAATTGTAGTGTCCCTAAAAAGATCTGGAAAATCAGTTTTAATGCTTCCGGGGCACTAAAATGTCATAAAATTCATTAAAGGAACAACCTTATGTTAGCTTTTGGTATCGCTGCTCTGCTCAAATACTGAAGTGACAAAACAAACAGCTGTATTGCTTTCTAAAAATCAATGTACAACACATTGCGTTTCTATTGGCAGATTTTATTTAAAAATAGATATTACAAATAAACACGGACGCTTTAAGATGCCTCGGGGAGAGATTAAACTTGTAGGTATCCAAAGCTCAGTCCTACAGGCGCACCGAGGCATTGGCAGTGTTGGGGGCAGACGGTGGGAGGCCGGTGAGCCGGCGGGGCAGGGCTCTGCTCCGCACAGCTGTGTAAAGCCTGCCCGCAGCAGCTGCCCGCAGCAGCTGCCCGCACCACCGACACCACCATTTACAGCCCGGACTTCGCCGCGCCCGTGGTTTGCCACACCGGGTTTTTTTAAGCCCTTTCGCATTAAAACCAGCGGATGGGCGCATCTGCCGCGGCTTTGCGGTTGGTTGTTCCGCCGGGTTCCGCACCCCGCTCCAGCTGCGGCCGCGGCGGGCGGCAGGGGGCGCGGTGCGCGCGGCCGGGGCAGCGCGGGGGCGGCGC